>CM062292.1:238110420-238710420 GCA_031216915.1 Pictodentalium vernedei
ATGGGTATAATTGTTTATCCAGCCCAAAACGGGTTAAGGGTTGTTTTTTTAATACGCTTATTACTTATAAAAATAATTCTCAGTGAATTCTACTTCCACTTATGCTGATTTTTCCTCTTAACTTTGGGTGCTGCGGGTATGCAAACACAGCCCACTTTTTGAACATTTTGATGTTAGAGAACCAGCATAGGGTTAACAAATGCTTACTGGAATATTTTGTACATGCAACTTGTAATTCACACTAAGATCTGAGAATGTCCATTTTTTCTTGAAAGTCTGCGTGATGTTTTTAGAAAAATCCTCGGATAACATGAATTTTTAACCTTTTGAGGGGTATCACCCTGTAACCAGCTCTAAACGGGTTAATGCTTGGTTTTATGAATACCTTCATTACTTACAAAAATGATCCTTGGTGAATCCCACTTCCAATGAAGGTGGTTGTGTTCATCTCGCAGGTACACATTGGGTGTAATGGGTGGCCAAGTACAGCCCATTTTCTCAAAATTTGCTGTCTCTGGAGGGTTAACAAACGCTTACCAGAATCTTTTGTTCATGCAACTTGTAATGTCACTCCAAGACCAACAAATAGTCAATTTCTCTTGAATACTTACTAGATTGTTTGGAGAAATCCACAGAAAATGGGAATTTTAAGCTTTTAAGGGGTACATCTCCTTAACCGGGCGAAAATGGGTTAAGACCTCAATTTTGGAATACCCTTACTACTTACTAAAAATTTTCCCTATCAGTTTTGCGTCCGGTAAAAGAAGTTATGTTTCTCTGCAGCATTCCCATTTGATGTTGTTGGTGTCCAAATACAGACTATTTTTTTCGAAATTTTGACATTTGGCAGCCCGTGGAGGGTTAACAAATGCTTATCTGACTATTTTATCCGTGCAACTGGTAATGTGACTCTAAGACCTATCAACGGCCATTTTCTCTTGAAACCCTACGAGACGTTTGTAAAGAAATTCAGGGAAAATAGGATTTTTTAAGCTTTTGATGGGTATTGCTATTAACCATCCCAAAAGGGGTTAATGCTTGGTTTTTTGAATACCCTTATTACCAACAAATTTGGTCCTCGGTGAATTCCACTTCCAACAAAGTAAATTATGTTTATCTCTCGGGTATGCATTGGGTGCTGTGCGCGTCTGAAAAACAGCCTATTTCAACAAAATTACGATGCTTAGCAGCCTGTAGAGGGTTAATAAATGCTCACTGGAATATTTTGTCCATGCAACTTGTAATGTCACACAAAGACCTGCGAATAGTCAATTTTTCCTAAACACCTACAAGTTGCTTTTAGAGAAATCCACAGAAAATGACAATTTTAAGCTTTTAAGGGGTATCTCTCTTTAAAAAGTCAAAAATGGGTTAAGACTTCGACTTTTGAATACCCTTACCACTATCAAAAATGTTTCCCCAACAATTTTGCGTCCGATAAAAGAAGGAACCTTTCTAGGTGGTACACCAAGTGGGTGCTGTTGGCGTCCAAAAACAGCCCATTTTATCACAATTTTGACATTTAGCAGCCCGTGGAGGGTTAACAAATGCTCACTGCAATATTTTGTCCATGCATCTTGTATCATCACACCAAGGCCTGGGAGTGACAAATTTTTCTTGAAAATCTACAAGACTCGTTTAGAGAAATCCACGGAAAATACGAAATTTTTAGCTTTATGGGGGTATTGCTGTTTAACCAGCCCAAAACGGGTTAACGCTTGGTTTTCTAACACCCTTATTACTGACAAAAATGATCCTCGGTGAATTCCACTCCCGATAAAAGAAGTTATGTTTATCTCTCGTGTATTGTTTGGGTGCAATGGGGGCCTGAAACTGGCCTATTTCATCAAAATTTCGATGTTTGGCAGCCTGTGGAGGGTTACCATATGCATCGCCTGATATGTCGTGTATATCAAAAGGTGTGTCACAGATAGGTCTAGCAATGACGAATGTATAAAAAAAAATCTACAAGACGTGTTTCGAGAAAGTGCCGATAAACCTCAATTTTGGCAGTTTTTTGCCAATTCTGACGAAATAAGGGTTAAATCGAAAATTCCGCTTCGGTACATTTTTAGATTTTATGCCCCTCTATGCGTGTGCAAAATTTCATGAAAATCGGTTAGAAAATGGCTTCTGAATCGTACGGACAAAATGTGTGGAAAAAAAAAAAACAAAAAAAAAAATAACTAGACTTTATGATTCTGGAGAATCATGGCTTTTCCCGATGAGATTCCTTGATTTTTCATGCCCCCACAGTGTCTGAGGAATTGTTCTTAACTGTCTCACTGAAGTTCCTTCATTGATGTTATGAGAAAGGTGATCTCAAATGACTCAGTTTGATAAAAAAAAATTGTTTAGGTAAAACCATCATTACCGGTGGAGTGGGTTAATATTAATATCGTCGTCCCACAAGTTAATGGCCGACAAAAGAAGTTATGTTTGTTTGACACATACGCACTGAGTGCTCTGTCTATTTGAAAATGGTCCATTTTATCTCAAATGTATCCAAAATATTGATGTCTGGCAGTTTGTAGAGGGTTAACATGTGCTAACAGGAATATTTATTCATGCAACTTGCAATTCCAAACCCAAAAGTGCGAATGGCCATTTTTACTAAAAATCTACAAGATGTTTTCAGAGAAAGCCATGCGCATACGCTCTTTTCGAATTCGACGTGACGAAATGCGAAATTCGTATCGCTCTTATTATTTATTTATTTATTGGTGTTTAAGGTCACATATTTCTGCACAATGGTTAATCATGACCGTGACAGTTTTACAGGTGGAGGAAGCCGGAGTACCCGGAGAGAACCGTGACAGTTTTACGGGTGGAGGAAGCCGGAGTACCCGGAGAGACAAACAATCATACCTTGGAGTCGGTAAGGCAATGAGGCACCGAAACCTGGGACGTTATGCTCAATCGCAGCTCTACAGTCGCCTACAACACTGCCCATGTCCATTCTAAACTGACAGAGTCGGGACGAATAGTACTCTCACATTCCAAGCGATGCGTGGTGTTTTCCAGGCGGTCCGGACGCTCCAAACAGATCCCTCTTGTTTAGCCATTGTAATGGAACACTTCAGTAGGAGTTTGAGCAACATTTATCAGTGGAAATCTCTGCCCCTTCACTGTGAGCCTTACTCCTCTTTTTTCTTCTTCTTCCTCTCTCTCTCTCTCTCTCTCTCTCTCTTGCCTATTTTTATTTGGTACATTATTTAATTGCTACCATTATTACAATAATTATATTATTAAATGTTATATGTAATGGAGAGGAGGGTTTGCTAAGTGTTGAGCACTTGTCCTCCAATCCTTTTGCTATGCTTTTGTTGGCAAATAAATATGTTTAAACTAACAGATCCCAAAATGTCGGCCAGGGTTCGTCGAAGTCTGGACACGGTTCGTGTATGTCAGAAGTGCTATTTTAATGTCCAATACCAGAAACCCAATCACCGCCAATTTCTTTTCACTTTAAACTTCTGACGATTCTCTTTGGTTTAAAGGTTGTGTTTGGATCCCTGGGTGGCGGTCTTAAAGAAGCAACTTCCATTTACAGCCAACTCTCCACCAGTCACACACAATTGTAACATTTAAGTGGACTTACTCCAGAGGGGGGGGGGGGGGGGGGGCACTAAAGGAGTCTGCGCCCATTCACGACATCTTTTTTCGAACTGGCTTGAAAAGGAAGGACCAAATTCAAACAGTTACCTCCTCTTTTCAAAACGCTATATCCCAGCCAATTCTAGGCAGATTTCCATGAAATTTTCACTCGTTGTTCATGGATATTTTCTATATGGACAAAATACAGATTAAACTAGACTTTATGATTCTGGAGAATCATGGCTTTTCCCGATGAGATTCCATGATTCTTCATGACCCCCACAGTGTCTGAAGAATTGTTTTTAACTGTCTCACTGAAGTTCCTTCATTGATGTTATGAGAAAGGTGAGTATAGTAGTCTCAAATGACTCAGTTTGATAAGAAAATTGTTTAGGTAAAAACCATCATTAACGGTGGAGTGGGTTAATATCAATATAGTCGTCCGACAAGATAATGACCCACAAAAGGAGTTATGTTTGTTTGACACATACCCACTGAGTGCTGTGTCTATTTGAAAATGGTCCATTTTATCTCAAATGTATCCAAAATATTGATGACTGGCAGCTTGTAGAGGTTTAACAAGTGCTAACAGGAATATTTTTCCATGCAACTTGTAATGTCACACTAAGAAGTGCAAATGGCCATTTTTTCTTTAAAATCTTCCAAGATGTTTTCAGAGAAATCCCTGCGCATACGCTCTTTTCCAATTCGACGTGACGAAATGCGAAATTCATGTCGCTCTTCATGGAAAGTGATGCCACAACTATTCATGAACAAGGAGTGAAAATTTCATGGAAATCTGCCTAGAATTGGCTGAGATATGGTGTTTTGGAGAGAGGAGGTAATTGTTTGAATTTGGTCCTTCCTTTTCAAGCCAGTTCGAAAAAAGACGTCGGGAATGGGCACAGAATCCTTCAGTGCCTCCTCGCTGGAGTAAGTCCACTTAAATATTACAATTGTGTGTGACTGGTGGAGAGTTGACTGTAAATGGTGGTTGCTTCTTTAAGACAGCCACCCAGGGATCCCAACACAACCTTTAAACCTACGAGAATCTCAGAAGTTTAAAGTCAAGAGAAATTGGCGGTGATAGGGTTTCTGGCAGGCAGGAAAAGATTGACGAAGATTTGCATATTGGACATTAAAATAGCACTTCTGACATACACGAACGGTGTTCAGACCGCTGGAGGCAGCGACTTGAAATTTTCAGAACTTGTTCTACGAACCCTGTCTGACATTTTGCGATCTGTTTGGAGTGTCCCGACCGCGTGGAAAACACCACGCATCGCTTGGAATGTGAGAGTACTATTCGTCCCGACTCTATCAGTTTAGAATGGACACGGGCAGTGTTGTAGACGACTGTAGAGCTGCGATTGAGCATAACGTCCCAGGTTTCGGTGCCACATTGCCTAACCAGCTCCAAAAGAGCGACGGGGGGAGGGGTATCCTGACACTATCTTTAAACCTTAGATAATCGTCAGAAGTTGAAGTGAAAAGAAATCGGCGGTGAGAAGGTTTTTTGGCGGGAAACGATTAACGAAAATTTGCCAATTAGACATTAAAATTGCACTTCTCACAAACATGAACCGTGTCTAGACCGCTGAAGGCAGCGACTTCTAATTTTCAGAACTTGTTCTACGCACCCTGGCAGACATTTTGGCATCTGTTGCGAGTGTCGAGGCTACGTGAAGAACACCACGCATCGCGTGGAAAGTGAGAGTACTATTCGTCCCGACTCTATCAGTTTGGAATGGACTTGGGGACTGTTGTAGACTACTGCAGAGCAGCGATTGAGCATAAAGTCGGAGGTTTTTTTGTGCCAAATTGCCTAACCGGCTCCAAGGTATGATTTTTCGTCTATACATCGCCCAGATCGCCTGTAGTTTATAGCGTTACCATACGCTGAAGTAGCCTTCTGCCATTTTCGCCACTTTCGACCCAGATTTGAGGGTACCTTCCTTCAACCCCATTTTATAGCAAAATCTAGCCATCCTCCCAACAACGCCCTCTCCCCGTCGGCCCGGGTGCTTCTAAAAATAGAAAGGTCAATGGGGGAGGGGCCCGTTAGCAAACAAACGGGGGCAGGGCAGGTGTACTTGGTGAAAAAACAGTTGTGTGAACATCCCCAGAAGTGAAAACCTATGCTCAGTGGCTGTAATCAAGATGTTAATTTAGACTCCCATTACGGCCAAGATACTACAGAATGCAAATGGGTGGGTGGCGGGCATCATCATTGGATCTAATGTTGTATTTCATGTTTTCTTTTTTTTCTTTATATTCTATTTCTTCTTTTGATCTCTTTCTCTCTCTCTCTCTCTCTCTCTCTCTCTTTCTCTCTCTCTCTCTCTCTCTCTCAGTTTAATTTGTGTTTGTCTATAATGTTTATAATATTTACATTTTGCTAGATTCTGTTATTTATGGAATACGTTCTGCCATATTGTAAATTTTTAGTCACTGTACAGGAACGGAGGGGCATCTAAGTGGTAAGCACTTGTCCTCCAATCCTGATTTGCATTGTCAAATGGCAAATAAAATATGTTTAATCTAATCTAACAGTGGGGGGGGGGGTGGAGGGGTTGGGGGGGGGGTTGGGGGGGGTTTGGTGGGGGGCATGTGTCCTAGGTAAAAAAATAGCAGGGGGGCAGGTGTCCTAGGTAAAATAAACAGCATGGGGGGGGGGGGGATGTCCCCGCTAATTAATTTTAATAGGAGGCAGTTGTTATGGGGCAGGTGTCCTATCCCACTGCCCAGTATTCCAAATTTTCTATGGTACTTGGCCTTGACGGAAATACATTTCAACGATAAACAACGAGAAACCTATTTGCAATAAAGCTGCAAATATAAACTTGATTTTAGGACCATTCCATGGACATTTTAAAGCCTACTGCGATATCAGCGTTTCTTACTCTCGTCGTTTCACTACACCGCAGTATTTTACCCGAGTCGAGTTCTGACGTCATGCAAGTTTGACCGACATGCTTTCAATTTTGTTATTGACAACAACATATTTATAATTTCGTGCTTAATGATCCGAATTTTGAAAACGACACACGCAATCGGGAAAGCATTTTCTGAAAAACACGATTCTGCAAAAGGTTTTAGTGAAATTTGATTATTTTTTTTATTTTCAATTTCGATGGCTCTTGTCGAAAAGGTGCTAATCACTGATCGTCCCAAACGAGATCAAAGACACTCCGTCGTTTAATAACAGACAGAGAATCTTCTAAGAATATACATGCGCAATCCTAAAATGCAATAAATCAAGTGTTTTTTCACGTTTTATGAGATAAATATGTCCAATTGTATCATTGAATCATTTTTAGGTATATGTGGGTGAGAAATTTTCTATACGGACAAAATACAGGCTAAATAAAATATTTGCCATTATTTTCCGCAGACGTATTTTTGTCTTTGCTTCTTGGGGAAATCCATGCTGCTAAATACAACGAAGGTGTGTTATTTGATGTGGTCAGAACCGTCAGGTGGTCGGGTCCGAAACCGCACCTCGCAGAAGATTTAGTGTGTGTGGGGGGGGGGGGGGGGGGGGGGGTGTCGATTTTACAAGTAATGTAGGCAGCGTACACGGCATGGGCTGTCTGTCTTTATTCCGACAAAACAGGGTTAAGGCTTGGTTTTTTTAATACCCTTATTTATTTATTTATTTATTTATTTATTTATTTATTTATTTATTTATTGGTGTTTAAGGTCACATACTTCTGCACAATGGCTAATCGTGACCATGACAGTTTTAGAGGTGGAGGAAGCTGGAGTAGCCGGTGAGAACCACCAAGCATCGACGAGCAACTGTCAGCTCCTCAACATTCTCTGTTCAGGCTCCGCTCAGGCAGGGTTACAGAGGTTGAAGACATGTGTACCATCGATGTGCAGTATGCCTTAGTACACGGGGACATCGTGCCCCCATGTCGGCAACCGGGCCAAAGTGCCTTGCCCAAGGACACAACGTGAGTTGTCCCGGACGGGGATCGAAGTCGGGACCTCTAGCATAGAAGTACAACAGTCTACCACTGAGCCACCGCGATCCCTTGAATACCCTTAATACTATCATACATTATCCCTCAGGAATTCTAAGTCTGATAAAAGAGGTCATGTTTATCTATTGCATACCCATTTGCTGCCCGAAAACAGCCGATTTTATTAAAAGTTTGACGTTTAGCAGCCTGTAGAGGGATTAACAAACGACTAGCGGAATATTCTATCAATGCAATTTGTAAGACCTGCCAATGTCAAATTGTTCTTGAAAATCCCCAACAAGCAGTTAGCGAAATCCACGGAAAATGTAAATTTTAAGCTTTTAAGGGGCATCTCTCCTTATCCAGTCCAAAATGGGTTAAGTTTCATTCTTTTAAATACCCTTACTACTTACAAACCTTAAACACCAATAAATAAATAATATCATGCAGTGCAGTGTGGAATATGAAGTGAGGCGGTCCAAAACATTTTAACAAGAAATACGGGAAACCTATTTGCAGTAACGCTGCAAACATGAACTTGATTTTAGGACCAATCCATGGACAGTTTAAAGCCTACTTCGATATCAGCGTCCCTTATTCTCAACCTTTCAGTGCATCACTGCAGTATTTCACCCGAATCGAGTTCTGACGTCATGCAAGTTTGGCCGACATGAACATGAATTTTAAGCTTTTGATGGGTTATAATTGTTTATGCAGCCCAAAACGGGTTAAGTGTTGTTTTTTGAATACACGTATTACTTCCAAAAATAATTCTCAGTGAATTCTACTTCCACTTATTTTGATCTCTCCTCTCAACTTCGGGTGCTGTGGATACGCAAACACAGCCCATTTTATCAACATTTTGATGTTTGAGAACCTGCATAGGGTTAACAAATGCTTAGAGGAATATTTTGTACATGCAACTTGTAATGTTACATTAAGATCTGAGCATGGCCATTTTTTCTTGAAAATATACGACATGTTTTTAGAGAAATCCTCGGATAATATGAATTCTTAACCTTTTAATGGGTATGGATCTGTAACCAGCCCTAAACGGGTTAATGCTTGGTTTGATGAATACCTTCATTACTTACAAAAATGATCCCCGGGGAATTCCACTTCCAAAGAAGGAGGTTATGTTTATCTCGCAGGTACACATTGCGTGCAATGGGTGCCCAAGAACAGTCCATTTTCGCAAAATTTCTATGCTTTGCAGCCTCTGGAGGATTAACTAACGCTTACCGGAATATTTTGTCTATGCAACTTGTAATGTCACTCCAAAGACCTGCAAATGGTCAATTTTTCTTGAATACTTAATAGATTTTTTGGAGAAATCCACAGAAAACTGGAATTTTAAGCTTTTAAGGGCTACATCTTAACCAGGCGAAAATGGGTTAAGACCTCGATTTTTTGAATACCCTTACTACTTACTAAATTTTTCTCTATCAGTTTTGCATCCGGTAAAAGAAGTTATGTATCTCTGTGGCATTCCCATTTGTTGTTGTTGGTGTCCAAAAACAGGACTATTTTTTCAACATGTTGACATTTAGCAGCCCATGGAGGGTTAACAAATGCTTACTGGAATATTTTATCCATGCAACCGGTAATGTGACTCCAAGACCTATCAATGGCCATTTTCTGTTGAAAACTTACAAGTTGTTTGTAACGAAATCCACGGAAAACATGATTTTTTTTAGCTTTTGATGGGTATCGCTATTAACGACCCCAAAAGGGGTTAACGCTTGGGTTTTTGAATACCCTTATTACTTACAAAAATGGTCCTCAGTGAATTCCACTTCCAGCAAAGGAGATTATGTGTAACTCTCGGACATACATTGCGTGCTGTGTGTGTCCGAAAACAGCCCATTTCAACAAAATTATGATGCTTGGCATTCTGTAGAGGGTTAATAAACGCTCAGCGGAATATTTTGTCCATGCAACTTGTAATGTCACACAAAGACCTGCAAGTAGTCAATTTTTCTTGAAAACCTATGGAATGTATTTAGAGAAATCCACAGAAAATGGGAATTTTTAGATTTTAAGGGGTCTCTCTCCTTAACCTGCCCAAAACGGGTTAAGACTTCGTTTTTTGAATACCCTTACTTACAAAAATGTTTCCGTATAGATTGTGCGCTCGATAAAAGAAAGCACTTTTCTTTGTGGCGTACCCGTTGGGTGCTGTTGGCGTCCAAATACAGCCCATTTTATCACAATTTTGACTTTTAGCAGCCCGTGGAGGGTTAACAAATGCTCAACGCAGTATTTTGTTTATGCAACTTCTATTGTCACATCAAGGCCTGGGAGTGACAATTTTTTCTTGAAAATCTACAAGACACGTTTAGAGAAATCCACGGGAAAACCTGAATTTTTGAGTTTTATGGGGGGTATTGCTGTTTAACCAGCCCAAAACGGGTTAACGCTTGGTTTTTTGAACACACTTATTACTTACAAAAATGATCTCTGGTGAATTCCACTTCCAATAAAGGAAGTTATGTTTATCTCTCGTGTATCGTTTGGGTTCTCTGGGCGCCTAAAACCGGCCCATTTAATCAAAATTTCGATGTTTGGCAGCCTGTGGAGGGTTACCATATGCATCGCCAGATATGTCATGTGTATCAAAGGTAGTGGCACAGACAGGTCTATCAATGATAAAGGTTTAAAAAAAATCTACAAGACGTGTTTCGAGAAAGTGCCGATAAACTCCAATTTTGACAGTTTTTTGCCAATTCTGGCGAAAGAAGGGTTAAATCGAAAATTCCGCTTCGGTACATTTTTAGATTTTGTGCCCCTCTATGCGTGTGCAAAATTTGTAAAAATCGGCCCGAAAATGGCTTCGGAATCGTGCGGACAAAATGTGTGGAAAAAAAAAAAAACCCAAAAAACCCAAAAAACCCCAAAAAAAAAAAACCCCAAAAAAAAAAAAAAAATAATAATAATCCGTAGAAAAACAATAGTCTTTTCCAGAGGGAAAAGCCTAATAAAATATTTGCCATTATTTTCCGCAGACGTATTTTTGTCTTTGCTTCTTAGGGAAATCCATGCTGCTAAATACAACGAAGAAGTGTTATCTAATGAGGTCAGAACCGTCAGGTGGTCGGGTCCGACACCGCACCTCGAAGAAGATTTAGTGGGGGTGTTGATTTTACAAGTAATGTAGGCAGCGTACACGGCATGGGCTGTCTGTCTTTAATCCTATAAACAGGGTTAAGGCTTGATTTTTTGAATACCCTTATTTATTTATTTATTTATTTATTTATTTATTTATTTATTTATTTATTTATTGGTGTTTAAGGTCACATACTTATGCACAATGGCTAATCGTGACCCTGACAGTTTTTTTGGTGGAGGAAGCCGGAGTACCTGGAGAGAACCACCAAGCATCGACGAGCAAATGTCAGCTCCTCAACATTCTAACTCTGTTCAAGCTCCGCTCAAGCAGAGTTACAGAGGTTGAAGACATATGTACCATAGACGTTCAGTATGTCTTAGTACACGGCGTCATTGTGCCCCCATGTCGGCAACCGGGCTACTTAACGCCAATTATCCAAATGGGAGCACGATGCCGCCGTGTACAAAGGCGTACTGCACGTCGATGGTACGCATGTCTTCAACCAATATAACCCCGCCTGTGCTGCAGTGCGGAGTTACGATGTTGGGGAGCTGGCAGCTGCTCGTCGTTGACTGGTGGTTCTCTCCGGGTACTCCGGCTTCCTCCATCCGTAAAACTGTCACAGTCATGATTGGCCGTTGTGCAAATATTATCATGCACTGTAGTGTGGAATATGAAGTGAGACGTACCTTTCAATGTGTGTTTGGTTGGAGAAAGAGAGAGGGGAAGGGGTGGGGGGTGGTAAGATCGGTAATATTGTTGGGATAAATCTACCGATGGCGTTGGACACCATGGAATTGACAGCCCATTTTCTGAAAATGTCTATGCTTGGCAGCCTCTGGAGGGTTAGCAAATGCTTACCGAAATATTTTGTCCATGCAACTTGTAATGTCACTCCAAGACCTGCGAATGCAAACTTTTTGTTGAAAATCTTTTTGAGAAATCTACAGAAAACTGGAATTTTAAGCTTTTAGGGGTATATCTCCTTAACTAGCCAAAAATGGGTTAAGACCTTGATTTTTGAATACACTTACTACTTACAAAAATGTTTCCTTGGCAGCTTTGCGTCCGGTAAAAGAAGTTATTTTTCTCTGTTGCCTTCTCATTTGATGTTGTTGGTGTCCAAAAATGGACTATTTTTTCAGAATTTTGACTTTTAGCAGTTCATAAAGGGTTAACCAATGCTTACCAGAATAATTTATCCATTCAAGTGGTAATGTGACACCAAGACCTATCAATGGCCATTTTTTGTTGAAAACCCTACCAGATGTTTGTAAAGAAATCCAGGGAAAACATAAATTTTTAAGCCTTTGATGGGTATCACTATTAACAACAACAAAAGGGGTTAACGCTTGGTTTTTTGAATACCCTTATTACTTACAAAAATGGTCCTTGGTGAATTCCACTTCCGACAAAGGAGATTAAGTTTATTTCTCAGGTACACGTCGGGAGCTGTGGGTGTCCGAAAACTGCCCATTTCAACAAAATTACGATGTTTGATAGCCTGCAGAGGGTTAATAAACGCTCACCGGAATATTTTGTCCATGCAGCTTGTAATGTCACACTAAGACCTGCGAGTAGTCATTTTTTTCTTGAAAACCTACAGGATATTTTTAGCTAAATCCACAGAAAATGGGAATTTTAAGATTTTAAGGGGTCTCTCTCTTTAGCTTTGCCAAAATGGGTTAAGACTTCGACTTTTGAATACCCTTACTACTTACAAAAATGTTTCCATATAGATTGTGCGCTCGATAAAAGAAAGCACTTTTCTTTGTGGCGTACCCGTTGGGTGCTGTTGGCGTCCAAAAACAGCCCATTTTATCACAATTTTGACTTTTAGCAGCCCGTGGAGGGTTAACAAATGCTCACCGCAGTATTTTGTCCACGCAGCATCTATTGTCACATCAAGGCCTGGGAGTGACAATTTTATCTTGAAAATCTACAAGACTCATTTAGAGAAATCCACGGAAAACCTGAATTTTTTAGCTTTATGGGGGTATTGCTGTTTAACCAGCCCCAAACGGGTTAACGCTTGCTTTTTTGAACACCCTTATTACTTACAAAAATGATCTCCGGTGAATTCCACTTCCAATAAAGGAAGTTATGTTTATCTCTCGTGTATCGTTTGGGTGTTCTGGGGGCCTGAAACCGGCCCATTTCATCAAAATTTCGATGTTTGGCAGCCTGTGGAGGGTTACCATATGCATCCCCTGATATGTCATGTGTATCAAAGGTCATGGCACAGACAGGTCTATCAATGATGAAGGTTTAAAAAAAATCTACAAGGCGTGTTTCGAGAAAGTGCCGATAAACCCCAATTTTGGCAGTTTTTTGCCAATTCCGACGAAATAAGGGTTAAATCGAAAATTCCGCTTCGGTACATTTTTAGATTTTGTGCCCCTCTATGCGTGTGCAAAATTTCGTGAAAATCGGTTCGAAAATGGCTTCTGAATCGTACGGACAAAATGTGTGGGAAAAAAAAAAAAAAAAAAAAAAAAACCCCCAAAAAAAAAAAAAATAAAATAATAATCCGTAGAAAAACAATAGTCTTTTCCAGAGGGAAAAGCCTAAAAAACAACTAGACTTTATGATTCTGGAGAATCATGGCTTTTCCAGATGAGATTGCATGATTTTTCATGACCCCACAGTGTCTGATGAATTGTTTTTAACTGTCTCACTGAAGTTCCTTCATTGATGTTATGAGAAAGGTGAAGATAGTAGTCTCAAATGACACAGTTTGATAAAAAATTGTTTAGGTAAAAACCATCATTAACGGTGGAGTGAGTTAATGTCAATATCGTCATCCAACAAGTCAATGACCGACAAAATGACCGAGTATGTTTGACACATACTCACTGAGTGCTGTGTCAATTTAAAAATGGTCCATTTTATCTCAAATGTATCCAAAATATTGATGTCTGGCAGCTTGTAGAGGGTTAACAAGTGCCAACAGGAATATTTATTCATGCAACTTGTAATGTCACACCAAGAACTGTGAATGGCCATTTTTTCTTTAAAATCTACAAGATGTTTTCAGAGAAATCCAGGGAGAACAGGAATTTTAAGCTTTTGATGGGTATCATTGTTTTTCCAGCCCAAAACGGGTTAAGTGTTGTTTTTGGAATACTCTTATTACTTCCAAAAATAATTCTCAGTGAATTCTACTTCCACTTATTTTGATCCCTCCTCCCAACTTCAGGTGCTGTGGGTACGCAAACACAGCCTATTTTATCAACATTTTGATGTTTGAGAACCTGCATAGGGTTAACAAATGTTTACAGGAATATTTTGTACATGCAACTTGTAATATCACACTAAGATATAGAATGGCCATTTTTTCCTGAAAATCTACGGGTTGTTTTTAAAGAAATCCTCAGATAACATGTATTTTTAACCTTTTGAGGGGTATCTCTCTTTAACCAGCTCTAAAGGGTTAATGCTTGGTTTTGTGAATATCTTCATTACTTACAAAAATGATCGACGGTGAATTCCACTTCCAATGAAGGAGGTTATGTTTATCTCGTAGGTACACATTTGGTGTTATGGTTGCCCAAGAACAGCCCATTTTCTCCAAATGTCAATGCTTGGCAGCCTCTGGGGGGGGTTAACAAATGGTTACCGAAACATTTTGTTCATGCAACTTGTAATGTCACTCGAAGACCTGCGAATGGTTAATTGCTCTTGAATTTTTTTTTTTGAGAAATCCACAGAAAACTGGAATTTTAAGCTTTTTAGGGGTATATCTCCTTAACCAGTTAAAAATGGGTTAAGACCTCGATTTTTGAATACATTTACTACTTACAAAAATGTTTCCCTGTCAGTTTTGCGCCCGGTAAAAGAAGTTACGTTTCTCTGTTGTATTCCCATTTGATGTTGTTGTTGTTCAAAAACAGACTATTTTTTCAAAATTTTGACATTTAGCAGCCCGTGGAGGGTTAACAAATGCTTACCGGAATAATTTATCCAATCAACTGGTAATGTGACACCATGACCTATCAATGGCCATTTTCTCTCGAAAACCCTACCAGATGTTTGTAAAGAAATCCAGGGAAAACATAAATTTTTAAGCCTTTGATGGGTATCACTATTAGCAACCACAAAATGGGTTAACGCTTGGTTTTTTGAATACCCTTATTACTTTCAAAAATGGTCTTTGGTGAATTCCACTTCCAACAAAGGAGATTATGTTTATTTCTAAGGTACACGTTGGGTGATGTGCGTGCCTGAAAACAGCCCATTTCAACAAAATTACAATGCTTGGCACTCTCTAGAGGGTTAATAAACGCTCACCGGAATATTTTGTCCATGCAACTTGTAATATCACACAAAGACCTGCGAGTCGTCAATTTTTCTTGAAAACCTACAGGATGTTTTTAGAGAAATCCACAGAAAATGGGAATTTTAAGATTTTAAGGGGTCTCTCTCTTTAGCCTGTCCAAAATGGGTTAAGACTTCGACTTTTGAATACCCTTACTACTTACAAAAATGTTTGCGTATAGATTGTGCGCTCGATAAAAGAAGGCACATTTCTTTGAGGCGTACCCATTGCGTGCTGTTGGTGTCCAAAAACAGCCCAATTTATCACAATTTTGACTTTTAGCAGCCCGTGGAGGGTTAACAAATGCTCACCGCAGTATTTTGTCCATGCAACTTCTATTGTCACACCAAGGCCTGGGAGTGACAAATTTTTCTTGAAAATCTACAAGACTCGTTTAGAGAAATCCATGGAAAATACAAATTTTTGAGCTTTATGGGGGTATTGCTGTTTAACCAGCCCAAAACGGGTTAACGCTTGGTTTTTTGAACACCCTTATTACTGACAAAAATGATCTTCGGTGCATTCCACTCCCAGTAAAGAAAGTTATATTTATCTCTCGTGTATTGTTTGGGTGCGGTGGGAGCCTGAAACCGGCCTATTTCATCAAAATTTCGATGTTTGGCAGCCTGTGGAGGGTTACCATATGCATCGCCTGATATGTCGTGTGTATCAAAGGGCGTGTCACAGACAGGTCTAGCAATGACGAATGTATAAAAAAAATCTACAAGACGTGTTTCGAGAAAGTGCCGATAAACCCCAATTTTGGCAGTTTTTTGCCAATTCTGAGGAAATAAGGGTTAAATCGAAAATTCCGCTTGGGTACATTTTTAGATTTTGTGCCCTTCTATGCATGTGCAAAATTTCGTGAAAATCGGTTCGAAAATGGCTTCTGAATCGTACGGACAAAATGTGTGGAAAAAAACCAAAAAAACCCCAAAAAACTAGACTTTATGATTCTGGAGAATCATGGCTTTTCCCGATGAGATTCCTTGATTTTTCATGCCCCCACAGTGTCTGATGAATTGTTTTTAACTGTCTCACTGAAGTTCTTTCATTGGTGTTATGAGAAAGGTGGTTATAGTAGTCTCAAATGACTCAGTTTTATAAAAAAATTGTTTAGGTAAAAACCATCATTAATGGCAGAGTGGGTAAATATCAATATCGTCGTCCCACAAGTTAACGACCGACAAAAGGAGTTATGTTTGTTTGACACATACCCTTTGAGTGCTCTGTCTATTTGAAAATGGTCCATTTTATCTCAAATGTATCCAAAATATTGATGTCTGGCAGATTGTAGAGGGTTAACATGTGCTAACAGGCATATGTATTCATGCAACTTGCAATTTCAAACCAAAAATTGCGAATGGCCATTTTTACTTAAAATCTATAATATGTTTTCAGAGAAATCCATACGCATGCGCTCTTTTCGAATTCGACGTGACGAAATGCGAAATTCGTATCGCTCTTCATGGAAAGTGATGCCGCAACTATCCATGAACAACGAGTGAAAATTTCATGGTAATCTGCCTAGAATTGGTTGGGATATAGCGTTTTGAAGAGAGGAGGTAACTGTTTGAATTTGGTCCTTCATTTTCAAGCCAGTTCGAAAAAAGACGTCGTGAATGGGCGCAGACTCCTTTAGAGCCCCCCCCCCCCCCCCCCCCCCTCTCTGTAAATGGAAGTTGCTTCTTTAAGACCGCCACCCAGGGATCCCAACACAACCTTTAAACCTAAGAGAATCGTCAGAAGTTTAAAGTGAAAAGAAATTGGCGGTGATTGGGTTTCTGGCAGGCAGGAAAAGATTGACGAAGATTTGCATATTGGACATTAAAATAGCACTTCCGACATACACGAACCGTGTCCAGACCGCTGGAGGCAGCGACTTGAAATTTTCAGAACTTGTTCTACGAACCCTGGCCGACATTTTGAGATCTGTTTGGACCATCCGAGCCGCCTGAAAAGCTCCACGCATCGCTTGGAATGAAAGAGTACTATTCGTCCCGACTCTATCAGTTCAGAATGGACATGGACAGTGTTGTAGACGACTGTGGAGCTGCGATTGAGCCTAACGTCCCAGGTTTCGGTGCCTCATTGCCTTAGCGGCTCCATTGTATGATTTTGTGTCTCAATATCGTCCTTACTACTTGTAGTTTATACCGTTGCCGTACGTTAATGTAGCCTCTTGCCATTTTCGAGACTTTCAACCCAGAACGCCCGCCGAAGTGAGGAAGTGCGGGGGGAGGGGGCTGTAGCGGCGAGGGGGGAGGGTATCCTGACACTATCTTTAAACCTTAGATAATCGGAAGAAGTTGCAATGAAAAGAAATGGACGGTGAGTAGGTGTTTTGGCGGGAAACGATTAACGAAAATTTGCCAATTTGACATTAAAATTGCACTTCTCATAAACACGAACCGTGTCCAGACCGCTGAAGGCAGCGACTTCTAATTTTCAGAACTTGTTCTACGCACCCTGGCCGACATTTTGGCATTTGTTGCAAGTGTCGAGACCGCGTGGTGAACACCACGCATCGCGTGGAAAGTGAGAGTACTATTCGTCCCGACTCTATCAGTTTGGAATGGAATTGGGCACTATTGTAGACTACTGTAGAGCAGCGATTGAGCATAAATTCGGAGTTTTTTGTGTCAAATTACCTAACCGGCTCCAAGGTATCATTTTTCGTCTGTACATCGCCCAGATCGTCTGAAGTTTATACCGTTACCATATGTTGAAGTAGCCTTTTGTCATTTTCGCCACTTTCGACCCAGATTTGAGGGTACCTTCCTTCAGCGAAATCTAGCCATGCTCACAACCACGCCCTCTCCCCGTCGGCCCGGGTGCTTCTAAAGATAGAAAGGACAATGGGGAGGGGCCCGTTAGCAAACAAACGGGGGCAGGTGTTGTTGGTGAAAAACAGCAGGGGGGGGGGGGCACGTGTCCTAGGAAAAAGAAACAATAGGCGGCAGGTGTCCTAGGTAAAAAAAAACAGCAGGAATGGGGGGGGGGGGGGAGATGTCACCGCTAATTAATTTTAATAACAGGCAGGTGTTCATGGGGCAGGCCCGCTGCTCGGTGTTCCAATTTGTCTATGGTACTTGGCCTTGACGGAAACGAACACTTCAACAAGAAACAACGGGAAACCTATTTGCAGTAAAGCTGCAAATATAAACATGATTTTAGGACCATTCCATGGCCAGTTTAAAGCCTACAGCGATATCAGAGTTTATTACTCTCGTCCTTTCACTGCATCACTGCAGTATTTCACCCGAGTCGAGTTCTGTCATGCAAGTTTGACGGACATGCTTTCAAATTTGTTATTGACAACAACATATTTATAATTTCGTGATTACTGATCGGAATTTTGAAAACGACACATGCAATCGCGAAAGAGTTTTCTGAAAAACACGATTCTGCAAAAGGTTTTAGTGAAATTTGATTATTTTTTTTTATTTTTAATTTCGATGGCTCTTGTCGAAAAGGTGTTAATCACTGATCGTCCCAAACGAGATCAAAGACTGACGCTGTATATTAATAACACACAGAGAATCTTCTAAGAATATACATGCGCAATCCTAAAATGAAATAAATCAAGTCTTTTTCAGGTTTTACGAGAGAAATATGTCCAATTGTATCATTGAATCATGTTTAGGTATATATGGGCGAGACATTTTCTATACGGACAAAATACAGACTAAATAAAATATTTGCCATTATTTTCCGCAGACGTATTTTTGTCTTTGCTTCTTGGGGAAATCCATGCTGCTAAATACAACGAAGGAGTGTTATCTAATAAGGTCAGAACCGTCAGGTGGTCGGGTCCGACACCGCACCTGGAAGTAGATTTAGTGGGGGTGTCGATTTTACAAGTAATGTAGGCAGCGTACACCGCATGGGCTGTCTGTCTTTAATCCTATAAACAGGGTTAAGGCTTGGCTTTTTGAATACCCTTATTTATTTATTTATTTATTTATTTATTTATTTATTTATTTATTTATTGGTGTTTAAGGTCACATACTTATGCACAATGGCTAATTGTGACCGTGACAGTTTTATAGGTGGAGGAAGCCGGAGTACACGGAGAGAACCACCAAGCAACGACGAGCAACTGTCAGCTCCTCGACATTTTAACTCTGTTCAAGCTCCGTTCAAGCAGGGTTACAGAGGGTGAAGACATATGTTCCATCGACGTGCAGTATGCCTTAGTACACGGCGTCATCGTGCCCCCATGTCGGCAACCGGGCTAAAGTGCCTCGCCCAAGGACACAACGTGAGTCGTCCCGGACGGGGATCGGACTCGGGACCTCTAGCATAGAAGTACAACAGTCTACCACTGAGCCACCACGCTCCCTTGAATACTCTTAACACTATCATACATTATCCCTCATGAATTCTGAGTCTGATAAAAGAGGTTATGTTTACCTATTACATACCCATTTGCTGCCCGAAAACAGCCGATTTTATCAAAATTTTGACGTTTAGCAGCCTGTAGCGGGATTAACAAACGACTAGCGGAATATTCTATCTATGCACTTTGTAAGACCTGCCAATGTCCAATTGTTCTTGAAAATCGCCAACAAGCAGTTAGCGAAATCCACAGAAAATGTAAATTTTAAGCTTTTAAGGGGTATCTCTCCTTATCCAGTCTAAAATAGGTTAAGTTTCATTCTTTTAAATACCCTTACTACTTACAAAACTGATCCTCTGTGAATTCTACGCGAGTAAAAGAAGTTATATTTCTCTGTTACATATCCATTGGGTGCTCTTGGTGTCTGAAAACAATCCATTTTATTAACATTTTGATGTTTAGAAGCTCGTGGAGAGTTAACGAATGCTCAACGGAATATTTTGTCCATGTAACTTGTAATGTCACATGAAGACCCGTGAATGGCCATTTTTTCTTGAAATCTACAAGATGTTTTTAAAGAAATCCAGGGAAAACATGAAATTTTAAGTCTTTGATGGGTACCGCTGTTTAACCAGCCCAAAACGGATTAAGACCAGCACTAAATGGGTTAATGCTTGGTCTGATGAATTCCACTTCCAAAGAAGGAGGTTATGGTTATCTCGCAGGTACACATTGCGTGCAATGGGTGCTCAAGAACAGTCCATTTTCTCAAAATTTCTATGCTTTGCAGCCTCTGGAGAGTTAACAAATGCTTACCGGAATATTTTGTCTATGTAACTTGTAATGTCACTCCAAGACCTGCAAATGGTCAATTTTTCTTGAATACTTACTAGATTTTTTGGAGAAACCCACAGAAAACTGGAATTTTAAGCTTTTAAGGGGTACATCTTAACCAGGCGAAAATGGGTTAAGACCTCGATTTTTTGAATACCCTTACTACTTACTAAATTTTTCTCTGTCAGTTTTGCATCCGGTAAAAGAAGTTATGTATCTCTGTGGCATTCCCATTTGTTGTTGTTGGTGTCCAAAAACAGATAATTTTTTCAAAATGTTGACATTTAGCAGCCCATGGAGGGTTAACAAATGCTTACTGGAATATTTTATCCATGCAACCGGTAATGTGACTCCAAGACCTATCAATGGCCATTTTCTGTTGAAAACTTACAAGATGTTTGTAACGAAATCCACGGAAAACATAATTTTTTTTTAGCTTTTGATGGGTATCGCTAATAACAACCCCAAAAGGGTTTAACGCTTGGGTTTTTGAATACCCTTATTACTTACAAAAATGGTCCTCAGTGAATTCCACTTCCAACAAAGGAGATTATGTGTAACTCTCGGACATACATTGCGTGCTGTGTGTGTCCGAAAACAGCCCATTTCAACAAAATTATGATGCTTGGCATTCTGTAGAGGGTTAATAAACGCTCAGCGGAATATTTTGTCCATGCCACTTGTAATGTCACACAAAGACCTGCAAGTAGTCAATTTTTCTTGAAAACCTATGGAATGTATTTAGAGAAATCCACAGAAAATGGGAATTTTTAGATTTTAAGGGGTCTCTCTCTTTAGCCTGCCCCAAATGGGTTAAGACTTCGTTTTTTGAATACCCTTACTACTTACAAAAATGTTTCCCTATAGATTGTGCGCTCGATGAAAGAAATCACTTTTCTTTGTGGTGTACCCGTTGGGTGCCGTTGGCGTCCAAAAACAGCCCAGTTTATCACAATTTTGACTTTTAGCAGCCCGTGGAGGGTTAACAAATGCTCACCGAAGTATTTTGTCCATGCAACTTCTATTGTCACATCAAGGCCTGGGAGTGACAATTTTTTCATGAAAATCTACAAGACTCGTTTAGAGAAATCCACGGAAAACCTGAATTTTTTAGCTTTTTGGGGGTATTGCTGTTTAACCAGCCCAAAACGGGTTAATGCTTGGTTTTTTGAACACCATTATTACTTACAAAAATGATCTCCGGTGAATTCCACTTCAAATAAAGGAAGTTATGTTTATCTATCTTGTATCGTTTGGGTGCTCTGGGGGCCTGAAACCGGCCCATTTCATCAAAATTTCGATGTTTGGCAGCCTGTGGAGGGTTACCATGTGCATCGCCTAATATGTCGTGTGTATCAAAGGTCGTGACATGGGCAGGTCTAGAAATGATGAATGTTTAAAAAAAATCCTAAAGACGTGTTTCGAGAAAGTGCCGATAAACCCCAATTTTGGCAGTTTTTTGCCAATTCTGGCGAAATAAGGGTTAAATCGAAAATTCCGCTTCGGTACATTTTTAGATGTTTGCCCCTCTATGCGTGTGCCAAATTGTGTGAAAATCGGTTCGAAAATGGCTTCTGAATCGTACGGACAAAAATGTGTGGAGAAAAAAAAAAAAAAAAAAAAAAAAAAACCCCCAAAAAAAAAAAAAAAAAAATAATAATCCGTACAAAAACAATAGTCTTTTCCAGAGGGAAAAGCCTAACTAGACTTTATGATTCTGGAGATTCATGGCTTTTCCCGATGAGATTCCATGATTCTTCATGACCCCACAGTGTCTGATGAATTGTTTTTAACTGTCTCACTGAAGTTCCTTCATTGATGTTATGAGAAAGGTGAGTATAGTAGTCTCAAATGACTTGGCTCGATCCTAATTAACACCATAATTATGGAATCACTGGCCAGCGCGACTGAAGAGAACAATAGCAGCTCTGGGCATCTCTTGCCCTGTCACCTGGACTGTCCGGGAGACAGGCAAGAGAGTCCATCTGAACTTGGAGTTCGTCATTAAAGAGCACAACACCGCCACACCTACTTCGGGGAGAGGGAGCACCTTTTGTGAGAGGAGCCCCTCTCACACTGGTCCTCACCCGAAGAAGCCTGGACCTGGCCCTGAAAAGAAGAAGGGATTCCAGGCGCCTGGAGGCCTTCCGGAATAGGAAGAAAGAGGTGAGCGAGAGGATGGAGGTCCTGGAGGCAGCTGCCAGTTCCCCTCCTAGTCCCACTAGTACACCCAACCAACTGCCAGCTCCTGAGCCGGTACTGTTGGATGAGGAACGTCTGGTGGAGACTGAGGAGGAACCGAAGGTTGACTTTTCACCACCTCCCACCCCTCACTCCCCACTTCCTTCTCTACCGGACAGCCCGGGTGTGTCAATCTCAGCAACACAGCCACCTAAGTCTGCAGTCACCACCGAAGAATTAAGGAGAATAATAGAGATGGGAAGGCGAGCAGTTGAGATGGGAAACCGAATCGCCTCCGAAACCCACGAGTTCAGGGAACAATCCAAGGCAGATCTCAAAAAGGAATTAGACGCAATCCATTCACCAAACTCAACACTAAACTCAACATCGTCGACTTCCACATCACAATCTCAACCACCTCCAAAGAAAAAGAGCCGGAAGAAGCCTAGACGGGGTTAAGACACCTCCCTCCTTCCTTTTCCTCCTCCACCGCGCCTTGACATCCTACAACAACAACAAACAGCTAACGAGGGTCGAAAGGGGCTTGCCCTCCAAATCGTCCCTGCGCGCCTTTGGCGCGTCAAGCCATTTCGTTCGTCTCAAATGACTCAGTTGATAAGAAAATTGTTTAGGTAAAAACCATCATTAACGGTGGAGTGGGTTAATATCAATATCGTCGTCCGACAAGTTAATGAACCACAAAAGGAGTTATGTTTGTTTCACACATACCCACTGAGTGCTGTGTCTATTTGAAAATGGTCCATTTTATCTCAAATGTATCCAAAATATTGATGTCTGGCAGCTTGTAGAGGGTTAACAAGTACTAACAGGAATATTTTCCATGCAACTTGTAATGTCACACTAAGAACTGCAAATGGCCATTTTTTCTTTAAAATCTTCCAAGATGTTTTCAGAGAAATCCCTGCGCATACGCTCTTTTCCAATTCGACGTGACGAAATGCGAAATTCATGTCGCTCTTCATGGAAAGTGATGCCACAACTATTCATGAACAAGGAGTGAAAATTTCATGGAAATCTGCCTAGAATTGGCTGAGATATGGTGTTTTGGAGAGAGGAGGTAATTGTTTGAATTTGGTCCTTCCTTTTCAAGCCAGTTCGAAAAAAGACGTCGGGAATGGGCGCAGAATCCTTCAGTGCCTCCTCGCTGGAGTAAGTCCACTTAAATGTTACAATTGTGTGTGACTGGTGGAGAGTTGACTGTAAATGGAAGTTGCTTCTTTAAGACAGCCACCAGGGATCCCAACACAACCTTTAAACCTACGAGAATCTCAGAAGTTTCAAGTCAAGAGAAATTGGCGGTGATTGGGTTTCTGGCAGGCAGGAAAAGATTGACGAAGATTTGCATATTGGACATTAAAATAGCACTTCAGACATACACGAACGGTGTTCAGACCGCTGGAGGCAGCGACTTGAAATTTTCAGAACTTGTTCTACGAACCCTGGCCGACATTTTGGGATCTGTTTGGAGTGTCCGGACCGCGTGGAAAACACCACGCATCGCTTGGAATGTGAGAGTACTATTCGTCCCGACTCTATCAGTTTAGAATGGACACGGGCAGTGTTGTAGACGACTGTAGAGCTGCGATTGATCATAACGTCCCAGGTTTCGGTGCCACATTGCCTAACCAGCTCCAAAAGAGCGACGGGGAGGGGTATCCTGACACTATCTTTAAACCTTAGATAATCGTCAGAAGTTGAAGTGAAAAGAAATCGGCGGTGAGTAGGTTTTTTGGCGGGTAACGATTAACGAAAATTTGCCAATTAGACATTAAAATTGCACTTCTCACAAACATGAAGCGTGTCTAGACCGCTGAAGGCAGCGACATCTAATTTTCAGAACTTGTTCTACGCACCCTGGCCGACATTTTGGCATCTGTTGCGAATGTCGAGGCCGCGTGAAGAACACCACGCATCGCGTGGAAAGTGAGAGTACTCTTCGTCCCGACTCTATCAGTTTGGAATGGACCTGAGGACTGTTGTAGACTACTGTAGAGCAGCGATTGAGCATGAAGTCGGAGTTTTTTGTGCCAAATTGCCTAACCGGCTCCAAGGTATGATTTTTCGTCTGTACATCGCCCAGATCGACTGTAGTTTATACCGTTACCATACGTTGAAGTAGCCTTTTGTCATTTTCGCCACTTTCGCCCCAGATTTGAGGGTACCTTTCTTCAACCCTATTTTATAGCAAAATCTAGCCATGCTCCCAACAACGCCCTCTCCCCGTCGGCCCGGGTGCTTCTAAAAATAGAAAGGTCAATGGGTAGGGGCCCGTTAGCAAACAACGGGGACAGGGCAGGTGTACTTGGTGAAAAAGCAGTTGTGTGAACATCCCCAGAAGTGAAAACCTATGCTCAGTGGCTGTAATCAAGATGTTAATTTAGACTCCCATTACGGCCAAGATACTACAGAATGCAAATGGGTGGGTGGCGGGCATCATCACTGGATCTAATGTTGTATTTCATGTTTTCTTTATATAGACTCCCATTACGGCCAAGATACTACAGAATGCAAATGGGTGGGTGGCGGGCATCATCACTGGATCTAATGTTGTATTTCATGTTTTCTTTATATTCTATTTATTTTTTTTTTGATCTCTCTCTCTCTCTCTCTCTCTCTCTCTCAGTTTAATTTGTGTTTGTCTATAGTGTTTATAATATTTAGATTTTGCTGTATTCTGTTATTTATGGAATACGTTCTGCCATATTGTAAATTATTAGTCACCGTACAGGAACGGAGGGGCTTCTAAGTGGTAAGCACTTGTCCTCCAATCCTGATTTGCATTGTCAAATGGCAAATAAAATATGTTTAATCTAATCTAACAGTAGGGGGGAGGGGGGGACGGCATGTGTCCTAGGTAAAAAAAACAGCAGGGCGCAGGTGTCCTAGGTAAAATAAACAGCAGGGGGGGGGGGGGGGGGGGGGGGTCCCGCTAATTAATTTTAATAGCAGGCAGTTGTTCATGGGGCAGGTGTCCTATCCCACTGCCCAGTATTCCAAATTTTCTATGGTACTTGGCCTTGACGGAAATAACATTTCAACAAGAAACAACGGGAAACCTACTTGCAATAAAGCTGCAAATATAAACTTGATTTTAGGACCATTCCATGGACATTTTAAAGTTTATTGCGATATCAGCGTTTCTTACTCTCGTCCTATCACCACACCGCAGTATTTTACCCGAGTCGATTTCTGACGTCATGCAAGTTTGACCGACATGCTTTCAATTTTGTTATTGACAACAACATATTTATAATTTCGAGCTTACTGATCCGAATTTTGAAAACGACACACGCAATCGCGAAAGCGTTTTCTGAAAAACACGATTCTGTAAAAGGTTTTAGTGAAATTTGATTATTTTTTTTATTTTCAATTTCGATGGCTCTTGTTGAAAAGGTGCTAATCACTGATCATCCCAAACGAGATCAAAGACACGCCGTAGTTTAATAACAGACAGAGAATCTTCTAAGAACATACATGCGCAATCCTAAAATGCAATAAATCAAGTGTTTTTTCACGTTTTATGAGAGAAATATGTCCAATTGTACTATTGAATCATTTTTAGGTATATGTGGGTGAGAAATTTTCTATACGGACAAAATACAGGCTAAATAAAATATTTGCCATTATTTTCCGCAGACGTATTTTTGTCTTTGCTTCTTGGGGAAATTTCTTGCTGCTAAATACAACGAAGGTGTGTTATTTGATGTGGTCAGAACCGTCAGGTGGTCGGGTCCGAAACCGCACCTCGCAGAAGATTTAGTGGGGGGTGTCGATTTTACAAGTAATGTAGGCAGCGTACACGGCATGGGCTGTCTGTCTTTAATCCTATAAACAGGGTTAAGGCTTGGTTTTTTGAATACCCTTATATATTTATTTATTTATTTATTTATTTATTTATTGGTGTTTAAGGTCACATACTTCTGCACAATGGCTAATCGTGACCGTGACAGTTTTAGAGGTGGAGGAAGCCGGAGTACCCGGAGAGAACCACCAAGCATCGACGAGCAACTGTCAGCTCCTTAACATTCTCACTCTGTTCATGCTCCGTTCAGGCAGGGTTACAGAGGTTGAAAACATGTGTACCATCGACGTGCAGTATGCCTTAGTACACGGGGACATCGTGCCCCCATGTCGGCAACCGGGCCAAAGTGCCTTGCCCAAGGACACAACGTGAGTCGTCCCGGACGGGGATCGAACTCGGGACCTCTAGCATAGAAGTACAACAGTCTACCACTGAGCCACCGCGCTCCCTTGAATACCCTTAATACTATCATACATTATCCCTCAGGAATTCTAAGTCTGATAAAAGAGGTCATGTTTATCTATTGCATATCCATTTTGCTGCCCGAAAACAGCCGATTTTATTAAAATTTTGACGTTTAGCAGCCTGTAGAGGGATCAACAAACGACTAGCGGAATATTCTATCTATGCAATTTGTAAGACCTGCCAATGTCAAATTGTTCTTGAAAATCCCCAACAACCAGTTAGCGAAATCCACGGAAAATGTAAATTTTAAGCGTTTAAGGGGCATCTCTCCTTATTCAGTCCAAAGTGGGTTAAGTTTCATTCTTTTAAATACCCTTACTACTTAAAAACCTTAAACACCAATAAATAAACAATATCATGCTGTGTGGAATATGAAGTGAGGCGGTCCAAAACATTTTAACAAGAAATACGGGAAACCTATTTGCAGTAACGCTGCAAACATGAACTTGATTTTAGGACCATTCCATGGACAGTTTAAAGCCTACTTCGATATCAGCGTCCCTTATTCTCAACCTTTCAGTGCATCACTGCAGTATTTCACCCGAATCGAGTTCTGACGTCATGCAAGTTTGGTCGACATGCTTTCAAGTTTGTTATTGCTAACTACATATTTATAATTTCATTATTTCTGATCGGAATTTTGAAAATGACACACGCAATCGCGACAGAGTTTTCTGAAAAACTCGATTCTGCAAAAAGTTTTAGTGAAATTTCATTTTTTTTTATTTTAAATTTCGATGGCTCTTGTCGAAAAGGTGTTAATTACTGATTGTTCCAAACAAGATCAAAGACTGACGCCGAAGATTAAAAACAGACAGAGAATCTTCTAAAAATATACATGTGCAATCCTAAAATGCAATAAATCAAGTCTTTTTTCACGTTTTATGCATGTTTTATGAGAGAAACATGTCCAATCGTATCATTGAATCATTTTTAGGTATATGTGGGTGAGAAATTTTGTATACGGACAAAATACACACTAAATAAAACAATTGGCATTATTTTCCGATGATGTATTTTTTATCTTTGCTTCTTGGGGAAATCCATGCTGCTAAATATGACGAAGGAATGTTATCTAATGAGGTCAGGTGGTCGGGTCTGACACCCCACCTCGCAGTAGATTTAATGGGGGTGTCGATTTTACACGTAATATAGGCAGCATACAATGCATGGGCTGTCTGTCTTTAATCAGGAAAAGACAGGTTAAGGCTTGGTTTTTTGAATACCCTTAATACTATCAAACATTATCCCTCGTGAATTCTGATTCTGATAAAAGAGGATATGTTTATCTATTACATACGCATGTGGAGCCCGGTAACAGCCAATTTTATCAAAATTATGACGTTTAGCAGTCTGTAGAGGGGTTAGCAAATTATTAGCGGAATATTCTATCCATGCAACTTGTAATACCAACCAAGACCTGCCAATGTCTAATTGTTCTTGAAAATCGCCAACAAGCAGTTGGCGAACTCCACGGAAATTGTAAATTTTATGCTTCTGAGGGGTATCTCTCCTTATCCAGTCCAAAATGCGTTCAGCTTCATTTTTTTAAATACCCTTACTACATACAAAACTGATCTTCTGTGAATTCTACGCGCAGTAAAAGAAGTTTTGTTTAGCCTTTACATACCCATTGGGTGCTGTTGGTGTCTCAAAGCAGCTCATTTTATCAAACTTTTGATGTTCAGATGCTGGTGTAGAGCTAACAAATCCTGACCGGAATATTTTGTCCATGCAACATGTAATGGCACACTAAGACCTATGAATGACCATTTTTTTCTTGAAATTTACAAGATGTTTTTAAAGAAATCCAGGGAAAACTTGAATTTTTAAGCTTTTGATGGGTATCGCTGTTTAACCAGCCCAAAACGGGTTAAGGCTTGGTTTATTGAATACCCTTATTACTTACAAAAATAATCCTCGGTGATTTCCACTTCCAAGAGAGGAAGTTATGTTTATTTCCTAGCTACAGGTTGGGTGCTGTGAGGGGCTGAAAACAGCCTATTTTATCAAAGTGTTGATATTTGAGAGTCTGTGGAGGGTTAACAAATGCTTATCAGAATATTTTGTACTTGCAGTTTATAATGTTACACCACGATCTGCGACGGACCAGTTTTTTCTTGAAAATCTACTTGACATTTTTAGAGAAATCCACGTAAAGCATGATTGTTTAAGCTTTTGGGGGAATCACTCTTAAACCACCCAAAACGGGTTAACACTTGGTTTTTTGAATACCCTTATTACTTACAAAAATGGTCCTCGGTGAATTCCACTTCCAATGAAGGAGATTATGTTTATTTCTCAGGTACACATTGGGTGCTGTGTGCGTCCGAAAACAGCCCATTTCAACAAAATTACAAAGCTTGGCAGCCTGTGGAGGGTTAATAAACGCTCACCGGAATATTTTGTCCATGCCACTTGTAATGTCACACAAAGACCTGCGAGTAGTCAATTCTTCTTGAAAACCTACAAGATGTTTTTAGAGAAATCCACAGAAAATTCGAATTTTAAGATTTTAAGGGGTCTCTCTCTTTAGCCTGCCCAAAATGGGTTAAGACTTCAACTTTTGAATATCCTTACTACTTACAAAAATGTTTCCGTATAGAGTGTGGGCTCGATAAAAGAACGCACTTTTCTTTGTGGCGTACCCATTGGGTGCCGTTGGCGTCCAAAAACAGCCAATTTTATCACAATTTTGACTTTCAGCAGCCCGTGGAGGGTTAACAAATGCTCACCGGAGTATTTTGTCCATGCAGCTTCTATTGTCACATCAAGGCCTGGGAGTAACAATTTTTTCATGAAAATCTACAAGACTCGTTTAGAGAAATCCACGGAAAACCTGAATTTTTTAGCTTTTTGGGGGTATTGCTGTTTAACCAGCCCAAAACGGGTTAACGCTTGGTTTTTTGAACACCATTATTACTTACAAAAATGATCTCCTGTGAATTCCACTTCAAATAAAGGAAGTTATGTTTATCTCTCGTGTATCGTTTGGGTGCTCTGGGGGCCTGAAACCGGCCCATTTCATAAAAATTTCGATGTTTGGCAGCCTGTGGAGGGTTACCATATGCATCGCCTGATATGTCGTGTGTATCAAAGGGCGTGTCACAGACAGGTCTAGCAATTACGAATGTATAAAAAAAATCTACAAGACGTGTTTCGAGAAAGTGCCGATAAACCCCAATTTTGGCAGTTTTTTGCCAATTCTGGCGAAATAAGGGTTAAATCGAAAATTCCGCTTTGGTACATTTTTAGATTTGTTGCCACTCTATGCGTGTGCCAAATTGTGTGAAAATCGCTTCGAAAATGGCTTCTGAATCGTACGGACAAAAATGTGTGGAAAAAAAAAAAAAAAAAAAAAAAAAACCCCAAAAACTAGACTTTATGATTCTGGAGAATCATGGCTTTTCCCGATGAGATTCCTTGATTTTTCATGCCCCCACAGTGTCTGATGAATTGTTCTTAACTGTCTCACTGAAGTTCCTTCATTGATGTTATGAGAAAGGTGATCTCAAATGACTCAGTTTGATAAAAAAATTGTTTAGGTAAAACCATCATTACCGGTGGAGTGGGTTAATATTAATATCGTCGTCCCACAAGTTAATGGCCGACAAAAGAAGTTATGTTTGTTTGACACATACGCACTGAGTGCTCTGTCTATTTGAAAATGGTCCATTTTATCTCAAATGTATCCAAAATATTGATGTCTGGCAGTTTGTAGAGGGTTAACATGTGCTAACAGGAATATTTATTCATGCAACTTGCAATTCCAAACCCAAAAGTGCGAATGGCCATTTTTACTAAAAATCTACAAGATGTTTTCAGAGAAAGCCATGCGCATACGCTCTTTTCGAATTCGACGTGACGAAATGCGAAATTCGTATCGCTCTTATTATTTATTTATTTATTTATTGGTGTTTAAGGTCACATATTTCTGCACAATGGTTAATCATGACCGTGACAGTTTTACGGGTGGAGGAAGCCGGAGTACCCGGAGAGAACCACCGAGCAACGGCGAGCAACTGTCAGCTCCCCAACATACCAACTCCACACAAGCAGGGTTAGCATTGGTTGAAGACAGGTGCACCATCGACGTGCAGTACGCCTTAGTACCGTGCCCCCACGTGGGCAATGGGAGTGAAGTGTCTTGCCCAAGGACACAACGCGGTTGCCACAGGTGGGATTCGAACCGAGGACCTCTCGGCTTGCAGCCTGCACCTCTACCTACTGAGCCACCGCGCCCCCTCGTATCGCCCTTCATGGAAAGTGATGCCGCAACTATCCATGAACAACGAGTGAAAATTTCATGGAAATCTGCCTAGAATTGGCTGGGATATAGCGTTTTGAAAAGAGGAGGTAACTGTTTGAATTTGGTCCTTCCTTTTCAAGCCAGTTCGAAAAAAGATGTCGTGAATGGGCGCAGACTCCTTTAGTGCCCCCCCCCCCCCACCCCCCCCCCCCTCTCTGGAGTAAGTCCACTTAAATGTTACAATTGTGTGTGACTGGTGGAGAGTTGGCTGTAAATGGAAGTTGCTTCTTTAAGACCGCCACCCAGGGATCCAAACACAACCTTTAAACCAAAGAGAATCGTCAGAAGTTTAAAGTGAAAAGAAATTGGCGGTGATTGGGTTTCTGGTATTGGACATTAAAATAGCACTTCTGACATACACGAACCGTGTCCAGACCGCTGGAGGCAGCGACTTGAAATTTTCAGAACTTGTTCGACGAACCCTGGCCGACATTTTGGGATCTGTTAGTTTAAACATATTTATTTGCCAACAAAAGCATAGCAAAAGGATTGGAGGACAAGTGCTCAACACTTAGCAAAACCTCCTCTCCATTACATATAACATTTAATAATATAATTATTGTAATAATGGTAGCAATTAAATAATGTACCAAATAAAAATAGGCAAGAGAGAGAGAGAGAGAGAGAGAGAGAGAGAGAGAGAGGAAGAAGAAGAAAAAAAAAGAAGAAGTAAGGCTCACAGTGAAGGGGCAGAGATTTCCACTGATAAATGTTGCTCAAACTCCTACGGAAGTGTTCCATTACAATGGCTAAACAAGAGGGATCTGTTTGGAGCGTCCGGACCGCCTGGAAAACACCACGCATCGCTTGGAATGTGAGAGTACTATTCGTCCCGACTCTGTCAGTTTAGAATGGACATGGGCAGTGTTGTAGGCGACTGTAGAGCTGCGATTGAGCATAACGTCCCAGGTTTCGGTGCCTCATTGCCTTACCGACTCCAAAGTATGATTGTTTGTCTCAATATCGTCCTTACTACTTGTAGTTTATACCGTTGCCATACTTTAATGTAGCCTCTTGCCGTTTTCGAGACTTTCGACCCAGAACGCCGCCAAGGTGGGGAAGTGCGGGGGAGGGGGGGGGCTGCAGCGGCGGGGGGGGGGGGGGGGGGTATCCTGACACTATCTTTAAACCTTAGATAATCCGCAGAAGTTGAAGTGAAAAGAAATCGACGGTGAGTATGTTTTTTGGCGGGAAACGATTAACGAAAATTTGCCAGTTAGACATTCAAATTGCACTTCACACAAACACGAACCGTGTCCAGACCGCTGAAGGCAGCGACTTCTGATTTTCAGAACTTGTTCTACGCACCCTGGCCGACATTTTGGCATCTGTTGCAAGTGTCGATACCGCGTGGAGAACACCATGTATCGCGTGGAAAGTGAGAGTACTATTCGTCCCGACTCTATCAGTTTGGAAAGGAATTGGGCACTATTGTAGACTACTGTAGAGCAGCGATTAAGTATAAAGCCGGAGTTTTTTTGTGCCAAATTGCCTAACCGGCTCCAAGGTACGATCTTTCGTCTGTACATCGCCCAGATCGCCTGTAGTTTATAGCGTTACCATACGTTGAAGTAGCCTTTTGTCATTTTCGCCACTTTCTACCGAGATTTGAGGGTACCTTCCTTCAACCCCAATTTACAGCGAAATCTAGCCATGCTCACAACCACGCCCTCTCCCCGTCGGCCCGGGTGCTTCTAAAGATAGAAAGGTCAATGGGGAGGGGCAGGTGTACTTGGTGTAAAAACAGCAGGGGGGGGGAGCACGTGTCCTAGGTAAAAGAAACAGCAGGGGACAGGTGTCCTAGGTAAAATAAACAGCGGGGGGGGGGGGGGGGGGGAGGAAGGCAGATGCCCCCGCTAATTAATTTTAATAGCAGGCAGTTGTTCATGGGGCAGGTGTCCAATCCTATTGCACAGGTTCCAAATTTTCTATGGTACTTGGCCTTGACGGAAACAACATTTCAACAAGAAACAACAGGAAACCTATTTGTAGTAAAGCTGCAAATATAAACCTGATTTTAGGACCATTCCATGGACAGTTTAAAGCCTACTGCGATATCAGCGTTTCTTACTCTCCGCAGTATTTCACCCGAGTCGAGTGCTGACGTCATGCAAGTTTGACGGACACGCTTTCAATTTTGTTATTGACAACAACATATTTATAATTTCGTGATTACTGATCGGAATTTTGAAAACTACACACACAATCGCGAAAGAGTTTTCTGAAAAACACGATTCTGCAAAAGGTTTTAGTGAAATTTGATTATTTTTTTTTATTTTCAACTTCGATGGCTCTTGTCGAAAAGGTGCTAATCACTGATCGTCCCAATCGAGATCAAAGACTGACGCCGTATATTAATAACATACAGAGAATCTTCTAAGAATATACACGCGCAATTCTAAAATGCAATAAATCAAGTCTTTTTTCAGGTTTTACGAGAGAAATATGTCCAATTGTATCATTGAATCATGTTTAGGTATATGTGGGCGAGACATTTTCTATACGGACAAAATACAGATTAAATAAAATATTTGCCATTATTTTCCGCAGACGAATTTTTGTCTTTGCTTCTTAGGGAAATCCATGCTGCTAAATACAACGAAGAAGTGTTATCTAATGAGGTCAGAACCGTCAGGTGGTCGATCCGACACCGCACCTCGAAGAAGATTTAGTAGGGGTGTCGATTTTACAAGTAATGTAGGCAGCGTACACGGCATGGGCTGTCTGTCTTTAATCCTATAAACAGGGTTAAGGCTTGATTTTTTGAATACCCTTATTTATTTATTTATTTATTTATTTATTTATTTATTTATTTATTTATTTATTTATTTATTTATTGGTGTTTAAGGTCACATACTTATGCACAATGGCTAATCGTGACCGTGACAGTTTTTTTGGTGGAGGAAGCCGGAGTACCCTGAGAGAACCACCAAGCATCGACGAGCAAATGTCCGCTCCTCAACATTCTATCTCTGTTCAAGCTCCGCTCAAGCAGAGTTACAGAGGTTGAAGACATATGTACCATCGACGTTCAGTATGCCTTAGTACACGGCGTCATCGTGCCCCCATGTCGGCAACCGGGCTACTTAACGCCAATTATCCAAATGGGAGCACGATGCCACCGTGTACAAAGGCGTACTGCACGTCGATGGTACGCATGTCTTCAACCAATATAACCCTGCCTGTGCTGCAGTGCGGAGTTACGATGTTGGGGAGCTGGCAGCTGCTCGTCGTTGACTGGTGGTTCTCTCCGGGTACTCCGGCTTCCTCCATCCGTAGAACTGTCACGGTCATGATTGGCCGTTGTGCAAATATTATCATGCACTGTAGTGTGGAATATGAAGTGAGACGTACCTTTCAATGTGTGTTTGGTTGGAGAAAGAGAGAGGGGAAGGGGTGGGGGTGGTAAGATCGGTAATATTGTTGGGATAAATCTACCGATGGCGTTGGACACCATGGAATTGACAGCCCATTTTCTGAAAATGTCTATGCTTGGCAGCCTCTGGAGGGTTAGCAAATGCTTACCGAAATATTTTGTCCATGCAACTTGTAATGTCACTCCAAGACCTGCGAATGCAAACTTTTTGTTGAAAATCTTTTTGAGAAATCTACAGAAAACTGGAATTTTAAGCTTTTAGGGGTATATCTCCTTAACTAGCCAAAAATGGGTTAAGACCTTGATTTTTGAATACACTTACTACTTACAAAAATGTTTCCTTGGCAGCTTTGCGTCCGGTAAAAGAAGTTATTTTTCTCTGTTGCCTTCTCATTTGATGTTGTTGGTGTCCAAAAATGGACTATTTTTTCAGAATTTTGACTTTTAGCAGTTCATAAAGGGTTAACCAATGCTTACCAGAATAATTTATCCATTCAAGTGGTAATGTGACACCAAGACCTATCAATGGCCATTTTTTGTTGAAAACCCTACCAGATGTTTGTAAAAAAATCCAGGGAAAACATAAATTTTTAAGCCTTTGATGGGTATCACTATTAACAACAACAAAAGGGGTTAACGCTTGGTTTTTTGAATACCCTTATTACTTACAAAAATGGTCCTTGAGCATGTCATGTATAGTCCCTGTATCAATTATCTCCTATTAGACCACAGTTGTTATGCATGATTATGTCATTTTTTCACACCTTGCAGAGCTCACCTATCACATGTCTGTTAATAGCAGAAGTAAATTTCTCTCCAATTGGTTTTTCCCCGTAGGATTAGTTTTATTTATTACAATGAAGATATCCATACATTCAACGACAAACATGAAGTTATAAACTATAATAACTTTTCTATTTTTTCTATTTGGGTTTAACGACACATTAACAGCCAGGGTCATATCATGTCGGTGACAGTTTTACGGGTGGAGGAAGCCGGAGTACCCGGAGAGAACCACCGAGCAACGACGAGCAGCTGTCAGCTCCCCAACATCGTAACTCTGAACTGTGCACCGCGGCACAGGCAGGGTTAGATTGGTTGAAGACATGTGCACCATCGACGTGCAGTACGCCTTAGTACACAGCGTCATCGTGCCCCCATGTAGGCAAGCGGGGTGAAGTGTCTTGCCCAAGGACACAACGCGGTTGCCGCAGATGGGATTCGAACCAAGGACCTCTCGACTTGTAGCCTGCACCTCTACCTACTGAGCCACCGCGCCCCCAAACTACTACAATAATTACATACGAAAATAGGAAGTGTTGTTTGTACATATGTGTAGATAAAATATACCCTGGGACGGAGAAGGGGAGTATAACCGTCTTACAAACTAGTATATATCTAGCCCCACTGCCGGGGGAATGTTGGCGCCATGCACCACTGCATTTGATAACCTACAGAGTAGTAAATATACCTGCCCCCCCCCCCCCTTCCCATGTTGGGGATCCCCACCTTTTATTGTAAGGTTCCTTAGGCACAACATAGCGTCAATAAGATGGATATATACTGCCACGTCGCCACTCTGGGGCGCAGGAGGGGCAGTGTATAGCCGTTTTACAGACTATTATATACCTGGACCCACTGACGGGGAAACGCTATAGTGTCAACACTATTTGATATTATAAGTAACTGATCCCATTGTAGCTAACGTTATTTACTGCTTTCTTATCATGCAGTGGCGGAGCGGTGGCATTGTGGTAGCCGGTTCTCTTCAGATCACCGAAGTTAAGCAACGTTGAGCCTGGTTAATCATCGGATGGGTGGCCGTCTGAGCGATCAATTCGGACTCCCATGCTGTGTCCTTGGGCAAGGCACTTAACTCTGATTCTCCATATGGGGGCACGATGCCGCCATGTACCAAGGCGTACTGCACGTCGACGGTACGCATGTCTTCAACCAATCTAACCCTGCCTGTGCTGCAGTTCGGAGTTACGATGTTGGGAAGCTGGCAGCTGCTCGTCGTTGCTCGGTGGTTCTCTCCAGGTACTGCGGCTTCCTCCACCCGTAGATTAGCCATTGTGCATAAGTAGATGCCCTTAAACACCAATAAATAAATAATAAATGATATCATGCAGGGCAGTGTGGAATACGAGGTGAGGCGTACCTTTCAATGTGTGTTTGGTTGGAGAAAGAGGCAGGGGGGAGGTGGTAACCTTGGTAATTTTGTTTGGATAAATCGACCGCTGGCGACCGATGAAGCGGGACACGCTGAGAGTGGAACTTATGGGCGGTTATTCTTGATAATAAATAAATATACACTTACTTTTGAGTTCATACAAGGTGAGTATAGTAGTCTCAAATGAGAATGGCCAATATTTGTCTTGAAAACCTACGAGAGGCTTTTAGAGAAATCCTCGGAAAATATAAATTTTTAACCTTTTGAGGGGTATCGCTCTGTAACCAGCCCAAAACGGATTAATGCTTGGTTTTGTGAATACCTTCATTACTTACAAAAATAAGTAGGTGAGTATAGTAGTCTCAAATGAGAATGGCCAATATTTGTCTTGAAAACCTACGAGAGGCTTTTAGAGAAATCCTCGGAAAATATAAATTTTTAACCTTTTGAGGGGTATCGCTCTGTAACCAGCCCAAAACGGATTAATGCTTGGTTTTGTGAATACCTTCATTACTTACAAAAATGATCCTCAGTGAATTTCACTTCCAATAAGGAAGGTTAACTTATCACGCAAATGTCTATACTTTCCAGGCTCTGGAGGGTTAATAATTGCTTACTGGAATATTGTGTCCATGCAGCTTGTAATGTCACTCAAAGACCTGCAAATGGTCAATTTTTCTTTAAAACGTGCTAGATTTTTTGGAGAAATCCACAGAAAACGTGAATTTTAAGCTTTTGAGGGGTATATCTCCTTAACCAGTCGACAATGGGTTAAGACCTCGATTTTTGAATATCCTTACTACTTACAAAAATGTTTCTCTATCAGTTTTGCGTCCAGTAAAAGAAGTTACGTTTCTCTGTGGCATTTCCATTTGATGTTGTTAGTGTCCAAAAACAGACTATTTCTTCAAAATTTTTGACATTTAGCAGCCCATGGAGGGTTAACAAATACCTACCAGAATAATTTATCTATGCAGCTGGTAATGTGATACCAAGACCTATCAACGGCCATTTTCTCTTGAAAACCCTACAAGATGTTTGTAAAGAAATCCATGGAAAACGATTTTTAAGCTTTCGATGGGTATCCCTGTTAACCTCCCCAACAGGGGTTAACGCTTGGTTTTTTGAATACCCTTATTACTTACAAAAATGGTCCTCTGTGAATTCCACTTCCAACAAAGGTGATTATGTTTATCTCTAGTGTATACATTGGGTGCTGTACGTGTCCGAAAACAGCCCATGTCAACAAAATTACGATACTTGGCAGCTTGTAGATGGATAATAAACGCTCACCGGAGTATTTTGTCCCTACAACTTGTAATGTGACATAAAGACCTACGAATAGTTATTTTTTCTTGAAACCCTACAAGTTACTGTTAGGGAAATTCACATAAAATGGGAATTTAAAGCTTTTAAGGGATATCTCTCTTAGCCTACCCAAAATGGGTTAAGACTTCGACTTTTGAATACCCTTACTACTTACAAAAATGTTTCTGTATAAATTGTACACTCGATAAAAGGAGGCGCTTTTCTTTGTGGTGTACCCATTGGATGCTGTTGATGTCCAAAAACTGCCAATTTTATCACAATTTTGATGTTGAGGAGCCCTGGGAGGGCTAACTAATGCTGACCGGAATATTTTGTCCATGCAACTTGTAATGTCACACCAAGACCTGCGAATAGCCGATTTTTTCTTGAAAACCTACGAGATGTTTTTAGAGAAATCCACAGAAAGAGGGTATTTTAAGTTTTTAATGGGTATCTCTCTTTAACCAGCCGAAAATGGGTTAAGACGTCGAATTTTGAATACCCTTACCACTTTCAAAAATATTTTCCGATCAATTTTGCGTCCGATAAATGAAGGCCACTTTCTCTGTGGTATACCGTTTGGGTGCTGTTGGTGTCCAAATACAGCCCATTTTATCACAATTTTTACGTTTAGCAGCTCGGGGAGGGTTAACTAATGCTGACCGGAATATTTTGGCCATGCAACTTGTAATGTCACACCAAGACCTGGGAGTGACAAATATTTCATGAAAATCTACAAGACTCGTCTAGAGAAATCCACGGAAAACATGAAGTTTTGAGCTTTTTGGGGGTATTGCTGTTTAACCAGCCCAAAACGGGTTAACGCTTGGTTTTCTGAACACCCTTATTACTTACAAAAATGATCCTCGGTGAATTCCACTTCCAATAAAAGCAGTTATGTGTATCTATCATGTTTCGTTTGGGTGCTGTGGGGGCCCGAAAACAGCCCATTTCATCAAAATTTCGATGTTTGGCAGCCTGTGGAGGGTTACCATATGCATCGCCTGATATGTCGTGTGTATCAAAGGTCGTATCACAGGCAGGTCAAGCAATGATGAATGTTTAAAAAAAATCTACAAGACGTGTTTCGAGAAAGTGTCGATAAACCCCAATTTTGACAGTTTTTTGCCAATTCTGACGAAATAAGGGTTAAATCGAAAAATCCGCTTCGGTACATTTTTAGATTTTGTGCCCCTCTATGTGTGTGCAAAATTTTGTGAAAATCGGTTCGAAAATGGCTTCTGAATCGTACGGACAAAATGTGTGGAAAAAAAAAAAAAAAAAAACCCCAAAAAAAAAAAAAAAAAAAAAAAAAAATAATAATAATCCGTAGAAAAACAATAGTCTTTTCCAGAGGGAAAAGCCTAAAAAAAAAAATAAAAAAAAAAAAAAAAAAAAAATAATAATCTGTAGAAAAACAATAGTCTTTTCCAGAGGGAAAAGCCTAAAAAAAAAAAAAAAAAATAATCCGTAGAAAAACAATAGACTTTTCCAGAGGGAAAAGCCTAAAAAAAAACTAAAAAAAACTACACTTTATGATTCTGGAGAATCATGGCTTTTCCCGATTAGATTCCATGATTTTTCTTGATCCCACAGTGTCTGATGAATTGTTTTTAACTGTCTCACTAAAGTTCCTTCATTGATGTTATGAGAAAGGTGAGTATAGTAGTCTCAAATGACTCGGTTTGGGTTTGATAAAAAAATGTTTAGGTAAAACCCATCATTAATGGTAGAGTGGGTTAATATCAATATCAATGTTTCCCTATCAGTTTTGCATTCCGTAAAAGAAGTTACATTTCTCTGTGGCATTTCCATTTGATGTTGTTGGTGTCCAAAAACAGACTATTTCCTCAATTTTTTTTTACATTTAGCAGCCCATGAAGGGTTAACAAATGCCTACCAGAATAACTGATCCATGCAACTGGTCATATGACACCAAGACCTATCAACGACCATTTTCTCTTGAAAACCCCACAAAATGTTTGTAAAGAAATCCAGGGAAAACGATTTTTTAAGCTTTTGATGGGTATCCCTGTTAACCTCCCCAACAGGGGTTAACGCTTGGCTTTTTGAATACCTTTATTACTTACAAAAATGGTCCTCTGTGAATTCCACTTCAAACAAAGGAGGTTATGTTTATCTCTCATGTATACATTAGATGCTGTGCGTGTCTGAAAACAGTCCCATGTTAACAACATTACGATGCTTGGCAGCTTGTAGATGGTTAAAAAACGCTCACCGGAGTATTTTGTCCATGCAACTTGTAATGTCACATAAAGACCTACGAATAGTCAATTTGTCTTGAAATCCTACAAGTTACCGTTAGGGAAATTCACAGAAAATGGGAATTTAAAGCTTTCAAGGGATATCTCTCTTTAGCCTGCACAAAATGGGTTAAGACGTCGACTTTTGAATACCCTTACTACTTACAAAAATGTTTCCGTATAAATAGTACGCGCAATAAAAGAAGGCACTTTTCTTTGTTGTGTACCCTTTGGGTGCTGTTGGTGTGCAAAAACAGCCCATTTCATCGCAATTTTGACCTTCAGCAGCCTGGGGAGGGTTAACTAATGCTGACTGGAATATTTTGTTCATGCGACTTGTAATGTCACACCAAGACCTGCAAATAGCCGATTTTTCTTGAAAACCTACAAGATGTTGTTAGAGAAATCCACAGAAAACGGGTATTTTAAGATTTTAATGGGTATCTCTCTTTAACCAGCCCAAAATGGGTTAAGACGTCAAATTTTGAATACCCTTACCACTTTCAAAAATATTTTCCGATCAATTTTGCGTCCGATAAATGAAGGCCCCTTTCTCTGTGATGTATCGTTTGGGTGCTGTTGGTGTCTAAAAACAGCCCATTTTATCCCAGTTTTTACATTTAGCAGCTCGGGGAGGGTTAACTAATGCTGACTGGAATATTTTATCCATGCAACTTGTAATGTCACACCAAGACCTGAGAGTGACCAATTTTTCTTGAAAATCTACAAGACTCGTTTAGAGAAATCCACGGAAAACATGAAGTTTTGAGCTTTTTTGGGGTATTGCTGTTTAACCAGCCAGAAACGGGTTAACACTTGGTTTTCTGAACACCCTTATTACTTACAAAAATGATCCTCGGTGAATTCCACTTCCAATAAAGGAAGTTATGTTTACCTCTCGGGTATCGTTTGGGCGCTGTGGGGGTCTGAAACCGGCCTATTTCATCAAAATTTCGATGTTTGGCAGCCTGTGGAGGGTTACCATATGCATCGCCTAATATGTAGTGTGTATCAAAGGTTGTGACATAGGCAGGTCTAGTAATGATGAATGTTTAAAAAAAATCCTAAAGACGTGTTTCGAGAAAGTGCCGATAAACCCCAATTTTGGCAGTTTTTTGCCAATTCTGGCGAAATAAGGGTTAAATCGAAAATTCCGCTTCGGTACGTTTTTAGATTTTTTGCCACTCTATGCGTGTGCCAAATTGTGTGAAAATCGGTTCGAAAATGGCTTCTGAATCGTACGGACAAAAATGTGTGGAAAAAAAAAAAAAAAAAAAAAAAAACCCAAACCCCCCCCCAAAAAAAAACTACACTTTATGATTCTGGAGAATCATGGCTTTTCCCGATTAGATTCCATGATTTTTCTTGACCCCCCCACAGTGTCTGATGAATTGTTTTTAACTGTCTCACTAAAGTTCCTTCATTGATGTTATGAGAAAGGTGAGTATAGTAGTCTCAAATGACTCGGATTGGGTTTGATAAAAAAATGTTTAGGTAAAACCCATCATTAATGGTAGAATGGGTTAATATCAATATCAATGTTTCCCTATCAGTTTTGCGTCCGGTAAAAGAAGTTACGTTTCTCTGTGGCATTTCCATTTGATGTTCTTGGTGTCCAAAAAGAGACTATTTCCTCAATTTTTTTACATTTAGCAGCCCATGAAGGGTTAACAAATGCCTACCAGAATAATTGATCCATGCAACTGGTCATATAACACCAAGACCTATCAATGGCCATTTTCTCTTGAAAACCCCACAAAATGTTTGTAAAGAAATCCAAGGAAAACGATTTTTTAAGCTTTTGATGGGTATCCCTGTTAACCTCCTCAACAGGGGTTAACGCTTGGCTTTTTGAATACCTTTATTACTTACAAAAATGGTCCTCTGTGAATTCCACTTCAAACAAAGGAGATTATGTTTATCTCTCATGTATACATTAGGTGCTGTGCGTGTCTGAAAACAGTCCCATGTTAACAACATTACGATGCTTGGCAGCTTGTAGATGGTTAAAAAACGCTCACCGGAGTATTTTGTCCATGCAACTTTTAATGTCACATAAACACCTACGAATAGTCAATTTGTCTTGAAACCCTACAAGTTACCGTTAGGGAAATTCACAGAAAATGGGAATTTAAAGCTTTCAAGGGATATCTCTCTTTAGCCTGCCCAAAATGGGTTAAGACGTGGACTTTTGAATACCCTTACTACTTACAAAAATGTTTCCATATAAATTGTACGCGTGATAAAAGAAGGCACTTTTCTTTGTGGTGTACCCTTTGGGTACTGTTGGTGTGCAAAAACAGCCCATTTTATCGCAATTTTGACCTTCAGCAGCCCGGGGAGGGTTAACTAATGCCGACCGGAATATTTTGTTCATGCGACTTGTAATGTCACACCAAGACCTGCAAATAGCCGATTTTTCTTGAAAACCTACAAGATGTTGTTAGAGAAATCCACAGAAAATGGGTATTTTTAGATTTTAATGGGTATCTCTCTTTAACCAATCCAAAATGGGTTAAGACGTCAAATTTTGAATACCCTTACCACTTTCAAAAATATTTTCCGATCAATTTTGCGTCCGATAAATGAAGGCCCCTTTCTCTGTGGTATATCGTTTGGGTGCTGTTGGTGTCTAAAAACAGCCCATTTTATCCCAATTTTTACGTTTAGCAGCTCGGGGAGGGTTAACTAATGATGACCGGAATATTTTATCTATGCAACTTGTAATGTCACACCAAGACCTCAGAGTGACCAATTTTTCTTGAAAATCTACAAGACTCGTTTAGAGAAATCCACGGAAAACATGAAGTTTTGAGCTTTTTTGGGTTATTGCTGTTTAACCAGCCCAAAGCGGGTTAACACTTGGTTTTCTGAACACCCTTATTACTTACAAAAATGATCTTCGGTGAATTCCACTTCCAATAAAGGAAGTTATGTTTACCTCTCGGGTATCGTTTGGGTGTTGTGTGGGTCTGAAACCGGCCTATTTCATCAAAATTTCGATGTTTGGCAGCCTGTGGAGGGTTACCATATGCATCGCCAAATATGTCGTGTGTATCAAAGGTTGTGTCATAGGCAGATCTAGTAATGATGGATGTTTAAAAAAAATCCTAAAGACGTGTTTCGAGAAAGTGCCGATAAACCCCAATTTTGGCAGTTTTTTGCCAATTCTGGCGAAATAAGGGTTAAATCGAAAATTCCGCTTCGGTACGTTTTTAGATTTTTTGCCACTCTATGCGTGTGCCAAATTGTGTGAAAATCGGTTCGAAAATGGCTTCTGAATCGTACGGACAAAAATGTGTGGAAAAAAAAAAAAAAAAAAAAAAAAACCAAAAACCCCCCCCCAAAAAAACTACACTTTATGATTCTGGAGAATCATGGCTTTTCCCGATTAGATTCCATGATTTTTCTTGACCCCCCACAGTGTCTGATGAATTGTTTTTAACTGTCTCACTAAAGTTCCTTCATTGATGTTATGAGAAAGGTGAGTATAGTAGTCTCAAATGACTCGGATTGGGTTTGATAAAAAAATGTTTAGGTAAAACCCATCATTAATGGTAGAATGGGTTAATATCAATATCAATGTTTCCCTATCAGTTTTGCGTCCGGTAAAAGAAGTTACGTTTCTCTGTGGCATTTCCATTTGATGTTCTTGGTGTCCAAAAAGAGACTATTTCCTCAATTTTTTTACATTTAGCAGCCCATGAAGGGTTAACAAATGCCTACCAGAATAATTGATCCATGCAACTGGTCATATAACACCAAGACCTATCAATGGCCATTTTCTCTTGAAAACCCCACAAAATGTTTGTAAAGAAATCCAGGGAAAACGATTTTTTAAGCTTTTGATGGGTATCCCTGTTAACCTCCTCAACAGGGGTTAACGCTTGGCTTTTTGAATACCTTTATTACTTACAAAAATGGTCCTCTGTGAATTCCACTTCAAACAAAGGAGATTATGTTTATCTCTCATGTATACATTAGGTGCTGTGCGTGTCTGAAAACAGTCCCATGTTAACAACATTACGATGCTTGGCAGCTTGTAGATGGTTAAAAAACGCTCACCGGAGTATTTTGTCCATGCAACTTTTAATGTCACATAAACACCTACGAATAGTCAATTTGTCTTGAAACCCTACAAGTTACCGTTAGGGAAATTCACAGAAAATGGGAATTTAAAGCTTTCAAGGGATATCTCTCTTTAGCCTGCCCAAAATGGGTTAAGACGTGGACTTTTGAATACCCTTACTACTTACAAAAATGTTTCCATATAAATTGTACGCGTGATAAAAGAAGGCACTTTTCTTTGTGGTGTACCCTTTGGGTACTGTTGGTGTGCAAAAACAGCCCATTTTATCGCAATTTTGACCTTCAGCAGCCCGGGGAGGGTTAACTAATGCCGACCGGAATATTTTGTTCATGCGACTTGTAATGTCACACCAAGACCTGCAAATAGCCGATTTTTCTTGAAAACCTACAAGATGTTGTTAGAGAAATCCACAGAAAATGGGTATTTTTAGATTTTAATGGGTATCTCTCTTTAACCAATCCAAAATGGGTTAAGACGTCAAATTTTGAATACCCTTACCACTTTCAAAAATATTTTCCGATCAATTTTGCGTCCGATAAATGAAGGCCCCTTTCTCTGTGGTATATCGTTTGGGTGCTGTTGGTGTCTAAAAACAGCCCATTTTATCCCAATTTTTACGTTTAGCAGCTCGGGGAGGGTTAACTAATGCTGACCGGAATATTTTATCTATGCAACTTGTAATGTCACACCAAGACCTCAGAGTGACCAATTTTTCTTGAAAATCTACAAGACTCGTTTAGAGAAATCCACGGAAAACATGAAGTTTTGAGCTTTTTTGGGTTATTGCTGTTTAACCAGCCCAAAGCGGGTTAACACTTGGTTTTCTGAACACCCTTATTACTTACAAAAATGATCTTCGGTGAATTCCACTTCCAATAAAGGAAGTTATGTTTACCTCTCGGGTATCGTTTGGGTGTTGTGTGGGTCTGAAACCGGCCTATTTCATCAAAATTTCGATGTTTGGCAGCCTGTGGAGGGTTACCATATGCATCGCCAAATATGTCGTGTGTATCAAAGGTTGTGTCATAGGCAGATCTAGTAATGATGGATGTTTAAAAAAAATCCTAAAGACGTGTTTCGAGAAAGTGCCGATAAACCCCAATTTTGGCAGTTTTTTGCCAATTCTGGCGAAATAAGGGTTAAATCGAAAATTCCGCTTCGGTACGTTTTTAGATTTTTTGCCACTCTATGCGTGTGTCAAATTGTGTGAAAATCGGTTCGAAAATGGCTTCTGAATCGTACGGACAAAAATGTGTGGAAAAAAAAAAAAAAAAAAAAAAAACCCAAAACCCCCCCCCCAAAAAAACTACACTTTATGATTCTGGAGAATCATGGCTTTTCCCGATTAGATTCCATGATTTTTCTTGACCCCCCACAGTGTCTGATGAATTGTTTTTAACTGTCTCACTAAAGTTCCTTCATTGATGTTATGAGAAAGGTGAGTATAGTAGTCTCAAATGACTCGGATTGGGTTTGATAAAAAAATGTTTAGGTAAAACCCATCATTAATGGTAGAATGGGTTAATATCAATATCAATGTTTCCCTATCAGTTTTGCGTCCGGTAAAAGAAGTTACGTTTCTCTGTGGCATTTCCATTTGATGTTCTTGGTGTCCAAAAAGAGACTATTTCCTCAATTTTTTTACATTTAGCAGCCCATGAAGGGTTAACAAATGCCTACCAGAATAATTGATCCATGCAACTGGTCATATAACACCAAGACCTATCAATGGCCATTTTCTCTTGAAAACCCCACAAAATGTTTGTAAAGAAATCCAGGGAAAACGATTTTTTAAGCTTTTGATGGGTATCCCTGTTAACCTCCTCAACAGGGGTTAACGCTTGGCTTTTTGAATACCTTTATTACTTACAAAAATGGTCCTCTGTGAATTCCACTTCAAACAAAGGAGATTATGTTTATCTCTCATGTATACATTAGGTGCTGTGCGTGTCTGAAAACAGTCCCATGTTAACAACATTACGATGCTTGGCAGCTTGTAGATGGTTAAAAAACGCTCACCGGAGTATTTTGTCCATGCAACTTTTAATGTCACATAAACACCTACGAATAGTCAATTTGTCTTGAAACCCTACAAGTTACCGTTAGGGAAATTCACAGAAAATGGGAATTTAAAGCTTTCAAGGGATATCTCTCTTTAGCCTGCCCAAAATGGGTTAAGACGTGGACTTTTGAATACCCTTACTACTTACAAAAATGTTTCCATATAAATTGTACGCGTGATAAAAGAAGGCACTTTTCTTTGTGGTGTACCCTTTGGGTACTGTTGGTGTGCAAAAACAGCCCATTTTATCGCAATTTTGACCTTCAGCAGCCCGGGGAGGGTTAACTAATGCCGACCGGAATATTTTGTTCATGCGACTTGTAATGTCACACCAAGACCTGCAAATAGCCGATTTTTCTTGAAAACCTACAAGATGTTGTTAGAGAAATCCACAGAAAATGGGTATTTTTAGATTTTAATGGGTATCTCTCTTTAACCAATCCAAAATGGGTTAAGACGTCAAATTTTGAATACCCTTACCACTTTCAAAAATATTTTCCGATCAATTTTGCGTCCGATAAATGAAGGCCCCTTTCTCTGTGGTATATCGTTTGGGTGCTGTTGGTGTCTAAAAACAGCCCATTTTATCCCAATTTTTACGTTTAGCAGCTCGGGGAGGGTTAACTAATGCTGACCGGAATATTTTATCTATGCAACTTGTAATGTCACACCAAGACCTCAGAGTGACCAATTTTTCTTGAAAATCTACAAGACTCGTTTAGAGAAATCCACGGAAAACATGAAGTTTTGAGCTTTTTTGGGTTATTGCTGTTTAACCAGCCCAAAGCGGGTTAACACTTGGTTTTCTGAACACCCTTATTACTTACAAAAATGATCTTCGGTGAATTCCACTTCCAATAAAGGAAGTTATGTTTACCTCTCGGGTATCGTTTGGGTGTTGTGTGGGTCTGAAACCGGCCTATTTCATCAAAATTTCGATGTTTGGCAGCCTGTGGAGGGTTACCATATGCATCGCCAAATATGTCGTGTGTATCAAAGGTTGTGTCATAGGCAGATCTAGTAATGATGGATGTTTAAAAAAAATCCTAAAGACGTGTTTCGAGAAAGTGCCGATAAACCCCAATTTTGGCAGTTTTTTGCCAATTCTGGCGAAATAAGGGTTAAATCGAAAATTCCGCTTTGGTACATTTTTAGATTTTTTGCCACTCTATGCGTGTGCCAAATTGTGTGAAAATCGGTTCGAAAATGGCTTCTGAATCGTACGGACAAAAATTTGTGGAAAAAAAAAAAAAAAAAAAAAAAAAAAAAAATAATAATCCGTAGAAAAACAATAGTCTTTTCCAGAGGGAAAAGCCTAAAAATGTGCTGGGCAAAAAAAAAATGCCCTCAACTGACTTCAAAGGTTTTTTTTATCAAAGTGTGTACACATGGCGCACGGACAAATCGTTTACGATGTCTAATTCCATTATAAATTCAGGATGAAGCTTTAATTAGTAATTACGTTTCACTGATTTTTATCAACAACAACATTTACTTCAAAACTGAAGACATACATAGAGGATATGGAATGAGTGTTTTTCGCATATAATATTTATGAAACGAGTCTAAGAATGTTCCGTTTGGGCGAGCCTCTGGCGAGCCCAAACGGAAGATTCGGACGAGTTTCATAAATATTATATGAGAAAAACACCCATTTCATATTCTATTTATCATATGACACATACGCGCACAAATTAGCCACTTAGTATGACTTTTTAACCCATCACCTAACTTGAGTTGCAGACGGCACTTGGAAAAAACATCCTCGTATAACTAAAAATTTTCATTTTTGCTTCCAAAACATAGGTTAGGACCCCTCATTGAAACGAACGCGACACGCTAGTTCCAATGGGAGGTCATAACCTATGTTTTGGAAGCAAAAAGAGAAAATATAAACAAAAATAAATGGTGTTTTTCTTGTATTGCGCGAGACGGTTTTTGCCGTTACGTTTGATAAAATATTAATACAATATAACCCACCCTAAATAGGACAGATAACGTAAATTCTCCCTACTGAAATTATGCAAATGTGACCCAGTTGTATTTTGTTAAACCAATCAAATTGTCCAGTTTTGAAACTGACCAATGAAAACTCCCAACTCTAATTATGCAAATTATGAAAATGTGGCCCAGTTGTATTTTGTTCAGCCAGTCAAATTGTCTAATTTTGAAATTGACCAATGAAATTGACTGAAGGCTTTATTTATCACTGATTAATATGAAAACAAAATATCAAATGTTTTAAAGTGAACAAAACTGACGAGTCATATGATAAATAGAAATACTGATTACTGGGTGGTTCGAAGCGATACACTGGTATTTCAAAATCAGGTAAAATGTAGGATCCTAAGAAAGTCAGATTTCTGGTCGAATCAAATCCCAAATTGAATTTGGCAGAGGATTTCGAATCGAATCACGAATCGAATCTCACTGTTCTTCGAGCTGTGGATTTTGTAACTTCTTACAACCGTAAGTATTGACTAGGTATCTACTGTATTTAACGGCGCCTCGTCTGATTGTTCACATTAGATCAAAAAGGTTTCAGAAACGAAATCAACGTCGTTCGAAAAGGGAACCTTCTTGAACTCTTCTTCTATCTACAGGAGACCCGATGATAGAAGAAGAGTTCAAGAGGAGGAGTTATTTTGGTAAAACTTGGAAAACATCTCGTCTCCTCCACGATTTGAAAATTTCCAATTCAGCACCATAGAAGCGAATTCAACCAATGATCAGGGCAATTTTGAATCTAATCGAATTTTGAGGGTTCACGAGGCCGCAGCTAGATAAAGAAAACACAATTACAGAATCAATTTCAGTGTCATTTCTCCTCTCTTCAAACTTTTCAAGAAAGTGAGCGATGCGTTTGGCAAATGTTACACACGTCATCAGCTCGATGTCGCTGTATCTGATTCCATCCTTAAAGAAAGGAGAGTGCTTTCCTAAACGATTTACTCAACAGGACAAGAAGACTAGAATCGCATTTTGTTCTCGAATTATTATCCCCGCATTTTCAAAAATGCGGGGATATAGTCGTGAACTCCGTCCGTCCGTCCGTCCGTCCGCCCGTGCGTCACACCCTGAAAGGCTCCTAGGATATTCAATTCGAAACGTTTAAACTATGCTAAGGTGTTCAGGTGACATCTCTAGATGTGCATGAAGGTTTTGGAATTTTGATTTGGCCCCAGGTGGTTCCAGTGGAACCACTTTTATCATTAGAAAATCAGTTTTCATCAAAAGGCTCCTAGGGTATTTAATTCGAAACGTTAAAACTATGCTAAGGTGTTCAGGTAACATCTCTAGATGTGCATAACGGTTTCGGAATTTTAATTTGGCCCCAGGTGGTTCCAGTGGAACCACTTTTCTCGTTAGAAAATCAGTTTTCATCGAAAGGCTCCTAGGGTATTTAATTCGAAACGTTCAAACTATGCTAATGTGCTCAGGTAACATCTCTAGATGTGCATGAAGGCTTTGGAATTTTGATTTGGTTCCAGTTGGTTCTAGTGGAACCACTTTTATCGTTTGAAAATCAGTTTTTCATCGAAAGGCTCGTAGGGTATTTAATTTGAAACGTTTAAAGTATGCTGGGGTGTCCAGGTAACATCTCTTGATGTGCATAAAGGTTTCGGAATTTTGATTTGGCCCAAAGTGGTTCCGGCGGAACCAATTTTATCATTGGAAAATCAGTTTTCATTGAAAGGCTCCTAGGGTATTTAATTCAAAGCGTTTAAACTATGCTAATGTGTTCAGGTAGCATCTCTAGATGTGCATGAAGGTTTCAAAGTTTTGATTTGGCCCCAGGTGGTTCCAGTGGAACCATTTTTATTGTTAGAAAATCAATTTTCATCGAAAGGCCCCAAGGATATTTAATTCGAAATTTTTAAACTATACTAATGTGTTCAGGTAACATCTCTAGATGTGCATGAAGGTTTCGGAATTTTGATTTGGCCCCAGGTGGTTCCAGTAGAAACACTTTTATCTTTGGAAAATCAGTTTTCTTCGATAGGCTTCTAGGATATTTAATTCGAAACGTTTAAACTATGCTAATGTGTTCAGGTAAAATCTCTAGATGTGTATAAAGGTTTCGGAATTTTGATTTGGCCCCAGGTGGTTCCAGTGGAACCACTTTTATCATTAGAAAATCAGTTTTCATCGAAAGGCTCCAAGGGTATTTAATTCGAAATGTTTAGACTATGCTAAGGTGTTCAGGTAACATCTCTAGATGTGCTTAAAGATTTCGGAATTTTGATTTGGCCCTAGGTGGTTCCAGTGAAACTACTTTTGTCATTCGAAATTCAGTTTTCATCGAAAGGCTCCAAGGGTATTTAATTCGAAATGTTTAAACTATGCTAAGGTGTTCAGGTAACATCTCTAGATGTGCTGAAAGATTTCGGAATTTTGATTTGGCCCCAGGTGGTTCCAGTGAATCTACTTTTGTTGTTCGAAATTCAGTTTTCATCGAAAGGCTCCTAGGGTATTTAATTCAAATCGTTTAAACTATGCTAATGTGATCAGGTAACATTTCTAGATGTACATATAGGTTTCAGAATTTTGATTTGGCGCCAAGTCGAAATTCAGTTTTCATCGAAAGGCTCCAAGGGTATTTAATTCGAAATGTTTAAACTATGCTAAGGTGTTCAGGTAACATCTCTAGATGTGCTTAAAGATTTCGGAATTTTGATTTGGTCCCAGGTGGTTCCAGTGGAAGTACTTATATCATTAGAAAATCAGCTTTCATCGAAAGGCTCCTAGGGTATTTAATTCGAAACGTTAAAACCATGCTGATGTGTTCAGGTATCATCTCTAGATGCACATGATGGTTTCGGAATTTTGATATGGCCCCAAGTTGTCCTGGTGGAACCACTTTTATCGTTGGAAAATTAGTTTTCATCGAAAGGCTCCTTGGGTATTTAATTCGAAACATTTAAAATATGCTAATGTTTTTCAGTGAAAATGCGGGGATACACCATTGTGTGCATTGCACACAAATAACTCTATCTAGTTAAATATTGCCATTGTTTACTTCAAGTATACATAGCTTGTGACTCCTCAAAGATAGAGTTCGTTCCAACGATGGCCATAATATATATTTTGGCGACAAGAATAGGAAAAATGTTCAAATTTGGGTGGCGATGTTTTTATACAGTCCTCGGGGAATATAGCCATTATTAATGTTGCACGAAGTGATGGTTTTAAAACGAATTCTGTTCGTGTTACGTTAGGTAATGTTTTTAGCCCTTTGAACACTAGAGGCCGCTTTAACATGGTATGTCAATTTCATGGCCCAGGAACATGATACGTCATAATTTCATTAAGTTGGATGACTGCTAAATGAATGTGTGGGGCACACCAATCAATATTTTCAACGTGCAGCCCCAAGACTGCACGTTGAAAATATTAATTGGTTTACTCCAAAATAATGAATATGGACTCTTCCAACTGCTGCCAGGTCGTTCCAATGAAGGGTCACATGTTATGGTTTTGTAGAATTTGTTTGGAAAATATTTTTTTTAAACTACTCAGTTTGTAAATTACGAGAACGGATGTTTCAGATTCGTTAGGTAAAGGTTTAAAACGAATTCCTTGATTTCCCTACATCAGCCATGGATCATTGATAGCAGCCATGCCTGCACTATGGGCACATTTTCAAGAAAACTTTCAGTACTAAGAATTTACAATTGATCCTTTCAAACATGTCTTCTCGAATGGGATTGTCGTATTCAATACGCTCGATTGCAAAATGAATGAATCCACTTTGTGATAGCAGGATAAGCGAGTCATAATTAACTTTTACGGCCCTTTATGGTGGACCTTACTGATCTGCTGTTCATTTGTTCGCCTACTTGTGGACTGCCCCATTTCAACGCATTGGTATTGGTAGGTGTGATACCGATAGATATTCTTAATGATGGATTATCTCTGAACTAGTGGTTTCCAATGAGGCTGTCATAAAAAAATCAAGTTTCCCTTTGTCACTTTTAATAAACGAAAATAACAGACAGCTGAGAAAGCCGTCCATTGTTTTCATTTTCGTCGTTGGTGTTTTCTCAATAATTACTCTCCTCTTAATTAGACCTTCCTCTCTTATCTAATAACTTCAGGGGAGATAGCTTTATCGAAAGTCAATTTAACGTTATATTAGTCAGGGATGATTAGAGAATTTCTTTATTTGTTTACATTTCAGATGTCCTTTTCTATTTTAGATGTCCACTATAGGTCTATAAATAATATTTTCTTGGGCAGTCCTGATACGAATTACCCCTTATATCTTATTGGATGAAAGTTAAATTTATTTGAGCTTTCAAAGACATGCTAAAAATATACTACTTACATGTTGTCATTGCAAAGGATCACCCCTACGTTTCTTAAAGAACGGGGGTTTGTTCGGGGAGTGTGTTCGATTGAATAGGAGTAAATCTAATTACCACAAACAATCCCTTCAAATCACCAAAAACGACGCTATTTTCTTTCGGATTTAACCAGAATCCTCATTTTATCAAATGATAGGCGCGTTCCTTTGTTTAAGAATAATTTTATTGGTTCGGATTTTCCCCAAGTACTTCGTAGAATTACTACAAGCAATCCGACAATCCCCCCAAATCACCACACAAAATCACCGAAATGGGCACGGATTCCCCAGGTCCTCTTTTTTTATATAATAGGCGCGTTCCTTTGTACAGGGGTAATTTTTATTGGTAAGGCTTCCTCGGTTACTTCCTATTTATCTAGTTCGTATTCCTTTGGAATCTTCGGTTTCTATCTGTTTTGCCGATTTCTGACTATACTAGCAAGCAGTCTGTGTAGGCCTTGTAATATCTGGGCCTGTTCTGACCTCTGCCGTGGTCAAAGTCTTAGAATCACCAGTGCTTCATTCCCCGTAATCTGGTCACATCCATGCGGAGTTATCTCCCCTGTATATAACGAAGTCCTGTATGATCCCTAAGGCCAAGAGGCAGTCGAACAGGTTCACGTATTGCTCGAATGGCTCGAATCTTATCCAGAAAACAAGCCATAGATTAATTACTCGGACGAGTAACTCCTCTTATGATTCTTATCCCCATCTGGGTATTTGACTACCACATTCTGTGCAATCCCTTTTTGACAAACGTCTGTGGTCAGAGAATCCCCTTTTTGTCGTATGAGAACATGAGGGGAATGAGAAAATTATTCAGTGAGGTATATAAGATTATCATGATAATATGCATGTCCTGTGATTTATATCAGATTCGAGGTGGTGTCCAGCATGGGATCTCAACGAGCCATTCTGGACACCACTGAGAATCTGATGCAAATCGCAGGAAATGAACATTATCATGATAATTCATTTATCTAACAATTCTGTCACATAAACAGACTAAATCTTAGATTATTAATAGAGTCTTGGGACATAATGTTGGGGGAGAAAAAGTTAAAAAAAACCCCATATTTTATGGAACAATATTGTTACACACTTTAACAAACAATGAGTAACGCGGTCAAGTTGCGTGCTTTGTAAAATTATTCAATCTCAATGTCACTTCCCATGATGATACGCTTGAAGTTACAAATGTGTAATATTTAATTGCGCAGTTTCTATTTATTGTGTGTGGGTATGTGTGTGTGTGTGGGGGGGGGGGGGGGGGTGAGGGGAATCATTTGTAAGCGATCAGCTGAGTCGATCACTGAAATGCACATAGAATGTATTCATGAGCCTGTTATGATAGCCCATTGCGTTCCCAGAAACGAGTCGTCTGTATGATACGGAATCAGAATGAGTCGTCTATATAATACAAATTCGGAACACATTATGTGATACGCACCGTTTCTCGTGGTTTTCAAGCCAAATGTTTATGATTGTTAGATAAAATCTACTATTCCTCTTATCTTCATTTGGGTGTTCAACTCCACGTTCCGTGGAATCTCTTCTTGTGGTCCGTCTATGTCTATAGAATACCTTTTTGTCATTTGAGGTCATGAGGACCAAGAAGAAATCCCTCAATGCGGTATAATTCACCATCTTTTATCTGGGTATTTACTACCACGTTCTGTGGAATCCCTTTTTGAGAATCCCTTTTTGGAAAACGCCTGTGGCTTGATAATCCCATTTTTTGTCGTATGTAGACTTGAGGAGAATGAGAAAATTCCTCAATGAAATATAATCTACCATTCCTCTTATCCTCACCTGGGTATTCACGGCCAGGTCACGTCGCGCCCTACTTCCAGCCCCCTAACTAACAAACAACTAACCTTCGACAGCTCTTTTTATCGTATGAGGCCATGAGGTCCACGAAGAAATCCCTCAGTGAGATATAATTTACCATCCCTCTTATCCTTATCTGGGTATTTGAGGATACATATGACATGGTGATGTACTATTTGAGAAAACCTTTCGAGGATACCATTTGAGGATACCTTTTGGGAATACCTTTTGAGAATACCTTTTGAGGAAACTTTTTGGGGATACCTTTTGGAGGATGTCCATTTAAAGATAATTATGGTTCCTAGTACCTGTTTATCGCGGGCGGTGTCTCGGCCAATACTACTGACATGTTCATAGTCACTACCATTTTGTCTATGGCAGGCTTCCACTATAGTCGCCAAAAGCTATAGTATGCAAGCCCGTTGCAGCCTTCTACCGTTACTTCTGACTTGTGGCACTACTACATGCATGCTGGCTATCTCTGTCTCGACTCTACCCTGGGCCAGTCCTTTAACAGGTTCAATCAGATTGCTTCATTGCCCCCAACCTGTAACATTGTATACAGAGTTCAAATCCCTTGTATAAAATCTATAGATATGGACAGGATATGAAAGGAAATTCGTACGTGGGATTCCTAGTTGATTCTGTAAAGAGGGATTCCATGATTTGACCTAAACACTCGATGGTATTCCCAGTGCTGGAAATGAACAAAATTGACGGGTGCAAATTTAAGCTCCCGTGATTTCAGAGACGGGAGTAAATTGCATCCGTAAAATGTTAGTATATGAATTTTCGAGGGAGAATACTGTCACCAAACACCAGAAACCTTAAGCCGTTGAATTCTAGTGGTATCTTCCATGCCAGATCAGCGTCAGGAATTTGAAGAGTCCATATTCAGTATTTGGGGTAGACCAATCAATATTTTCATCGTGCACTCTCAATGTCACTTCCTATGATGATACACTTGAATTTACAAGTGTGTAATATTTAATTGCGCAGTTTCTATTTATTGTGTGTGTGTGGAGGGTTGGGGGTGGGGGTCATTGGCTATTAATAGTTGGGTCGCTAATTGTAAGGAATTTTGTTTTGTTTTGTAAGCGATCAGCTGAGTCGATCACTGAAACGCACATAGAATGTATTCATGCGCCTGTTATGATAGCCCGATGCGTTCCCGGAAATGAGTAGTCTACCCCACACATTTACTTAACAGCAATCCTATTTAATGACATTATGACGTATCATGTTCCTGGCCAGAAAAGCGGCCAATCGAGTTCAAGGGGTTAAATGTTTAAGGAGTTTCTAAATTATGACAGTAACTTGCCACTGACCGCAGAGTGCTGCTTTCTCAAGTCAACTCACATTTATATGCCCTTATAGTATATTAGTGCGGCACAATATTTTTTAACAAGTGCATTTTTTAGCTTCCGTAAAATAGAAAACACGGGTGCTGACGGGATAAATTGCACTCGTCTAATTTCCAGGACTGGATATTCTCCGCTGAGATACCTGGATGAGACAGATCTCTCTTATCAACCACATGTGACAATTCTCATTTGAATATTTATTTGCTAAAGTAGTTATACATCATAAAAAATAGAAATACAAATCAATTAAGTATTACTAGTTGGTGAATGGATTTATTTATTTTTTACGATGGTTAATCCAAATAAAAATTACTACACGTTGAGAATAGATTTCGAGAATCTAATATGTCTCTCAGAGATTCGAATGCGAATTTAAATCTATATCACAGAATTGACGATTCGAATGAATCTCGTCAGCGTAGATGTGTTGTGACGGACAAGATTAATAGAGTTGTATTTCAGAATCTTCGTTATTTTTCCGAATTTAACCAAGAAGAATCTGAAGCAAATACGAACGAGTGACGCAACCAGAAAATAATCTCTTGGTATTCGACGTTCTCGAAGGCTGTTACGTGTACGTCTTCAAACATTCGGGACAGTGAAACATGACTTCCCGCAGGACTATTAACGCGATGGGCACGGTCAGGGCAAATGATAGAAATACTTTCGGCAAGAGATTCGTGAACATACTTTGACAGAGATGCGACAACTACTACCACCGCGACAATGATAAGAATGTTCGTCGCGAATTCGACATAATGCCGTTTTGAAACCCGATAAAAAAACGATGACGAGGGAAGGTCGCGATTATTTTCAGAATTTCTGTCGAGAAAGATTGAATGCCAATTGGCAACACGTCTTTCTCTTGAAACACCTGAAAAACGAACGGTCAGCGAATAGATCTCAATTCGCGATATACTTGATCGCCAGCAAGAAAAAGCTAGATGGATCTAATAATAATAAGAAATATCGAGTTTCGCCCACGTTAATCTCACGGGATTTCTGCTGTGAAAAAAATCGCCACGCATAGTACATGGGGTATGGTTTCTGAGAGATATAGTGAAAAGTTCTCGAGTCATAAAGTAAGTGTGTAATCGATGCAAGGACTCCATAGTTACGACTGAAGGTAAAACAAAAAATGAAACAAATTCCAAGTCCATAAAGGGCAATAACTCTGAGGAAAAATATGTGGAACAACACCAGCATTGACGTCGTTGAGAAATACCCTTGCACAGCAAATATGACACAATTCCACCGGTTATGTTAAAAGTTATCGTCTGAAAACAAACATTTTCGAAAACATACGAGTTGATAAAGGACAATAATAACTCTTGATAAGAATTCGGCGAATAACACCGGCATCGTACGCGAAGCTATACATCGATAACATACACTAACATATGAATAGAAATACGACGTCATTTCACCAAGTATTTAAAAAGCTATGGAATTTTCTGCTGTGAAAACGTGGTGAAACACTTGGTCACAGGCAGGCAGGGCGGCGGACGGACAGGCTGGCCTGCCGTCGGGCAGGCAAGAAGGCGGGGTTTCGGGTGGGATTTCGGGCGAGTGGTCGGGCGGGCAGGCGGGCTGGTTGGTTGGCGGGCTGGTGGGCGGGCGCTTGGGATTCAGGCAGGCAGGCAGGCAGGCAGGCTACACATGTTTTTGCTGATGGACACATCTACAAATGTTATAGAAGAAAAACTGCGACTCACAAGGTATCTTTTCTAGAACTGAAAGGACTTTGATGTAGAACTTTTATATTAGTCACACGCGTGCTTTTCTAAAATTTAATTTAGCTGTTTTAACCACTGATGAAATGTAATGGAAACGCCCTTAAAGATCGTTACCAACTTTAATTCAATCTTTCCACCATAGCGATCCGTCTCGAACATATATGTAATTGGATCCTACTTCACCAGGAGGAGTCTCTTCTCCTCAACCATACACTTCATAAACAGTCTTGAGATACGAAGCGTGCAGCGTCCGAATGGCAAATATATATCTCTTTCGATAGTCATTCAGTCGAGAAAGTTCACAGACGGTCTTGCGCCTGGCAAAACAATATTTCAATCGATATTAGCCAAAACACAGAGTAGTTATTCACGAGAATCAGTGACGAAAATAAATTCTTCATTTTTAAACATAGTTATTTCAACTGGTGTATAATAATATATAGAGTAAACGAATCCATGTTTTATAGAAGATCCCTTATTGTTCAAGTTAAAAAACCCGAGAGATTCACATCCAAACACACACAGTAGTTATTCACGAGAGTGAGTGAAGAAAATAAGTTTTTAGCTGCGCCAAGCTGCTCTATATGTGGCAATGTTAGTCTGTCTGTCTGTCGGTCTGTCGGTCTGTCGGTCGGCCTGTCACTAACGAGTTTAAAAAACTCCATAACTCCTAAAATACTTGATGGAATGACGCTATACTTGGTATGCAAGTGTATCTTCATGATGTCTACACCCGCGCAATAGTGCACGTCATTCGGATAATTTCTGTCACATTTATGGACTTGTCACCAACGAGTTTTTTGTCACCAACGAGTTTTTTTGTCACCAACGAGTTTTTTTTGTCACCAACGAGTTTTAAAACTTCATTGGCGTTGCACGAATTAGCTTCGGCACTGTGACAGTGCGTCTAGTTCTACTGGTGTATAATAGTATAGAGAGTAGACGACTCAATGTTTTTCAGAAGTTATCTTATTCTTCAAGTTAAAAAAAAACAGAGAAATTAATACTTCGAAACATTTTTTTTAATTGTTATTTTAATTTTCATTATTATTATTTTTGCAGATGTTTTAAAAAAAAAATCGTTGGAATTGAAAAATACCCGAGCAATGCATAGAATGAAAGGTTTCGATGCGTAGAGTTAAAAATGAGGTGACCTACCCTTCCCGGAGAGATGCGGTAGGGTGAGACAATGGTAGTTTCAACACGCAATCGGTATTAGGAAGGTAGTCGTGCAATACAACAAATGGGCTAGGAGTACAAAAACGTCGTAGTTTTCGAAAGTTTGACATGTCACATATCAAATGAAAGGTATCGATACGTAGAGTTTGGAAGTGAGGTAACTGACTCCCCCAGAGCGGGTGGGGCCGGCAGGTGTCAAAACATCGTTGTTATTGGAAAGGTAGTTATGTCGCGTATCAAATGAAAGACCTCGATGCGTAGAATTCGAAACTGGTATGAACGACGCCTCCCCGACGGGGTGGGTTGGCAAGGGTAGTTATTAGGAAAGTAATCATGTCACGTATCAAAAAAAAAGTCTCGACGCATAGTTTCGAAAATGAGGTGGGGGTGTTTTTCCTCTTGACAGTTATCCACTATACTTGAATAAAATGCAGCAATAACCAAAATGAACCGCTTTGGTAGTTTTTCGCTGTATCCATATTTCGCCATTAACGGACATCACATAGTTTGGGAATATAACCAATTATAACAAAGAAAAAAAAAAAAACAAAAAAAAAAAAATAAACCAGAGATCATTTGGGGGCTTTAAATGTTTCTTTCTTTCATGAGGTAGGCAAGTTGATTAACTGAAAGAATCCCATTAGTCAGGGCTACACGTTCCTCGGCCGACTAATATGGTACAGACGCGCCAGAATATTGTCAAAACCTCTGTCACAAGAAAGCTACTGTGATCTTATCGACAAACTTCACCAAACCATTAACGTAGCATTTCCCTTAAACGATTCGTCCAAAGACAAATATACAGGAAGTAGTCTTATATTTGAATGGTCTAAGGGCAAACGTGTGCAAGAAATGTGATAACATTTCCACCAGGCGTATAAAAAATATAATAACTGAAATTGCGAACCATTAATATGCACAATTAACCTCCCCTTCACCACTGAAAAGGTATTCAACAAAATGAAAGTGGCAAACATCATAGCAATTTTTAAAACTGGCGACCACCAACTATACACCCCATCAGTATCTCTAAGGTCTTGAAAAGATTATGCACAGAAAACTGTCAAATTTCATAGTAGAAAATAACCTAATATACCGATACCAAGTAGGATTTCGTAAGGGACACTCTGTCATTCATCCTTCACTCCTCCTGATTGATAACGTTACAGAGATGATCGATAAACCTACCAATGATTGTATACTGTCATTTTTTATGGATTTTCTCTAAAACAGCCTGTAGTTGTGGGCGTCCCACAGTGCTCAGTTATTGGGTCTATCCTATTTCAGTCGTATATAGATGATATTAGCCTCTTTTCCTTGCTAAAGAAAACGAGGCATGGCGATAAAGCAACGAATGCCCCGTGTGTGTTCGCATACGCCGCTATAATGCCTCTCAGCCCAAACTCATCCTAATATTAAATAAAATGGTCAGTTGGTAGCCCCATTTGATGAAATAGCACCGCGTATGATTCCAGTAAATACACAAACAATATAAGCTGACCAACAAAAAGAGAATTTCGTGTCTAGGAAGTCTACAAGATGGAGGGACCTCCCACTAAGGCGTATAAACCAAATTATGGATGGAAAGATTATTCTAAACGGCAACATGATCCTCACACTTCAAATCAAGGGCCGTGACAGGCATGAAGTGTGGGCACCTCAAAGATTAGCGACCGACCGACAGGGCTTGCTCAAGGAACATTGTTTAGTCACAATGGTCTTGTCAACCGCATAAAGAACCCTCCCCGGCAATACGTTAGCTTTAACATCATTCATCTCAGCGAGAATGCAAAAATGAAAGAAACCATTTTTCCAGCCAGAACCAGAAACAGTTGTATAAGATGGCTTCTTTTTCTTCGGCCTGCACATTTAGCTTGTTCTCTGTCATCTACCCGGACTGCCCCCCCCCCCCCCCCCCCCCGTATACCCTACTTTAGACTGTTTGTATTTTTCAGTATACATAAAGTAAAATGTAAGGGACAGACACATGCAACTTGTTTGTTCTTATTTCCACGGAGCTATGTGGAAAGAAATGTTTGAGGCAGTACTCTAAAATCCACCTGGCACTTCTATGGAAGGGACAAGGAAATATCCTGCGTGCTAAATGCAGAATGCGGTAGAGGAGTCGGAAACCGTCTGACTGTGCCAGGGATTTGGGTACCAGGTTGCGAGCAATAAACAATAGCGGAACAAGGGCTGATTACAGGCGTCTTGCTGTGGTATGTGTCTGGTGAAGCCATTTAGACAGATGAGATTAGCAGATATGCCATATGACTACTATGGATGATCTTATGGTCGAGATACTTATAGAAATAATGCCAGACCAATAGTAGCAATTCGGAGACTTAGAAACCCTTACCCTTCCCCCTTGTGGAGTTGCCTGCGACGAACATTTGGTCGAGATGTCGAGTTTGAATTTGATGGTGCTGCTGCGGTCTTCTTCATATGTAGGGTGACGAAGAGGATCCGTTAGATTTTTGCGACATCCACGTCGCTGCCTAATGTGAAGCTAGGTCAATCCGTATGACCGTAGATGCCCAAATTATAGATAAAATAGCAGTCAACTCGTCAGACAACTACCTGATGGCGAATTCGTGCTGAAGATCAAAATCGTGAGAGTACATCTTCAGGTAATGCTTTCAGTGTTTCTTAAACCCGCATGTCGTTAATGTTGAAACGTGCTGATGCCCAAACAGCTACTCTGCATACGTGCGGTTAAACTTTCTACAACGCCTTGCCCTCTATGGTCATCCTTCTCACCTCATCGGATTGAGATGCCGTGCTCGATCAGCAGCTGAGATACAGACCCATGAACTCACGTCAGGATTTACCTGAAGGTGTTCAGGCCACCGCGGGAGGGAGGGAGTGAGGGGTAGGGGGACTCAACTGTACATGCGTGAAAAGCGCTAGCTACCTCGGTTGAATTACTTGAGGTCAGAGTCCTGGCCTCTTTGAACTAGCTGGCCACATTCACCACAGTGGGGGCATTCTTCAAGAGCTTCCGACCGCGGGAAGGCGTTCGTAAGGTGGAAATTGGAGGTCAGCCTGTTGGACCTCGCTTGGCACAGAGGCGTCAAATGTAAGTCTCGAAATGTGTCGTGGGGGTGATAGGTCGATCTGCGAAAGAGTCTACTCTTTAAACCATGCACGGACTACGTCTTCTAATACCTTGGCAGCCTCCGAAAATAAATTTCCAGTAACCCCTGGGGATGTAGTATATGCGGGAAAGTTGGGTTGCGACCTTAGTTGTAAGTTGCATCTTCTTCCATGCTACCGATGCATTCCACCAAATTTAAGAGCTTCCAACATGGCTCATGTAAAAATCTCGTTTTCATTTGTGCTTGTTCCTGTTCCTTCCCTAGCTGTGTTCTTGTGAGACTATCAAACAGAAGCAAACGGGAATACCTAATTGGTTTATAGGCAACAATCGCAGTAACGCCAAATTCTTGAATGACAGAGGCATGTTCGCGGTTCTTCTGCTTATTTGATAGCGTATAAACATCTGAAAGTTGAGGTTCGAGGGCATGGAAAAGTAGTGTGTGGTCACCACCGCCTTTAATAATCTGAGGTGTACTCGCCTTGTTGAAATCATAGGTCTTGGCGGCCTGGAGTTCTTCTATGGCCTTATTGTGGCGCTTCCGCTCGGTGTTGATCCACCGAAAGCAAGTGCGTTCATTAGGGCGCCACCTTCCAGAGAAGTCATTTATGACACTGAAGGTACTTTATATCATGTATAATCTCATATCATATCAAACTATTGTACTATTGTAGGTTACTTCAGTATATCGGCTGGAATTATGCCTTACTTTATCTTCATATCTTTTGTCGCAATTGCAAGTATAACGTCCAGGAAAAATAAATCTGCATCTCTTGGGGTTAAGTCATGTTTCGGAAGCGAACCACTCATCGGCATCGCCATTTTGCCCAGTCGCGCATAGCTCATGGCCAAACCAGATATCACATCTGAGCGGAAGGCCATATTCACTAGCATCTTTCCGACGGTGCTTGGAGAAGACTTGATTCGTCGTGCCGACAACTGCATATAAAATGGTTCGTACTTGATCTTTAAATTGGCATCAGGTTCTTTGTGTTTAACTGCACACTGTGCATGTCTGTTAGAGTAAGGTTGGACGCCACTGGTGTTGTGGTACCAAGTGTTTGACCATGCGGTGTTTGGTGTGTCAGCAGCCATAAGCCTCCTGTAACCAACCCCACGCCACGCTTAATGTATGGCGTTCAGTCTTGTCGTTCCTGGTGTTCCTGGGGAACTGAGACCACGCTTGCGCGTGTCTGCCGAAATGACGGCGAGGGAAGGCTCGGATCTTTGTTATAAATGAGATATGGTCGCAGCTAGAAGACTGTTCTCCTATCTCGCAGCCTTAGCCTCTAGTAACTCTGACAACAGATTTTCTTATTACGCTTTTCGCACCGCGGCCACCCTCCTCCCAAGCCCAATGGTCTTCATTCGCTTATTTCAATAGCATTTGCTTGTTTGAGATTTCATACGGGGTTGTGATCCTCTTCGGTTGCACCGTTGATGCTGGAATTTCTAACAATGTATTCTCTGACATTATCTGGTATAGTGCGAGAGCAGGCAATATTAAACTGGCAATACTTAGCTGTTGTCGGGACTGAGGTTAGCGGAGCTAGGTATATGACGTACTCGTGGAATAACTCATATGTCGCCGAGCTGAGTGCACGCCCAACAAATGAGTAAGCTTCTAGGTCTGCAATCAGCGTCGGTTGGCTCTCCCGTGGGATTGGCAGAAATATAAAGGCTGCTGACGTAAAAAGCTGCAGGGCTGCTGTGCTCAGTGTTTTGCCCATTGCAGAGACTAGCCGCGTCTCGTATCTTGTCTAAATCCTTGGAACCTCCTCGTCGTCCATGATGTCACTCTGGTCAGGTGCGAGTAGACGTCCCAAGTATCCCAAGTATGAGCGGAATTGAGAGTGGGCTGAGGGGAGGGAGTTAACCCCCCCACCCCCTACACACACACACTTTTCATCACGTGGCCAATGTCCAGTTTGGTACCCTGTTTTTCGTGGTTGATGGAATAAACAATTTAATTTCCCAGGAAGCTTAAAATCAAATCACAGTTGTTACCTGTCACAACTAATGCGTTTGGAGGGTGGGTTTGCTCGGAAGCCTCCGAAACGACGTTCTTTATGTGTCACAAATGGATCTTAAAGAGGATAGGAAATGCATTCCCAACTAACATATTTCTTTGACAAAGATGTTTTGAAAATGAAATTCCGTGAACTATGTTTCCCTCTGCCCTAAGGCAGGAATTAGTTAGGGTTATAATTCACATGCTTCAGTCTCTCTGTACTCACCGCTATCAACTTCGTTGTTGTGCGAAACGCAGCTTACATACAGGTACCTCACTTGTGATTTCGTTTTTCACTTCCTGGTCTGGTCGGGGGACAAGACATCACGAAAGAGGATTAGTCACTGATCTCTATACAACTGGATTGCTGGAACGTCAGCGAGAAACGTCGCCACACACACTGCCCCACCCCTCTCTTAAAAATGGCATCAAGCCAATTAACGCTCTTACTTTTCCAAATCCATGACGTTTGATGACGAGTAAGCCGTTGCGCTGTAGCAACAGCTTCACTTAATCAAACGCCATGACGTTTACCTTGCATTAAAACTAATTACACTATATCAACTATCCAATCTCGGCAATCGTCAGGCTATAATAATAATTCAAATATGTTGTAATTATTCAATTTGAATTGCCGCAAAAAAAAATGTGCACATCATCAACATAGTCATTTTTAGCATACATCAAAGTATAATCTTTAAAAATCGATCCACGATTGCAAGGCGTCGAGAAATTGAATATCTTTGAGAAAATCTTTGTTGTTGATCATTGTTTATTATCACCACTTTAGCGGGCATTCTCTAGTATATCAACGAAGTTTAGCGTGGCGGTAAAACTGAGTAATTCATAACGTCATGCAACCGGAAGCGAACTGTGGGTGTTAATGAAAACAAAATTCATTAACAGTCCGTTGCCCTCTTCACGCTTATTAACTTCGTCTCGGACCGGTAATAACCCCCTGGCTATTATCCATTCCTCTCGGGTCGTTAATAAACCGTAACGCACTCCAAACTCACGTGATTGTTATATTTATATCTACTTCCGCCCCCAAAATGGCGACAGTTGAGACACTGATATATGCGACAAATGAGAGTTCCAGCAATCAGTATAGTTATATAGATTTTAGTGGGATTAGTAAGATATATCCCTACTGATGTAGAGTACTTGACGGGAGGAGGGGGGGGGGGGGGGGATTATTAATACTTAAATACACAAGTATTCAAAACGGATAGTCCTTTGCATTCGACAGAACTGTTTAGAGTAGAGAAACTTGGGCAAACCAGATGAAGGGACATCTTTATCAATTCATGTATTTTAAGAATGTACAATAATCGTTTCTGACATGTTTCTTTTTACTTACAGGGGCCATTCAAATAAGTAGTCAGGAAGAACACCGTTACTTATTCCCAGTTCCTTATTCGTCATTCGTTATCAACCGATAAAATCGGTTGATAACGATGTCGAATAAGGGACTGGCAGTGAGTAACAGTTGTCAGTTATTAGATCATTTAACGAAACATAAAAATAGGAAGACGTGTTATCGCCTTTTTTCTCGTGTTAATCTCCGATAATAAATTAGTACTGTGGGAGTAGTTGGTAGACGTAATGTAGTAAAATGATTTGAAGAGCTCTTGTTGAACTGGAAAGACATAGTATCCCCTTTTTCTAGAGTTTATCTCTGACAGTAAAGCAGGACTATGCGAGTAGTTGGTAGACGTAATATAGTTTGTTTGTTTGTTGGTGGTTAACGTCACATATTTATGCACCATGGCTAATCGTGACACAACATGGAGATGAAGCCAAGTTTAGTCAATCGTTGATCAACATGTTGCCCATTTTAGAGGACTTTCACCCCAAGCATTGGTGACTGGGTCCTATTTTACTAGTAAAGCGGAACTGGTTTACCACAGTAAACAAGTGCTGCCTACTTCCCGGGGTTCCCACGGGGAACGTAATATAGTAAAATGATTTGAAGAGCTCTTGTTAAACTGGGAAGACATATTATCCCCTTTTTTCTAGAGTTAATCTCGGACAATAAAGCAGGGCTATGCGAGTAGTTGGTAGACGTAATATAGTAAAATGATTTGAAGAGCTCTTGTTTTTGGTAATTTGCTCACCTTTCCCATATTCTTGAAAAAGGAAACGCAAAGAACACAAATAGGCACCGATTCCAGTTATAATTTCCCGATGCTGTCTCAGAAATTATAAGTAACATTTTGAAAAAAAAATGTAGATAGACAGTTTATTGAAGCAACACCGAGAGAGAATTTACAAACAATAATCAACACAAAAAATAAAAAAAAGGTTATATAATAATGATTATAAATATGTCATTTGTGTTTCCTATTGATTCAAGCCTATGTAGTCATTACATGCTTTGAGCAATTCAGAGCGATTCTTCCCTGTTCCCGAAATAAATAAAACTGCAAGATCATGTAATAGATTAAAATAGTGTGTGAATTCATTTTTATTTTCATGTTGGGTTTTTATCGGTTTTAGGTAAGCTTCCAAGCATTCATATTGTTGTACCGTGATCGAAAATGCGGAATCTTTTCGTTTTTCCCAGTTTCTAGGGTTGGCGGCGAACCCCTGCGTTCAAACTCTAATCAATGGGGCTCCGGTGTGGATGAGGTTGAGGCATCCATTGAGTTAATTTTCTTTTTTTAATCTTTTCATTGAAAGAATTTTCCTCATATTCAGTTAAAATTCCGGCTCCCATAGTGAGCCCAGATACGAATCTCGGGACTTGCTTTTAACAAACTTGAATCAGACCCCACAAGAATGCTGTGTACCAATATCAAAAGACTCTGAATGATGGATAAGAAGAAGATTTTTGAAGAATATTCCTCATGTAGCACTAAATAAAATGCGGGCTTCTAAAAGGAGCACAAATATGAACCCCGGGCTTTGATTTTAACAAACTTGAAGCTCACCTCACTACCCACACCCCAAGACACTGCATCAAAATAAACTGTGATTCCTGAGAGGAGGATGATTTTTTTAATTTTGAAAAATGGGGTTACTAACAGTGTTCTGGAGCCCACTCACGACCCCACCCCGAGAGGGGGTGACAACTTGTGTGAAGAAACTTAAATTGATATATGATGTGCAATATGCATATCAAATTTCATTCAATTCGACACAGTAGTTTTTTAACCCTTTACCTAACATGAAAAGCAGACGACACTTGCAAAAATAATTCTTGAATAGCTATTTTTTGGATCAAAAACATAGGTTATGACCCCTCGTTGGTACGAGCTATGTTTTTGAGACAAAAAATGAAAAAATAATGAAAATTAATTGGCAATTTTTGAGAATAGCGCTGGCCGGCTTTGACCGTTACGTTGGGTAAAGGGTTAAGGGAAGTCGATCATATGATGTTCATGACGGACGACGAGCGACGGACAGACGGTGGAAAGAAAGAGATCAGCGAAGGTCCCCTTGAGCTTCAACCAGGTGAGCAAAACATACCTGGACTGGTTAGTATATTTCATTCACAAGAGAACCATCTGCTTTGTTAATTACAAAAGTGTATGTCGCATTGATCATATATTCCAGAAATGATTTACTTTTCTTAAATCCGATCTGGAATGTTAACATAATATTATTACCATTTTAGCGGACGTTTTCAAGTATGTTAACGAAGTTTAGCAGGGTTACGGCATTGGACTTTAAACCGAAAGGTCCACGGTTCGGTCCCCCCACTCCCAAGGGGTAACTGCGTTGTGTCTTTGCTCAAGGCACTTAATCCCGATTGCCCACGTGGGGGAACGGTGGCACTGTATACTAAGGCGTACTGCACGTCGATGGCACACTTTGTCATCAACCAATGCTAACCCTTCTTGTGTGGAGTTAGTACTGTGGGGAGTCTGACAGTTGCTCGCCGCTGCTCACTGGTTCTCTCCGGGTACTCCGGCTTCCTACGCCAGTAAAACTTCCGACACGACGTAACCCTGGCCCTCGAAAGTGTTGCTATACCCCCCCCCCCCCCACCCCCCACACACACCCTTCTAAAAAAGAACTCCGCACTGCTCAAAGATCCGATCACAAGACATGTGATTAATGAGCTAACGATTTCAATAACAGTCCGACACTTTAACAAACGAAGATCGATTAATTAGTTTCAACTTCAAAATATCTTTACTATTCCTTGTCACCCCCTTCCATGCTTCAGACATTTCTCAGCACACATGGTGCAATAGTAGCAATAGTAGCAATAATACGTGAATTTGTCGGGAATGGATGTTTATTAACGACCCTCCAGAAATGATTACTAGCCCTCCACCTTATCAGCGTATCGGGCCGTTATAAGCCGCCGGGCTGGAAATTATTTCTATTTGGCCATCAACTGGGTGAGTACTGGGAGCCCATATTAGGGGTTTATTCTGAAGTGCAGGTGCCGTAACTTAATGGCTTCACATTCTGTGAATGTGGTTCAGATTATATTGGAAGTGAAATTATTATTCTACATGGATTTGCCTTGTTACAATTTATGGGAGAGTGCACTCTTCCATAAATTGTAATAAGGCAAAGACATGCGAACAGATTTTGATGTCAAAAAGATAATTCAGTACTCAACCAATTAATAAACAACAATAACCTCCAAAAACATGTTAATTTAATTTTAGCATTGCGAAGGTCAGTGACTGTGTAAATTACACAGATATGAGATAATGGCTATTTTTATGCATAAATTAAGTGACACGGAATAGGCTCACTCGTGTCGGTATTTTTTTCAACTTCAAACATAAAATATTAGAGAGGAGTATCGTAGGATTTTAGGAATATTCCAAGATGGATTAAGTGTCCCCGAAGGATCTTGGTTAAAAAAATAAGGTTTCCTTCAAGTGTGTGTACCCTGTGAAGGGCATAGAAAGGAATATTACCTGCTCGGCAGCCAGCAGCCGACATATGAAATGTGGAGAAACGAGGAATTAATCTGTAACTGGGATTTAATGGAGAATTAGTTTTAATTTGTTTACGTTGCAGCAGCAGGCCACAGCACTGGACTGGCAACTTTCCACGGGTGCATGGGCAATAATATTTCCACGGACGCAATAATGTTAGATTCCAAACACTAATTACAGGAATAATCATCAACAATTAATGAAGCACCGCTGCACCGGGTGCCACCCAGTGCTTTTTTAATTATAATTTTGCTGCTGATGATTGTTATTACCTGGTAAATGCATGCGTGGACATCACTGCTCACGCGTGGATTACGACGAGTCCACGGCGACTGTACTGTGTATATAAGTGTCTGTTTATGCTGACCCCTTTCTCATGCCTTTGGCACTCTCCAATAAGTTGTTGTAAAATTATTTCATTGAATAGAGAAGCACGGTTGATCAGTGGATATAGCATTGGATTTCAAACCGAAAGGTTTTATGCTAACCAGCGGTAACTGCGTTGTGTTTTTAGGCTAGGCATTTAACTCCGATTGCCTACCTGGGGGCACTTTATTTCTGTGTTCTAAGGTACGCTGCACATCGATGGCACAGTTGCCTTCAATCGCTGCTAAGTCTGCTTGTGCAAAGTTGGTAAGTTGGAGAGTCCGATAATTGTTCGCACTGCTCGGTGGTTCTCTCCGGTACTCCGGGTTTCTCCACCCGTAAAACCGTGTGACACGATGTGACCCTGACTGCTGAAAGGGTCGTTAGAAATAATAAACAAACAAGGTAACACACAAATATCAGCCTTAACTCCATGGAATCTGTTCTGTATTTGTAGGGTGGTTCTGTAAGAATTTAACCTTACGAAACTACAGAGCGTAGGATAAAATTATTACAGATCATAATTACCGATTTATTGTTTCACGTGTCGTCTGCTCGTCTAGAGTCAATTTCTTTTTCACGCAACCGCAACCTGTTGTGCAATTCAGGGCTGAAAGGCTTGAAGAACATGAAGGTTTGTTTTTAACATTTTGAAACAAAAACACAAACAAATACACCGTGCTGGGTCAGTGTTATTGTGCAGGTGTACATTATCGAACTTCAGTTTGAGAACAATCAAACTTGTTTTCGGCAGAGTTGTATACAGTTACTTTACCTTTTCTTCAGTGAAATACATTCCATCCAGTGAAATCAGTCTGTGTCGCACTAGATCTTAACAATCTGCAATCAGTATTGTTCACAGCAAAATCATAGGACATTCTAGCACTCAGGCGATGATATATTGTCGCCGAGACCGTCAATTCATATTCGGTTTTCCCTTTGAAGCAGTTAGTTTATTTGAAATGATGGAATGTTTTTTTTCGCGTCGAAGACACACTGGGAGGATGTGGGAGTTTGTAACCCCTTGTGACTCCAAGGGTAGTCATGAGTCAAATGTTTCTTCACGCAACTTTTTACACACTTCGGGTTAAACATGATTAGCCATTGTGCATAAGTATGTGACCTTAAACACCAATAAATAAATAAAATAAACACACCGGGTTAAAAGATTTGATAAACACAGAGAGTTTGAATGTTTGTTTTTAACAGGTTGGAACGAATACAGAAACAAATCGATCGTGCACTGTCAGTGTTCATTATCGGACATGAGTTTGGAAAAACCAAACTTGTTTTCAAAATTTGTGGCCTACAGTTTGTGTACCTTATCGTTTCTTCAGAGAAACACATTCCAACCGTTGAAATCGGTCTGTGTCTCACTAGATCTCAACAATCTGCAATCATTATTCTTCAAAGCAAAACCTAGGCAAGCAAAATTACTTTCACACTGCACGGCACATCTAACGTCACCCTGACCGTCAATTAGAATTAGGTCTTCTCTGTAAAGTAGTGTGTCTTGTGTTAGTTTGTAGACATGATGTAATCTTGTTCCTGAAACAAATTTCAGAACTTGTTGACGTGCTAAGAAAGCTGAATAAAGTCGTTACATCTTTATTTAACACAAACTGAGGAGGGGGCCTGGGCAATGAATTCTGGAATAACAAACATTTTCATTTTTTGCCTCATAAACATAGGTTATGACCCCCGTTGGGACGAGCTCAACAAGCTTGTTCCAATGATAGATCATAAGCTATGTATTTTAGAGAAAGAAATGAAAAAATGATCGTTTATGTGAATAATGCAACCCGGTTATGGTTATAGATAAAGGGTTTATGTAATATAGACAAAGGACGTAATGCTCATTTCCGGTCGGACATTTGAAGAATGGGGTAATTTGTTCACAATTTTTCGCTGGGGAACATTTGTAAAAAGCAATTTTTTAGGGGGTGCGGAATCTACGTCAAAGAGCCACGAGAAAATGTCGCCAATTCACGGGCATTTTTTGAAATATTTCCATATCTGTTTTGCACTGACCCCATAAGACACATAAATACCCGTATCCAAAATGAAATTGGTGTGACACTCTCAACCTCCTAGTGATTCTCAGCTCAAACTTCCTGTTATCCTTTTTTGAACAGTCTGCAGTTATTATCTTAACGTGTTTATGGACAAAGCGGTATTGCTATAATTTAACACTGCTAAAACCAGATGGTTAATAAAGCACTTCAACATTGGCAGGTTAATCTAAACGACAAGGTGCATTGCAGGTGACATGGTGCATTGTGTAGGAGTCCTGCTATTTTCCTTCTGTCACATCATTCTCAACATCTTCAAAAAATAAAAAAGCCTCAAATGGTCTTTTATTTGAAAACAAACCCAAACAAAATGAAAAAAAGAACATTAGGAACAAGGAAAGAATAAAACGCCCCCCACCCCCCACCCCCCCCCCCCCCCCAAAAGAAAAAAAAAAACAAAAAAAAAACAACAAACAACAAACAACAACAACATTAAGACGGTATGAAACATGCTATTAGTTTTAACCAAACTACGATTGAGATCTGAACTGACTGACTGAGATTGCTGGATGTAGGCACAATAAATGTTGACCATGAATTTAATAGATATTCTAAACTAAACTTTAAAACGAACCAAAAATAAATGCATAAACAATATTTATTGTAAATTAGTGATAAAAAATGTCATATTTTTCACTTTCTGATCAGGGATGTGGCTAGAAGGTTTCAGCTGGGGTGGGGGGGGGGAGGGGGCACCGGTGTAAATTCCAACTATGAGTAGTTTCGATAGGTGGTTGCACTGCAGCGCTGGGTGATATCTTTTAACCCTTTAACCAACGATTCGCCCACATCCGTTCGCGTAACATACAAATACATCTGCTGAAAAAATATTATTTTTCGAGTAATTTTAACAAAACCATTTCATGTGACCCCTCTTTGGTACGAGGGGTCACATGATATGGTTTTGTTGAATTTTTAAAAAAAAAATTAAAAATTTAAAATCGTCTGCGTTGGGTAAAGGGTTAAAGTGATTATGCAATTGTCACTTTTTGTGTGATTTTCTTTTTTTAATCTTGATTCTCGTGTATTCATCTAAACAATATATTTTGTGTTGTGCACCCGATGTCACTTTCGAGTCTGTACCCGAGCCACAAACGCGTGGTGAAATTTTGATGTGCTATATGTTCGCTTGTCAAAAAACAGTCATTAAGTGGACTTTCAATTGAAGTTATTTTTCTCTTTTTTCGGGCGATATGTTTTAATTGTATGATTACTTGATGACCGAAAGAATACTGAAAAATCACCATACAAAAATAATAATTCTATCCTTTAAAATCCTAGGATATATTTGATAATCTTTTTTTGTGTGTCCATTTTCAGAAAATTTCTGAGGTTTCGGGTTACATGGTAAAAAAAGGTACATTATGGGTACTGCGAATCATACATATATTTGAATCAGACATTGAGAAACACAGAATGAATTGATTAAAAAAAAAGTAATAAACTGTTATTTTCGTATAAAAAACAGTCAACACAATAACCCCTGCTGTTCTGATTACCCGAGTTAGTAATTATTAGTGAGGAATATTGTGCAGTGCATGTTGATAGTGTGGGCGAGTTCTTCAGAATGTACGGTAGAGCTAGGTAGCTGGGGACTGGTGCTGGGTCTTTTGGTGTCCGCCAGTTATTTATTTATTTAGTAGAGTTTAACGACACATTAACAGCCAGGGTTATATCATGTCGGTGACAGTTTTACAGGTCGAGGGAGCCAGAGTACCCGGAGAGAACCACCGAGCAGCGACGAGCAGCTGTCAGTTCTTCAACATCGTAACTCTGAATTCTGCACCGCGGCACAGGCAGGGTTAGATTGGGTGAAGACATGCGCACCACAGTGGCGCGCCATGATTTCGAAATAAGGGGGGCCTGTAAATATTAGGGTTGGGGAACTGGACTCATGACGCGCAGCGTCACCCGTGCCGCGGAGCGAGGAGGGGGAGCTCGAGACGGGGTGTTCCCCGAGCGGGATTTTTTTTTTTAAAAACTGCTTTTTTTCGTTGCATTTTTCTTGTATCTGGACCATTTTTATGACTCATTTCAAACCAGAAAATATACAATGCACAAAGGAATGAGTGTGATAAACAATCGTAACAAAATATCTCGCAGCATTTTGGACTTTGGAGTATTGGTTGAACAAGCTGGACGTTATTTGCCATACGCCCATAGGCGCCTGGACGAAATGTTATTTTTGGGGGGAGGGGGGGGTGAAGATTTCCCCCCTAAAATTGATTTTACCTGTGATGGCATGGGTGAGACGCGTGATGGCAAGGCAGGTGTGGGAGAATGTGCCCCCTCCCACCCCCACTTGGGAGCAGGATTTGCTCTAACGGAATGAAGTCGCATATAACATTGAACTGTACTGTTGAATAGTGGACCGCCGACACGCGAACGTCGGCGGCACGAACCTGCGAGGCGCGAAAGCTTTTTTTTTGGGAGGTGGGGAGGGGTAGTGATCCACTCTCAGAAAATTTTGAAAAATTTATGAGCTCAGATGTGTTTTCCTAATTACAACGTTAATTTTCAGTTCCATTTTAGTGATTTCCTGTGTCCGATTTTTTCTCTTTTTGTTTAGCCCGAATTTTCCCCACTGTCCTTCCTTTCACCCGAGGAGTAGGGGGGGGGCACACTGGATATTTGAGGAGAGTTGGCTGCCCTCCAACCCCCCCCCCCCCCCCCCCCTTTAGTGCCGCCACTGTACGTGCAGTATGCCTTAGTACCCAGCATCATCATGTCTCCTTGTGGGCAATCGGGGTTAAGCGTCTTGCCCAAGGACACAATGCAGGAGCATGAATCAGTCGCTGAAATGGCCACCCATCCTGACCCATCCAACTACTAACTGCGCTCGACGTTTCTTAACTTCGGTGATCTGATGAGAACCGGTTACCGCGACACCACCACGCGCCCCGGGTGTCCGTCAGTGGCATAGATGGCTTTCTGCTGGCATTGAGGCAAGCCAAAATTTCCCGACAAACTTACCCCCCCCCCCACCCCTCCACAAAAAAAACTTTTCACTGCAAATGTACTGTAAATTGGTTAATGGCCTGAAAATTCGCCACAATAGCTTTGTTTTTAGAACAACCAAGTCCTCCTTCCCCCCTCTCCGAAGAAACAAGCCTGCATTTTAATGCTATTAGACATAAATTCGCCCAAGGGTACCAATAAATTCCGGACGGGGCTACAGATTTTCCGACAAAATTGTTGGGATGTGGTGGGGGGGGGGGGGGGGGGGGGGCTTCGCCGGCTTGCCCCCTCCTCCGTATCTATGCCACTAATGTTTGCGTGGCTAAGGACACTTGTTTTGTATTACGGGTACGATTTGGATATTTACTGACTCGGAAACAAGTTCGTTATCATAGCCATGTCGCGAATGTTGGATAGGGTCAGCCTTCTGATCCGTACATGTGGAACTCTATTTGAGAGACTTCCGCCGTTGACAATGATAGTTTCGTCCTATTGTGTTGGTGGTCCGGAATTTAATTGGGCATGCTGAGTGAAAGTCGCACAACTTCTTGGTGGTTTGCACATGGATGACATCACCATGCTTTTGGTGAGCTCTATCTGTCTGTCTTGCCCCCCCCCCCTCTCTCTCTCTCTCTCTCTCTCTCCCTCTCTCTCTCTCCCTCTCTCTCTCTCCCTCTCTCTCTATCTATCTGCCTGTCTTTCTTGCCCCTCTCTCTATCTGTCTGCCTTGCCCTCTCTGTCTGTCTGTCTGTCTGTCTGTCTCTCTGTCTGTCTCTCTGTCTGTCTCTCCGCCTCTCTCTCTCTCAGTCTCTCTCTCTCTCAGTCTCTCTGTCTCTCTCTCTGTCTCTCTCTGTATCTCTCTGTATCTCTGTCTCTGTCTCTGTCTCTGTCTCTCTCTCTCTCTGTCTCTGTCTCTGTCTCTCTCTCTCCTGAAACTACACCAAATTATTAAGCAGGCTGGGAAGTAGGCAGACGGGCAGGTGGGTGGGTGGGCAAGCGCGAGTGGGTGGGCTGACGTGCATTCAGGCAGATGGACGGGCTGTGGGTGCGCATCCAGGCAGTTGTAAAACACTGGTCAAGCTTAAACACCAACAAATAAATAAATAAAAAATAAAAAAATAAATGAATAAATAAATAAATAGACACAAATAAATAAATAAATAAATAAATAAATAATAAATAAATAAATAAATAAATAAATAAATAAATGAGTCGAGTTAGTCAGACAGGCGCCCACTGTGTCTATAAATAAACGCGCCGTTTTCTCTTGTGTGTGCGAATGATTGAACATAATCGGATTATGGTATTTAATATGCTTGGTGTGTGTGGGTTTCGGCAATATTGCCTTGTCATTAAAAATTTGGTCGATTACATCATGCACGACAGGCCTCAATGAGGCCTGGTACTAGGTCATTTGATGTCCGCCAGTCGCGTAGACGGCATTTTGCTGGCGTGGAGGCAAGACAACATTCTCCCACTGACCAAAAATTCCCCGACAGTTCAACAAGCTTGAAAAAAGAAGAGAAAAAAAAAATGCAAATGCAGTGTAAATTGGTCTATGGCCGTAAAATTTACCCAATAGCTTTGTTTACTCTAAATCCCCCCCCCCCCCCCCCCCCCCATCTATGGCCCTATTTTTCACTTCAAACAGAGGAGGGGCTACATGAATGAATTCTGCCAGAGAAGGCATATAAATTCTAATTGCCTGAGAAATCGGATTATGGTATTTAATGTGTTTGGTGAGTGTGGGTTCAGGCAATATTGTCTTGTCATTAAGAATTCGGTCGATTATATCATGCATGACAGGCCTCAATGAGCCCCCTCGTGTATGATACAATCAACAGATTTCCAGCCCTTCTATAAGCATATTTAATTCCATTTATGGACATTATCGGAGAGGGGCTACTAAGATGAGTAAAACAGACATAATGATGCATGCAGGTCCTGACCTCGGAATAAAATGTATTTGCAATTTTCTACAAAAAAATGTGATTGGCGGCATACAGCACTCCCAGATAGTTCCTGTCGTCAATGTGTGTGTCTCAAATACTCGATAAACCGCTCAAATCACTTTTCCTTGCAACTGTTTTCGACCATTAGGGAAAATTCCGCCCCTGTCTTAACTCAGTCATTTATATTTATTTATATTTATTGGTGTTTAAGGTCACATATTTATGCACAATGGCTAATCATGACCACGACAGTTTTACGGGTGGAGGAAGCCGGAGTACCCGGAGAGAACCACCGAGCAACGGCGAGCAACTGTCAGCTCCCCAACATACAAACTCCACACAAGCAGGGTTAGCATTGGTTGAAGACACGTGGACCATCGACGTGCAGTACACCTTAGTACACAACGCCACCATGCCCCACGTAGGCAATGGGGGTGAAGTGTCTTGCCCAAGGACACAACGCGGTTGCCGCAGGTGAGATTCGAAGCGAGGACCTCTCGGCTTGCAGCCTGCACCTCTACCTACCGAGCCACCACGCCCCAACTCAGTCATTAAAAACATCTAAGCTCTCCCTACATTTTAATTGATTGTATTTAATATTTGTTTAACTGATGTGTTTGAAAGTGAACGATCTGTTATTGTGCGACAAACAAGAATCAGGTCAACCAGGCTTACAAATGCGTAAATAGGTGCCTCCCCACCCCCCCCTCCACACACACACCTTACACAGGAAATTTCATTCGCACTTCAGACCAGTCAAAACTTTCAAGAGTCGTTTTTTTTTTTAAATACATTACACTATACACAAACATAGTGTGAGTTACTTCATCAAGCCGCCTTCCCCTTCCCACTTCCCCACCTTAAGTTTTGTTTCTTCTTCTTTTTTCGGGGAGGGGGGGGGGGGTACAATTTGTATGTGATATAATCAAAAAACAAACTAGATATATTCAGAAATGAAAACCCACACACACACGCCGAAGGAGACCCCAACTAGACTCCTATCGCCGTTCAACGTGCTACCTGTGCACACAGGGAGGGATAACGATGGAAGGATGTGGTTCTTAGTTTGGACCACCAAAGACGATATTACTCAGACATTATGCGACGGTAAAGAAATAAATAATGAATACTTCACTCATTTAGGGCTGAATGTCGTAAGAGGATAAATAACTTGACTCCGAAATTTCGTTTCCTCCTTTCGTGGGTGAACGCCCCCACCCCCAGCTCTGCTCAGACTCTTTTAATTTTGCTTCGTGTTGAACGAGGAGTAAAAAGTTACCCCCAGAATCAGTGTTTCTTTCTTTTCAATCAGAATGCATTTGGTGATTTTCTTTCTATATCTTAAAAAAAATTTCAAGTGAATTTCTATCATAAAATTGTACTTATCTTTTAGTGAAAGCACGTTTCTTTGAAAAAGCATTTGTGTGTTTTCAAAGATGTGTGAAGAAAGCATGATTTTTGTGCGAGTAGAGAAGAAGTGACATTGAGAGAGAGAGAGAGAGAGAGAGAGAGAGAGAGAGAGAGAAAGAGAGAGAGAGAGAGAGAGAGAGAGAGAGATCTGAATGATTGTTTATCGGTATTCTTTGTTTGTTGATCTAATATGTTTACCACCAAGGCCATGCTGTATTTGATTTATTTGTCTTAATTGTTTTTATGAAGTTGTAATCCCATTCATTTGGGCTACACAGAAGTTAAATAAACTATACTAAGAGAAAAAGGTAGAAAATTACAAGCCTTACTGGAATCATTGGTTTTATTCAACACGTGGATGTCACTGAAATGCGAGAAATATATCGATATTTGAAATGTAAGAAATATCGAAATATCACTGAAATCTAAGAAATATCTATGTGACATTTATTAGGCAAACATCATAAAACATTCAATGATCGATAGAATTTGTAAGAATAAATTTTCTATCATCCATTGACCATGTTGTTTCTGGTAATAAAACACTTATATGTCGCATTGAATAATCCCGTTTATTGCAACTGTCCAGATGGGATTAGGTCATCCTCTTGTGTGAAACTCTTTCCAATTCCAAATCCCCAAGGGGAAAGAACGAAAACTCTGTAATATGCAAGTTGCTAATTATGACGGCCAAACCGGTTCCAGCTTCATTGGAGGCTTTTATGGTTGCATCGTGCCCCACTCCTATTTATAGTACAAGCCAGCCGGGAATATGTTTCTGGTAGAAATAATGGGTAAAATTGCTTGATTTTTGCGTCAGTTTGTTTTCGGCGAGTAGGTGTAGCGGGTAGATCTGGCGAGTTGGTGTGTCGGGTAGAGTTCCACTCATTTAGCGTATTGGTAGGTTTGAAATGTATTGACTTACGTCATTTATGTAAACAGTAATAGCCATTTTTATCTTCCAGATTCTGCTGAGGGTATGGACAAAGAATAGGAATTAGCACGCAAATAACAGTCCTGGTTTAGATTTCCGATATTAATATAGTATCAGTGTCGAAAGTACTGGGTTAACTTGAACAAGAGTTCGTATGCCATTGCGTACACCAGAGATATTAAAAACACTAATCCACTGTGTTTTCATTTATTTAAATATATTCCTATTACGAGGGGTTAGTGGAGCGTTGTACAATAATTTAAAGAGTGTCTATATAAAATGTTGACTGTGCATTATAACACCTTACTGGTGTTGGAAAGACTCAAAATGAAAACAGGGTCGGCGTTGTGTTAAGTATTGCCCTGGCGTGACGATATGCGTTGATTCGGTGATCTGATATCAGTACCGACGTTGCAGTTGTAGGGTTCGGCAGGTTCAAGATTTTGCTCTCTGTTGGTAGTCTGGTGTGTTGTCAGAATTGGGGCCAGTTCGCTATTTTCATCTGATAGTATAGCATTGGGTGCATTTTTTTGGATTGACCCTGGTCCGCTGAAAAAAAGAGCGCTGGCATTATGATTTCCCTCGTTACAATTCAAAGGATGACTCCATCTGGTACAGATCGTTCTGTTTCCATTTCAATGAGCCGTTTTAATGGGATCTGACAAGCTATACCATCACATGGAAACAGCGCCCTGTCCCCAACTCTACCAACACGCCAGACTACCAACACAGACCAAAATCTGAACGGACAGACCCCTGTAGATGCCACATCAGTACTGATATCGAATCACAGAATCCACGCATTTCGTCCGCCAGGGTAATACTCAACCCATCAACCCAACACAGATTCTGTAATCGGCAAGGTGTTACGATATGTAGCCAACATCTCATATAGGGACCATCTTTACGTTATTTTACAACGCCCTGTTAACCCCCTGTGGCGGGAAATAATTTGAAGAAATAACAGTACAGTGAGTTATTTTTTAATATCTCTGGTCTACATAATGGTATACGAACTCTTGTTCTGTTTAGCCCAACTCTTCTCGACCTTGATACTATATAACTATTGTGAATCTAAACCTGACCTACCAGACCTACCCTCCACACCTACCCTCCGAAAACATACTAACGCAACAAATAAGCAATTATTTCCGCCATTTCTACTCACAAACTCTAACCGCCAGGCTTTTGCTATGAAAAGGGGAGGGAGCCACGAAGCAACCACGAAAGCCTCCGATGAAGCTCAAATCGAGCACTTTTGATTAGACCCTCGTTACTACTATACGGAATCTTCACCAAAGGAGCCATCTCACACTTTCGGGTTGCTCTTCATATAGGTCTATATATGGAAATGGCAGGGCGTCTCTGGCTATGTCATTTTCATGCAATGTCCACCTTTTTGATTTTTATTGGTATTTTAATGGAAACTGTATTTCCGTATACTGCAAAATAAAATTCCATTTATTCATTCATTTAATATATTAACTATTTGACTCCATGTGGTGGACATGACATTTAATGTACCAGCCGCGAGCTTATTTAGTGACCTCACTATGCCGAGCACACGCAAAACGGTCGGCGACTCTGCATATTATGCAGGTATTTAATTTCGATTCGGAAACGCCCGATACCTCGAAACAGAGACGTACACGTGAACTAGAATGAATATTCACACCGCATAAACAGAACGGACTTTTAGTAACGTTTTACTGCTAAACAAAAACGAACTGTTTTATCCAGTTTCCACATTAATTGCTGAATTACTCCTTTTGGGAACCTCGGGCGGTTGAAGTTGTGCTTGTTTATTGTGGTTAACAAATTTTGTTCTCTGGAAAAATAGGACCTGGTATCCAAAACCTGGGCTAAAAACAACCTAAAGCGGGCACATAGGTATAAATGATTGGCTAAACTTCACTTCATGCCCATGTCGTGGGCACGATATAACCATCAATGCTGAAAGTGATCGTAATCACCAATATATAAATAAACAATTGAATTAAAAGTTACTGCCAGTAAACATTTCCTTTCACTTCAGCAACTGTAATGCAGTGCCCTCTCCTGAAAAACATTGATTCAAAATATTCCTTCTTGGAAACCAAGAGTATTTTCAGATTGCTGCGATTTTAAATTTGAATTTATATTTTTAATAATTACGAAAGGTGTTTGTGCAATGTTGTTAATTCGTTCAACTTTAGAAAATATATGAAAATACGTTTATTATTATGTACGTTTTCTCTGTTCCCTATTTATTTTATTTCTTTGTTCAACATTTCATGACAAATAAGTATGATATTATATGTTATATTAAACAAAATAGTTCCATCTACTTCTAGTTTTTTAGTGATAATTACACACATAAATACTGGACAGTTATGCTCAACAAGGCTTTACATTTGCACGAGGCCAGTTGGCCCATATTCAGCTCCGTTTTTTTATCAGCCCCCACCCCCCCTACCTCCCCCAAATTCTGTAACAAGAAATGACCTAGTGATTTATAACAAACCTCAGAGAAACCCAGTTATGCTCAACCAGGCTTTACATCTGCTCGAGGCCAGTTGGCCCAAGATTCATATTCAGCTCCGTCATTTTTTTATCAGCCCCCCAAAATTATGTAACAAGAAATTACGGATGCCGTACCAAGTCACCTAGTGCTCTATAACAACTCTAAGAAAAACCCCAAACCTGTATTAAATTGTTAGATTGCTTCAAAGCCACCATATGTGATTCATTTGAATATTATTGATAAATCGACCAGAGCCGTGTACATGTGTGAAAGGAATGCATGTCCTCGGGAAAAGTAGTCCCTCTGGTCTATAATTTCGCGGAATTATAGTCATAGGCCTAACATTTCTAGAAATAGTAGTCCTGCGGACATTTATTCCTAGAAATGTTAGACCTGGGACTATAATTCCGCGAAAGTATAGTCCAGAGGGACTACTTTTTCTGAGGACTTGCATTCATTCCAACCCTGCATATTATCAAGAAAACCATACTATGCAACTTATCATGGAACGAGCTCAATAAGCTCGTTCTAATAAGCGGTCGCACGGACCTTTTTTGGTACAGATTCTCTTAGAATTTTGATCTAAATAGTGTCACGTAGTGCTATAAAGTCCCTATGGGATGTGCTCGATTATACTAGAGTATGTCCCTCGAGCCAGAACCTTTGGTTCCTACCTATAATTACCGAAATGAGCCCGAGAATCAGCGGAAATCACCGAAACAGATCTGGTACGGCTCCTCACTTTTACAGACATATCCCTGGCCCGGATTCTCGTAGAACCCTACTGGAAAGACTACTACTAGTACTACTACTACTATTACTACTACTACTACTACAGCTGCTACTGCTACTAATACTGCACCAGCCACCACAACCATCCCTACTACCACTATTACTACTAATACTACTACTACCTCCTACTAATACTAGTACTACTACGACTATTAATCCCACTACGTATACGTACTTACTACTACCCATTCGTGTCTACTTAGAGCATCTACTGTTTATCCTATAACCTATTCCCCTCATACAGGGGTATGTGCTGCCTGTGTAATGACTTCTGTCTGTTGTAGTGTACTAATTAATGATTATCCATACCTGCATCTGAATGGCCCTTACCTTAGTCGATTCATTCCTTCTTTGGCCTGTTCTACCTGTGATATGACTGCTGTCTTATCTAGTCTACATATTTTTGGATATTCCTGACTTCCCCAAGCTACTCTACCCGTGTACCTTAGTGGATTCAAATCTTTCTTAGACTGTTCTGTGGTGATATCACTGCTATCTACTCCAGTCTACCCATATCCGTCTATGTATGGCTCTATACCCACCTGTCCTCTTGACCTGGGTTGTTGTACCGTTGCTGGTCCGCTTTTAGTTCTTATTACTGCTAATACACCAGTTGCCTGATATGACCGTTTGGTTGGTACGTAATGTTAGGTTATGTTGTGTTGTGTGGGTAAGCTTGGTTGGCTAGTGCAGTAGAGTAGGATGGGTTGTTTATACCTATGTTGGTCTATTATTAGCACTTAGCAACGCTCATCCATCTAATACCTTATAGCATTGTGTGGTTGGAATAGGTCGTATCTAATGTTTGGTTATGGTGGTTTTGTAGGTATGTTTCGTTGTCTGGTAAAGCGGTATAGGATGAACTGTCTGTACGCCTGTTGGTCTATTTTTATCCCTTGTACCACTACGGCTTTTCTACTACTGATACTACTATCTGCTACTACTACAACTACTACTGATACTACTACTATTGCTACTACCACTGACACTACTACTACCCACTACCACTACCAATATTACTACCTACCAATCACTAGCACTACTACTACCAACACTACTACTGCTACTACTAATTGTACTACGGCCCCTACTACTTCTAAAATTGCCAATACTACTGATATTACTGCTACTTCTACTAGTCCTGCTACTTTAGATCACCCCCAAAACCTATAACCCATATCTGTCTATACAGTCCCTTGACGAAATGGAAGCACCAGTGGCCTTTGGCTTTCTCTGTTTAGACCAAGAGGAGCCATACGAAAAAAATTACTGCTGGAGTAAATACTCCTACTACTCTTCGACTCATCTCGGTAAAAAAGAATTCTGGTTTCTAGTCAGATTGGGATTTCTTGGAAGGTGGTTAGTGATTTTGTCAAATGAACTTAAGAGCGATGAGAATAAGTACTCCTAGGAGTAAATACTCCTACGACTCCTCAACTCATATGTTTGGAGTAACAAGAGTAATGAGATAATTACTTCTGGAGTAAATACCCCCTCTACTCTTCGACTCATCTCGTTAAAAAAAGGATTCCACGACCAGCCACTAGAAATGGATTCTGTGTAAAGGATTCCACGGAACGTGTGGTTGGTGTCTGATGGAATGTGATGGTGGTCTAGTACATAATGTGAGCACATCACATACAACACATTAGGCCATTCCGAATGTGCCGATATGTGCCTGTGTGAAAATGCATTATGTGCGTAAATCACATACCGCACCTAGACACATACGAAGAAAAAAAGATTCCTAGCCGATTCCGTAAAATAGGATTCCTAGTCGATTCAGTAAAATAGGATTCCGTGATATGGAATAAAATTCAATCGAACATACCCCAGAACATACCCCCATCTTATAAGAAACCTCCCAGCTCATAGCAACCATTTGTCACCATATAAATCAAGATGGCGGCCTCCAGTATACAAAATGGACGACGGAAACATCTATTACCACAACAACAAGTGCTGCGCATGCGCACTAACACCACATATTACTATGGGGATGACGTCACACGATGGCCGCTCACGCGCGCAACCAAGATGACGACCCCGGTCACGTGACTATGACATTACTTCGGGGGTTATCCGCGGGGTCATCCAGATAGGTGTTGAAGATTGCGAGCTATACTACTACTAAATTTATATATTTTTAGTTGCAGTCTAGCTGCCATCATTCTGCTATAATACAGTTGTCACTCCTTCGGGCAGCAGCCAACTTATTCCGAAAGAAATGCTATATTATATGGAGACACTCCAGCGAATTTTTTAACAATCAAGTCTGATGCCAAATCATTTTGTGCACGTGTTAGTCACATGCGAAACATGCTTGTCAGCATGGGCTGGGCGGGGGTGGAAGGCTGCCCCCCCCCCCCCCTCTCGCCCTTGGTTTGGACAAAAAAATTCTGGCTGTTTTCATTTTTTTCTGGCAAGTTTTGGGTTGCCCGGAAAAAATATGAAAACTACTCGGAATAATCGATTTTTACCAGGCAAGTTCAGGCAAGTTTTGGTTGCCCCCCAAAAATTATCAAAACTACTCGAAAGAATCTGTTTTCACTATGCAACATTCGACCTTTGTCTGTCCGAACAAAAAAATTGAAAACAGCCCTCAAAATTGGCTTTTTCTTGAATCGTGTGTGTGAGTTTTGGGTGGGGTGGAGGTAGTAGGGGGTTGAACTTGCACAAAATATATATATATGGCCCCAAAAAGTGACTGGTTTCCTCCTTAATTACAAGGTCGGAAAGGCAGCCGATGGGTGGGTGGAGCACTAGGATCGGTCTCATGCCACCGCATGGTTTTAAATTTCTCTGAGAAGACTCCTCGGACCTCACCAACGGGGAGGGAGTGGCCTCGACGGTGTCCGCGGAATCACTTTTCGGGCAAAATCTTCCAGCCCCCCCCCCCCCCCCACGGCCCGTGCGCCTATGCTTGCCCAATGACATGCAGTGGTACATGTGTTTGGTAAAAGTAAACCAAGTCTTGCAAAGTTGTAGACTTTATACCACGTGTCTGTCGTGAATTGGATTGGGCATTTGTACAAATGTATCGACAAAAATATTGTAATTGATGCGTTGTTTCCACCTTACCCTTTTACGTAATGTGGCACCACCACTAAATAGAAGATGATAAAAATATGGAAACAAAGTCTTAAAGTGGTTCCTGGTGGAATGATTCCTATCAGTGGCCATTGGGCAGTGTAGGTATTTAATGGGCAATTGAAACAATAAAAATTTTCAGATGTAATAGGAATAACATGAAAACGGTTTCACAACCTCAATTAATTCTATCTTCTTTCAGCTGTCGGCTTCATTTATTTACTGCTCCATAATCAACGAGGTCACAAAGTGCAGAATATAGGCTGTTTAGAATCTAAAGAATGTTTTGAGAAGACAGAATTTGTCTGGCCTGGACGCTCCGATGGATGAGGGGGGGGGGGGGTGTGTGGGGGGGGGGGGGTGGGTGGTTGGGGGGGGGGGGGGTGTTTGCAAGCCACGATATTTTCGTCCACCATACGTTAATATTTTCCTGTACAGAGTATCTCACTGAGTGTCAATATTTTTCAGTATGTAGGCTACATACGTGTAGGATCAGGGTGTGTGTTGACTCATTGGCTAGAGCATCGGACAAGAGACCGAAAGGTCAACTGTTCGATCATGATCAGCGTCATCTGTGTTGAGTCCACGCAGAAGACACTTAATCCCGATTGCCCACGTGGAGGCCCGGTGTCGTTGTGTACTAAGGCATCCTGTACTTTGATGCTGCACGTTGCATCTACCTCAGCTAATCCTGCTATTGCCGGGTTAGTACGTTGGAGTACTTGGCGGCTGCTCGTCAATGCACTGGGGCTCTCTCCGGATTGTCCGGCTCTTTCTCCACCGGTAAAATTAACCGTCATGACATGACCGCGGCTACTTAAGTGTTGTTAAACCGCAATATAAAATGTGTATAGGACAGATGCTTCACTCATTATTGCTAGTATATGTTTGTCATATTTATGTTATGCTATTTTAAATACAATCTATAAACAGTGAACATAAATTCATGACTCGCTTCCCAAGTTGTAGAAAGATATACAGGACATCATATTTCTCTCACCTCCAGTCTTTTTGAGTCAAAGTCGCGCCATGATTATGTATTGTAATAAAGAAATGAGAAAAAAGTTGACAAGACAGAGCGACACAAACATTTACGGCAAAATCACCAATAAGGTTGGTTATTAATGCTTGGTTAAGCTGTAAAAACAGGCTCGTAGACACCATGCAATGGGTGTGTGACGGCGAGTCAACATCATAATCAAAACTAAGGGCGTGATCTCATCCGTTTAGTTTTTATTTCACCCAGATGGAGGCTATTACGGACACAATCTTAGGACGTATGGAATGTAGTCCGAGTGCCTTCAGCAATATATCATGCGATGTCCCCATAATGTTACATTAAGAAGACATATACAATGTATAAATTTAATATATAATATCAGGTCGTCTTAATGTTACATTAGGATACCATATATATTTCATAATATCCAGTACTCTTTATGTCACATAATCACATTAGGATTGTACCGTTGCGTGTTTGCCACCAGTTCATCGTGATTGGATATGTCTTATCGTGTTGTTGAACGTGAACACGATTGTAGCTTTTCCAGCGTTGAACAATGGTGGATAAAGGTCATATTCAGACAAAACATTGAAAGGGGTGGTGGGGCAGGGAGGGGGGTGGTGATGGTACGATTGATATCGTGACCTTCGTATACCCCGGCCTCTTACTAAAAAAATCTCACCTGAATTTATCCATGAGTATAACCAGTTTACAATGTTTGGGCTGTGCAGAATCTTATAGCAATCTTAATGAGATTGTTTTGGGCTGAAATATTCCTGACTCGGGTGCCTAGGCGACTAGAATATATGCAGGCGACCATATTTCCACCATCTTCAATATTTCTTTTCAATGTAATTCCCCCCAGAATGTCATCAACATGCGGCGTATGGACTATGTACATTCTTAATAAGAATGTTTCGGAGAAAGGATGTTCCTGAGTGGGATGACCAGGGGCAGAGAGTGGGAGGGTTTGGGATTATGCAAGCAAGGACATCTTATGTCACTCTCAGTAAACATAATATGTCTGTAGTGACACCGCAATACAGAATATTGGGTATCTATAGTCTAAATAGTCTAAATAAGAATATTTTTTGAGAAGAGAGAATTTTTTTTGTCTTGCCTGGACGCTCAGATGAAAGGGGGTGGGGGTCAGTGGGGATGGGGTGCTGAGGTTGCTGAGGTTGGGGTTTGGGAGTTCAATGCAGGCCACGATATTTTTCTCCACCATACCATCCTGAACAGAGTATCACACTGAGTGTCACTATTTTTCAGAATGTAGGCGACGTACGTGTAGGATCAGGGTGTGCAGTGACTCATTGGCTGGAGCATCGGACAATAAACCGAAAGGTCAACTGTTTGATCATGACCGGCGTCATCTGTGTTGAGTCCACGCAGAAGACACTTAATTCCGATTGCCCACGTGGAGGCCCGATGTCGTTGTGTACTAAGGCATACTGTACTTTGATGCTGCACGTTGCATCTACCTCAGCTAACCCTCCTTTTGCCGGGTTAGTAAGTTGGAGTAACTTGGCATCTGCTCGTCAATGTACTGGGGCTCTCTCCGGATTGTCCTGTTCTTCCTCCACCTGTAAAATTGACCGCTATGACATGACGTGGCTATTTAAGTGTTGTTGAACCCCAATATAAAATTTGTATAGGACCAATCAAATGCTTCACTCATTATTGCTAGTACATGTTTGTCATATTCATGTTATGCTATTTTAAATACAATCTATAAAAAGTCAACAACAATTTATGACTCACTTCCCACGTTGCAGGAAGATATGCAGGACATCATATTTTTTCCCACCTCAAGTCTTTTTGAGTCAAAGTCGCGCCATGATTATGTATTGTAATAAACAACTTGGAAAAAAGGGTTGACAAGATAGAGCGACACAAACATTTACAGCAAAATCGCCAATAAGGTTGGTTATTAATACTTGGTTAAGCTGTAAAAACAGGCTAATACACACCATGCAATGGGTGTGTGAGGGCGAGTCTGCATCACAATGAAAACTAAGGGCATGATCTCATCCGTTTAGTTTTTATTTCACCCAGATGGAGGCTATTACGGACACAATCTTAGGACGTATGGAATATAGTCCGGGTACCTTCAGCAATATATCATACGAAGTCCCCATAATGCTACATTAAGAAGACATATATATATTTAATATACAATATCAGGTCGTCTTAATGTTACATTAGGATGCCATATATATTTTATAATATCCAGTTCTCTTTATGTCACATTAGGATTGTACCTTTGCGTGTTCATCGTGATTGGTTATGTCTTATCGTGTTGTTGAACGTGAACACAATTATAACATTTCCAGTGAACAATGGTGGATAAAGGTGATATTCAGATAAAACATTGAAAGTTTGGTAAGGCGGGGGGAGGGAGGGGGAAGGTACCATTGATATCGTGACCTTTCTATGCCCCGGGCTCTTACTAAAAACTCTAACCTGATTTTTTCCATGAGTGTAATCAATATGCAAGTTTAGGCTATGCAGAATCTTCTAGCAATCTTAATGAGACTGTTTTGGGCTGAAATATTCATGTCTCAGATGCCTAGGTGACTAGAATATATGCAGGCGTCCATATTTCCACCATCTTCATTATTCCTTCTCAACATAATTCCTCTCCGAACATCATCTACATGCAGTGTATGGACTATGAATAATCTTAATAAGAATGTTTCGGAGAAAAGATGTTCCTGAGTCGGATGACCAGTACAGAGAGTGGGAGGGATTAGGGCTATGCCAACCAGGATATCTTCTGTCATTCTCAGCAAACATAATGTGTCTGTTATTGGCACCACTATGCAGAATATTGGCTATTTACAATCTAAATAAGAATGTTTTGAGAAGAGAAAAGTTTCTTGGGGTTGGACGCTCAAATGTGGGGGGTGGGGGGGGGGGGGTATTGGGTGGGGGGGTGGTGGTAGTGGAATGGGTGTATTCAAGCCATGATATTTTCCTCCTCCATACCCTAATATTATCCTGAACAGAGTATCTCACTGAGTGTCACTATCTTTCAGTATGTAGGCTACGTACGTGTAGGATCAGGGTGTGCGGTGACTCATTGGCTAGAACATCGGACAAGAAACCAAGAGGTCAACTGCGATCATGCTCGGCGCCATGTGGGTTAAGTCCACGCAGAAGACACTTAATCCCGATTGCCCTCGTGGAGGCCCGCTGTAGTTGTGTACTAAGGCATACAATACTTCGATGCTACTCGTTGCATCTTCCACAGCTGCCCCTGCTTCTGCCGGTTTAGTAAGTTGGACAGCATGGCGGCTGCTCATCAATGCACTGGGGCTCTCTCCGGATTGTCCGGCTCTTCTTCCACCCGTGAATTTCACCGTCATGACATGACCTTGGCTATTCAAAGTGTTGTTAAACACAAATATAAACATTGTATAGTACGAATCAAATGCTTCACTTATTATGCTAGTACATGTTTGTCATATTTATGTTACATGTATGCTATTTTAAATACAATCTACAAAAAGTGAACAAAAATTCATGTCTCGCTTCCCAAGTTGTAGGAAGATATGCAGGACATAATATTTTCTCCCATCTCAAGTCTTTCTGGTTCAAAGTCGCGCCTTGATTTTGTGTTGTAATAAACAACTGAGAAAAAAGGTTGACAAGATAGAGCGACACAAATATGTACAGCTAAATCACCAATAAGGATGGATATTAATGCTTGGTTAAGCTGTAAAAAACAGGCTCGAAGACACAATGCAATGGGTGTGTGACGGCGAGTCAACACCACAACCAAAAGTAAGGGCGTGATCTCACCCGTTTAGTTTTTATTTCACCCAGATGGAAGCTGTTACGGACACAATCTTAGGGCGCACGAAAAGTGGTCCAGGTAACTTCGGCAACATATCATACGAAGTCCCCATAAAGTTACATTAAGAAGACATATATATATTTAATATATAATATCAGGTCTTCTTAATGTTACATTAGGATGCCATATATATTTCATAACATTCAGTACTGTTTATGTCGCATTAGGATTGTACCTTTGCGTGGGTGGCGCCAGTTCGTCGTGAGTGTTTATATCTTATCGTGTTGTTGTACGTGAACACAATTGTAGCATTCTCAGCATTTTACAATGAAGGATAAAGGTGATATTCAAGGAAAACGTTGAAAGGGGTGGTGGGGACGGGGTCCAGGTAGGATATCTGATATCGCGACCTCCCTATTCCCCAGCCCCGTGCTAAAAAATCTCACCAGAACATTTTCTTGTGTGTAATCAATATGCAATGTTTAGGCTATGCACAATTTTATACCACCCTCAATGAGATTGTTTTGGGCTGAAATTTTCATGATTCAGGTGCATTGGCGAGGAGAATATATGCAGGCGATCATATTTCCACCATCTTCAATATTTCTTCTCAACATAATTCCTCTCCGAACGTCATCAACATGCAGTGTATGGACTATGTACAATCTTATTAAGAATGGTTTGGAGGAAAGACTTTTCTGAGAGTGATGCCGAGTGCATTGAGTGGGAGGGGCTAGGGATATCCAATTCAAGATATCTTCTATCACTCTTAGCAAACATAATATATCTGTTAGTCAGATCACTATGCAGAATATTGGCTATTTACAATCGAAATAAAAAAGTTTCCAGAAGACAGAATGTTTCGGGCCAGGACGCTCAGATAGGGCGGGGAGGGGGGGGGGGGGGAGATGGTGATGGTTGGGGTGTGTGTGTGCAGGCCTCGATATTTTCCTCCACCATACCCTAATATTTTCCTTAATAGAGTATCTCACTGAGTGTCATTATTTTTCAGTCTGTGGGCTACGTATGTTTAGCATTGGGGTGTGCGGTAGTTCATTGGCCACAGCATCGAACAAGAAACCGAAAGGACAACCGTTCGATCATGACCAGCGCCATCTGTGTTGATTCCGCGCAGAATACACTTAATTCCGATTGCCCACGTGGAGGCCCGATGTCGTTGTGTACTAAGGCATACTGTACATCGATTCTGAACGTTGCATCTACCTCAGCTAATCATGCTATTGCCGGGTTAGTGGGGGCGGGGGCGGGCGTAAGTGGTATGGGTGTATGCAAGCCATGATATTTTCCTATTCCATACCCTCGCTTCCCAAGTTGCAGAAAGATCTGCAAGATATAATATTTTCTCCCATCTCAATTCTTTTGGGGTCAAAGTCGCGCCTTGACTATGTATTGTAATAAACAACTGGGATAAAAAGTTTGACAAGATAGAGCGACACAAACATGTACAGCTAAATCTTCAGTAAGGTTGGTTATAAATGCTTGCTTAAGCTCTTAAAATCAGGCGCGTAGACAGCATGCAATGGGTGTGTGGCGGCGAGTTAACACCACAACCGAAACTAATGGCATGATCTCATCCGTCTAGTTTTTATTTCACCGAGATGGAAGCTGTTACGGACACAATCTTAGGGTGTACGGAAAGTGGTCCGGGAACTTCGGCAAAATATCATATGAAGTCCCCATAAAGTTACATTAAGAAGACATATATATATTTAATATATAATATCAGGTCGTCTTAATGTTACATTAGGATGCCATATATATTTCATAATATCCAGTATTCGTTATGTCGAATTAGGATTGTACCTTTGCGTGTTTGCCGCCAGTTCATCGTGAGTGGTTATATCTTATCGTGTTGTTGTACGAGAACGCAATTGTAGCATTCCCAGCATTGAACAATGAGGGATAAGGGTGATATTCAGAGAAAATGTTGAAAGGGGTGGTGGATGCCAGGTAGCTTTGGTATCGCGACATTCCTATCCCCTAGCCTCTGTGCTAAAAAATCTCACCAGTACTTTTTCTTCAGTGTAATCAATATGCAATGTTTAGGCTATGCACAATTTTATAGCACTCTCAAAGAGATTGTTTTTGGCTGAAATTTTCATGACTGAGGTGCCTAGTCGAGGAAAATATATGCAGGCGACCATATTTCCACCATCTTCAATATTTCTTCTCAACATAATTCCTCTCCGAATGTCATCAACCTGCAGTGTATGGACTATGTACAATTTTAATAAGAATGTTTTGGAGAAAAGACTTTTCTGAGGGTGATGCCGAGTGCTTTGATTGGGAGAGGCTAGGGATATCCAATTCAAGATATCTTCTGTCACTCTCAGCGTTAGTCAGATCACTATGCAGAATATTGGCTATTTACAATCTGAATAAGAAAGTTCCGAGAAGACATAATTTTTCAGGCCAGGACTCTCAGATGTGGGGTGGGGGGGGGGGGGGGGTGTTGGGGTGTGTGTATGCAGGCCTCGATATTTTCATCCACCATACCCTAATATTTTCCTGAATAGAGCATCTCACTGAGTGTAATTATTTTTCAGTATGTGGGCTACGTATGGCTTAGCATTGGGGTGTGCGGTAGTTCATTGCCCAAAGCATCGAACAAGAAACCGAAAGGACAACCGTTCGATCATGACCGGCGCAATCTGTGTTGAGTCCACGCAGAATACACTTAATTCCGATTGCCCACGTGGAGGCCCAATGTCATTGTGTACTAAGGCATACTGTACTTCGATTCTGAACGTTGCATCTACCTCAGCTAATCCTACTACTGCCGGGTTAGTGGGGGTGGTGGGCGAGTGTACGTGGTATGGGTGTATGCAAGCCATGATATTTTCCTGCTCCATACCCTCGCTTCCCAAAGTTGCAGAAAGATATGCAAGATGTAATATTTTCTCCCATCACAATTCTTTTGGGGTCAAAGTTACGCCTTGGTTATGTATTGTAATAAACAACTGAGAAAAAAAGTTGACAAGATAGAGTGACACAAACATGTACAGCTAAATCTCCAATGAGGTTGGTTAGTAATGCTTGCTTAAGCTCTTAAAAACAGGCTCGTAGACAGCATGCAATGGGTGTGTGGCGGCGAGTCAACACCGCAACCGAAACTAATGGCGTGATCTCATCCGTCTAGTTTGTATTTCCCCAGATGGAAGCTGTTACGGACACAATCTTAGGGTGTTCGGAAAGTGGTCCGGGTAACTTCGGTAATATATCATACAAAGTCCCCATAAAGTTACATTAAGAAGACATATATATATTTAATATATAATATCAGGTCGTCTTAATGTTACATTAGGATGCCATATATATTTCATAATATCCAGTATTCGTTATGTCGAATTAGGATTGTACCTTTGCGTGTTTGCCGCCAGTTCAGCATGCGTGGTTATATCTTATCGTGTTCTTGTACGTGGACGCAATTGTTGCATTGAACAATGAGGGATAAAGGTGATATTCAGAGAAAATGCAAGGCATATTATTTTCTCCCATCTCAATTCTTTTGGGCTCAAAGTCGCGCTTTGATTATGTATTGTAATAAACAACTGAGAAAAAAAGCTTGACAAGATAGAGCGACACAAACATGTACAGCTAAATCTCCAATAAGGTTGGTTATTAATGCTTGCTTAAGCCCTTAAATACAGACTCGTAGACAGCATGCAATGGGTGTGTGGCGGCGAGTCAACAACACAACCGAAACTAAGGGCGTGATCTCATCCGTTTAGTTTTTACTTCATCAAGATGGAAGCTGTTACGGACACAATCTTAGGATGTACGGAAAGTGGTCCGGGTAACTTCGGCAATATATCATACGAAGTCCCCATAAAGTTACATTAAGAAGACATATATATATTTAATATATAATATCAGGTCGTCTTAATGTTACATTAGGATGCCATATATATTTCATAATATCCAGTATTCGTTATGTCGCATTAGGATTGTACCTTTGCGTGTTTGCCGCCAGTTCATCGTTATATCTTTTCGTGTTGTTGTACGTGAACGCAATTATAGCATTCCCAGCGTTGAACAATGAGGGATAAAGGTGATATTCAGAGAAAATGTTGAAAGGGGTGGTGGGGCGGGGGCCAGGTAGCTTTGATATCGCGACCTTCCTATACCCCAGCCCCTGTGCTAAAAAAATCTCACCAGTACCTTTCCTTGGGTGTAATCAATATGCAATGTATAGGCTATGTACAATTTTATTGCACTCTCAATGAGATTGTTTTGGGCTGTAAGTTTCATGACTCAGGTGCCTAGGCGAGGAGAATATATGCAGGCGACCATATTTCCACCATCTTCAATATTTCTTCTCAACATAATTCCTATCCGAACGTCATCAACATGCAGTGTATGGACTATGTACAATCTTAATAAGATTGTTTTGGAGAAACGACTTTTCTGACAGTGATGCCGAGGTGCATTGAGTCGGAGGGGTTAGGGATATCCAATTCAAGATATCTTCTGACACTCTTAGCAAACATAATATGTCTGACCGCCAGATCACTATGCAGAACATTAGTTATTTACAATCGAAAAAAGAATGTTTCGAGAAGACAGAATTTTTCGGGCCAGGACGCTCAAATGGGGCGGGGGGGGGGGGGGGGGGGTGGAGGGAGGTGGTGGTGTATGCCGGACCTGATATTTTTCTCCACCGTACCCTAATATTTTCCTGAATAGAGTATCTCACTGAGTGTATGTGGGCCACGTATGTTTAGCATTGGGGTGTGCGGTAGTTCAATGGCCACAGCATCGAACAAGAAACCGAAAGGACAATCGTTCGATCATGACCGGCGCCATCTGTGTTGAATCCACGCAGAATACACTTAATTCCGATTGCCCACGTGCAAGCCCGATGTTGTGTACTAAGGCATACTGTACTTCGATTCTGAACGTTGCATCTACCTCAGCTAATCCTGCTATTGCCGGGTTAGTGGGGGCGATGGGGGGGGGGGGGGGGGGCGGTACGTGGTATAGATGTATGCAAGCCATGATATTTTCCTATTCCATACCCTCGCTTCCCAAGTTGTAGAAAGATATGCAAGACATAATATTTTCTCCCATCTCAATTGTTTTGGGGTCAAAGTCGCGCCTTGATTATGTATTGTAATAAACAACTGAGATAAAAAGGTTGCCAAGATAGAGTGACACAAACATATACAGCTAAATCTCCAATAGGGTTGGTTATTGATGCTTGCTTTAGCTCTTAAAACAGGCTCGTAGACAGCATGCAATGGGTGTGTGGCGGCGAGTCAACACCACAACCGAAACTAATGGCGTGATCTCATCCGCCTAGTTTTTATTTCACCGAGATGGAAGCTGTTACAGACACAATCTTAGGGTGTTCGGAAAGTGGTCCAGGTAACTTCGGTAATATATCATGCGAAGTCCCCATAAAGTTACATTAAGAAGACATATATATATTTAATATATAATATCAGGTCGTCTTAATGTTACATTAGGATGCCATATATATTTCATAATATCCAGTACTCGTTATGTCGAATTAGGATTGTACCTTTGCGTGTTTGCCGCCAGTTCGTCGTGAGTGTTTATATCTTATCGTGTTGTACGAGAACGCAATTGTAGCATTCCGAGCATTGAACAATAAGGGATAAAGGTGATATTCAGAGAAAATGTTGAAAGGGGTGGTGGGGCGGGGGCCAGGTAGCTTTGATATCGTGACCTTCCTACCCCCAGCCCATGTGGTAAAAACTCTCACCAGAACTTTTCCTTGAGTGTAATCAATATGCAATGTTTAGGCTATGCACAATCTTATAGCACTCTCAATGAGATTGTTTTGGGCTGAAATTTTCATGACTCAGGTGCCTAGGCGAGGAAAATATATGCAGGCGACCATATTTCCACCATCTTCAATATTTCTTCTCAACACAATTCCTCTCCGAATGTCATCAACATGCAGTGTATGGACTATGTACAATCCTAATAAGAATGTTTCGGAGAAAAGATTTTTGCTGACTCTGATGCCCAGGTGTAGCGAGTGGGAGGGGCAGGGGATATCCAATTCAGGATATCTTCTGTCACTCTCAGCAAACATAATATGTCTGTTAGTCAGATCACTATGCAGAATATTGGCTATTTACAATCTGAATAAGAAAGTTTCGAGAAGACAGAATTTTTTGGGCCAGGATGCTCAGATGAGGGTGGGGGTGGAAGATGGTTGGGGGCAGGGTTATGCAGGGCTCGATATTTTCCTCCAGCATACCCTAATATTTTCCTGTATAGAACATCTCACTGAGTGTCATTATTTTTCAGTACGTGGGCTACGTATGTTTAGCATTGGGGTGTGCGGTAGTTCATTGGTCAGAGCATCGAACAAGAAACCGAACGGACAACCGTTCGATCATGACCGGCGCCATCTGTGTTGAGTCCACGCAGAATACACTTAATTCCGATTGCCCACGTGGAGGCTCGATGTTGTTGTGTACTAAGGCATACTGTACTTCGATGCTGAACGTTGCATCTACCTCAGCTAATCCTGCTATTGCCGGGTTAGTGGGGGTGGGGGTAAGTGGTATGGGTGTATTCACGCCATGATATTTTCCTCCTCCATACCCTAATATTTTCCTGAACAGAGTATCTCACTGAGTGTCGCCAATTTTTAGTAGGTGGGCTACGTATGTATTGGATCGCGGAGTGCGGTAGCTCATTGGCTAGAGCATTTGACATGAAACTGAAAGGTCACTCGTTTGATCATGACCGGTGTCACATGTGTTGGGTCCAAGTAGAAGACTTTATCCCGGCTGCCCATGTGGGGTACGGTGTCGTTTACTAAGGCATATGGTACTTCAATGCTGCACATGCCCTCAACCGCAGCTCACCCTTTTTCTGTCGGGTTCGTAATTTGGAGAACTTCTCCGTTGCTCATCAGTGTTCGGTGGTTCTTTCCGGATTGTCTGGCTCTTTCTACACCTGCGAAACTATCCACCATCACACGACCTTGATGCTAAATATGTTGTAAAATCCCAATATAAAATATGTGTTGAACCAATCAAGTACTTCACTCATTATTGCTAGTACATGTTTGTTCATATTTATGATGTGATGTTTTAAACATATTTATCAAAACTGAACCAAATTCATGACGACGCTTCCAGAGTTGTAAGAAAATATGCAGCCCATAATATTCTCTCCAATCTCAAGTTTTTAGGTCAAGATAGCGCCATGTACATTGCCTTAAAAAGACTGTGAAAACAGGTTAATATGAATGAGAAGCAGGGCCGTCGAAGGGCTGGGTGGGATCGGAGGAGACGGGCGCTCTGTAACAATACCGGGTCCGGGGTTATTGGGGTCCGATCCCTGGGTGCGATTGAACACGGACAAATATAATATTTCAGGCTGTTATGTTTGTGGCAATTTATAAACAATTTTATGTTACGCCAATTGCGCCCCCACCCCACCCCCCCCACCCTTCGCGAGAATAAGTGGCCATGTGTAAGTTCCCAAGCTTTTATTATGGCTAAAAATCAAGGAACCCTTTCACACCCTGAAAAAAACGTTCCGGCCCCCATCGATGAGGTGGCGACAACCCCTATCGTGCTCGCCCCCAAATTGCCCCTTCGTGGCTCATTTGATCGCCGCAGACACACCACGCAACTACAAAGTTTCATAGTGTTGTAGTTACGTTGTATGTTTGCAGGGATGCCATGGGAAAGGATCGAACCGTCGACCTCTCGGTTTTAAGTTCAATGCGATGCATGAGTTAATGTTTACTAAACAAATGCTGATGTACTCAGCCTATTTAAGGTGCTTTTTAAGTGTAAACACGAGATATTCCTAAACCAATGCTCTAGCGATTTCCTTCTGGGATAGTTAGGCATTTCCAGATATCCAGTTCAAGAATATCTTTCTATTTGAATACAAAACAAAGAGACCTCAAATAAACATATTTATAATAATACGGCCAGAACAAAACCTAAAAAAATGGGGTGGAGAGGAGAGGGTTTTGCCATCACTCACCCAATTATTGCTTTGGAATGTAAATTATTTTTTTCAGGAAGCGAAGTTCTTGTTTTGAGAACAGAAGTTTATATTGACACGGGTCTCCCCCAAAACAACCTTACGGAGACTTATACAATATCAATATAGAAAAAGTCTACGTAATGTATGTTTCGGAGAAAGAAAACATTAGGGGGTCGCCATTAGGGGGACATGGGTAATATATCTCGTTTTTTCCGTCATATCCTACATTGCTTCACAATTAAAACATCGGTTTGTTTAAAGGGTTAATAATGCTGACAGGCTTGTAAATAGGATGTATAGAAAGCTATGTCCCCCTAAGGGCGGTTTTTTGACCATGTCCCCTTAATGTATGTTACAAGGTTATATATATATATATATGCTTATGAACCCTTCTGAAAATTTTTCCTAGTCCTGAAACGGAAAAAGCATCATTTATAATGTGTTGGGTCAGAAAATTTACCGGATTGAGTCGAAATTTTGAGGACAATGTCAATTTTAGAGTAGGAAATTTGAAACTCAAGTTTCCAGTTGGAAATAAAAGATCAAAATTTCTCATCATTAAGTTGGAATTTTAATATATTTCATGAACAAGGTTAATTTATTGAATTTCCAACTATTTGATTTTTTTGACCTCGGAATTTCCAACTATTGAAAAAAATACTCCTAGATGGGGGGGGGGGGGGGGGGGGACACCCCCCACCCTGTCGCCACATCCCTGTTTCTTTCTGATAAAGAGGACACAACGAGCTGAATGCCGGGGCTCTGGAATGTGTATTTTGCAGTTTATGATAAGGAAAGGTGCATGTCTGATCTCTGAAGCCAAACTGTCTAGTTTCCAGACTGAGACAATTCCGGCTGTTGTCAGCCTGTGTTGTAGTTATCGATTTTTTCACCTTCAGTCGAATGGAATATTTCAGTGGGTCGGAAAGCGAACCGTAGGCGAATTTTCGACCAACTGAACTATTGTAGCCGATTGAATAAAAACAGAGGCGATGGACTATTTTAGAAGTAGTCTGGTTCCAGGCCATAACAGCATTGCGTTCCTTACACAATCAGACTGGTGGCCTGAGAGCTTGACTTCTTCTGTGCGACCCCGGTTCTGTCCCCTCTGTATTCAGAAACACAACGAAAATGTCAAATCATGTACCCAACTCGAAAAAAAGATGTCAGTTGCACAAAACATTCCTTGAATGACTGCAATTTTCATTTTTGGCTCACCAACGTTAGTTGTGTGAGCCTATGGCATAGCCCTCATGTCGGCGTCGGCGTCGGCGTCCGCTCTTAAATATTTTGAACTTTTGTGTACAGGTTTTGATTTTTTGGCTTTTCAAATTTTTTTTTAGTTTCAGCATATTGCTATAGTGGTTCACTATAACATTTAACTCTTTTCCAGGGTATTTTGTCGTAATTTTAACCCTTTGAATCAAATTTTAGACTTATTTTGATGTTTGCGTGCAGGTTTTGATGGGTTTTTTTTCCTTTCTTTCAAGTGGAGATTTACCTTGCAGCATATGTCCATACTTTCTATTGTATGTAAACATGCATCTTAGGGCTATGTTTGTATTATTTAACCCTTTTCCTGCTGAATTATTTCAATTTTATTCTTTTATGTACAGCTTTTGGACTTAGGCTTACAGCTTCTTACTTTTATGTACAGGTTGTGATAAAAAAAACAATTTCAAGTGAGGTTGACCTCACTGCATATTGCAGTGGTGGTTATTATAACATTGATATCTTTCCAGTTCATTTTGAAAATTTTTTTAACCCCTTCAATAGATTTTTAGACTTATTTTGACGTTTGCGTGCAGGTTTTCATGGTTTTTTTTTTCTTTTCTTCCAAGTGTAGAGTTTCTGCATATTGCTATGGTGGTTCACTATAACATTTAACTCTTTTCCAGGGTATTTTGTCTTAATTTTAACCCTTTGAAGAAATTTTAGACTTATTTTGATGTTTGCGTGCAGGTTTTGATGGTTTTTTTTTTCCTTTCTTCCAAGTGGAGATTTACCTTGCAGCATATGTCCATGCTTTCTATTGTATGTAAACATGCATCTTAGGGCTATGTTTGTATTATTTAACCCTTTTCCTGCTGAATTACTTCATTTTTGGACTTTTATGTACAGCTTTTGGACTTAGGCTTACAGTTTCTTACTTTTATGTACAGGTTGCGATAAAAAAAACAATTTCAAGTGAGGTTGACCTCACTGCATATTGCAGTGGTGGTTATTATAACATTGATATCTTTCCAGTGCATTTTTAAATTTTTTTTAACCCTTTGAATAGTATTTTAGACTTATTTTGACGTTTGCGTGCAGGTTTTCAAGGGTTTTTTTTTTCCTTTCTTCCAAGTGTAGATTTACCTTGTAGCATATGTCCATGCTTTCTATTGTATGTAAACATGCATCTTAGGGCTACGTTGTATTCTTTAACCCTTTCCCTGCTTAATTGCTTCAATTTTGGACTTCTTTTGTTTACAGGTTTGGATTTTTGTGCTTTTAAAAATTTTTTTTTCTTCTTTGCATATTGCTGTGGGGGTTCACGATAACATTTAACTCTTTTCCGGGGTATTTCGTCTTAATTTTAACCCTTTGAATCAAATTTTGGACTTATTTTGACGTTTGTGTGCAGGTTTTGATGTTTTTTTTACTTTTATGTGCAGGTTTTGAGGTTTGTCTTTCTTCTCTTCCAAGTGGCAACTTACCTTGTAGCATATTGCCATGGTTCCTATTTTATGTTAGGATGCTTCTTGGGGCTATTATTATATTATTTAACCCTTTAGCTGCTTATTTACTTTAATTTTGGACTTTTGTGTGCAGGTTTTGTACTTTTGTGTGCAGGTTTTGATATTTTTTTTTAAGTGGAGTTTTACCTCACTGGCATATGACCATGGTGGTTACTGTAACATTTTCAGGGTATTTTTCTAAATTTTAACTCTTGGAAACAAATGTGATACTTTTATGTGCAGGTTTTGAGGTTTGTCTTTCTTTTCTTCCAAGTGGATATTTTTCAAGTAGACTTTCACCTTACTGGCATGTTGCCGTTGTGGTTACTGTGACAGGGTATTTTTCTCAATTTTAACCCCTTGAAACAAATGTGATACTTTTTTTTTTACTTTTATATGCAGGTTTTGAGGTTTGTCTTTCTTTTCTTCCAAGTGGTGACTTACCTTGTAGCATATTGCCATGGTTCCTATTTTATGTTAGGATGCTTCTTGGGGCTATTATTATATTATTTAACCCTTTAGCTGCTTATTTACTTTAATTTTGGACTTTTCTGTGCAGGTTTTGTACTTTTGTGTGCAGGTTTTGATATTTTGTTTTAAGTGGAGTTTTATCTCACTGGCATATTGCCACGCTGGTTATTGTAATATTTTCAGGGTATTTTTCTAAATTTTAACCCTTTGAAACAAATGTGATACTTTTTTTACTTTTATGTGCAGGTTTTGAGGTTTGTCTTTCTTTTTTTCAAAGTGGAGACTTACCTTGTAGCATATTGCCATGGTTCCTATTTTATGTTAGCATGCTTCTTAGGGGTTATTATTATATTATTTAACCCTTTAGTTGCTTATTTTCTTTAATTTTGGACTTTTGTGTGCAAGTTTTGAACTTTTTTTTTTTTTACTCCAGCCACCCCTTTACATTGGCCACCTGTTGGTGAGCCACGGGGTACTGATACCCCCCCTCTAGTATACTTTAACCCTTTACCTAACGTAACGGCCAAAACCGGCCAGCGCTATTCTCAAAAATCACCTATTAATTTTCATTATTTTTTCATTTTTTGTCTCAAAAACATAGGTTATGACCCCTCGTTGGAACGAGCTCGTCGAGCTCGTTCCAACGAGGGGTCATAACCTATGTTTTTGAGACAAAAAATGAAAAAAATTAGTTATTCAAGAATTATTTTTGCAAGTGTCGTCTGCTTTTCATGTTAGGTAAAGGGTTAAAAACATCGTGTATGACCGCTTGAAATGAGCTATACAAACCCTTTTCCATTTTATGAGGGTTCATAAGCTGTGGTTCGATCACGATTAGCCATTGTGCAGAAATATATGACCTTAAGCACCAATAAATAAATAAATAAATAAATAAATAAATAAATAAATAAATAAATAAATAAATAAATAAAAGGGTTAACTCACAAAACAGATATACGTAGGATCATACCTGTCATACAGAGAATGTCGTTCAAATTTGAACATGACCTTCCATTCCACCTCCCTTGTCTGTTTTTATCCATCTTGTAGCAGTGGAGGTTAGATCTTGTGTACCCTTCTTTTGTTTTATACCAATTTTCCCACGAAAGTCTGTTTCCGAGAGAATCCACGTAATTAAAATCTATTTCACGATCATTTACACCCAGCCATATGTTCTTGCGTCTTAAAAAAGAAACAAATATTTGATAATTATTTAAAGGAAATTTCAAACTACTCTAAAATGAATAGCTGATTAACCACGATTGCTTTTCTGGTCAACTTATATCTTATACACGATTACAGTTATACCCTTTTTACGGAAAGTATAAAAAAAATAAATAAAAACATAAAAAGACAGGAAAAACGTACGAACAACCATCCCACCCCTCACGAAAATAATAATGATAATAAAAAAAATAAAATAAACGAAAGCAGGATTTTGTTTCAGTGGCATCAACTCACTCTGTAAATAGATACCGGTGATTCGTATTACTGGGTTTACGTAATAGTTACCATTCTAGCTGGTAGGATTTCATGATTTTGAACAAACTGCCCCGCGTGCTGTGTAATGCTGAGCGGCGAGGTGTTACAGCACGGGAAGTTTATTCAGATTCATGAAATACCGACAGCAAGGTTGGTAACTGACCTTTACTCCCTGACTCTCTTGTCTTTTTGGGGTTTGGTAACCAGAAAACAATAAAACACACTGACTCAGGTATACTTTGTGAACGACGGGTATTCAAATGACGTTTATTTGAGCACCTAGTTTAATGTTCTATCGGGTACTGCAAGTTGCTTGCATACTTCAGAAAGACAATAGAGACGGTGTAACATTGGTGAAGTTCCTCGAGATGTCCAAGACCAGGTCATCTGTCACTTTACGAAAAGAATTATACACATGACTCAGGGTATGCGGCCAGTTAATAGCTGGACGTATAGCGTAGGTCATGTGGATTATCTGACGCAAAACCCACTTTGTATTAAAGTCTTGTTAAAATGCGAAAAACTTAAATAATTTGCCCATATTAGAGAGAATAAATGTTGAAAATATGAACACTTGATCGGTGAGTTATCGTTCGTGATAACTCATCCAATACAATAGCATTCTGTACGGATGTTTCAGCAGACACTTGTGGTAAAAAAACGGTCACACCAGGCTGAATATTTGTATTAGGACAATAACTGTGTATTATTCAAAAGAATTACGGGAAATTGTTTTAAGAATGCATGGTCATTCTTAAAAATACTGAAACTTAGTATTCGTGGCGGTTATGTTTTCAGATAACAGCGAAGGTGGAACCAGAAAATTGTCGACAGCGGGTTTTAAGGTGCTATACAAGTAAAGAAAATTAGTTTACTTTGAAAGCCTCACCTCTAATATTCCATACATGCAAATTAAATATACACAAATTATACAGCAAAATGAAAACTGTGATATACGGAATACGAAACATATATGTAAGCATCTCATAGATTTGACAGCAGCCACTAATGGTTCATTGAAGTCTGCTGCCACATCCGTACCAGATTGGTAATAAAATAATATTTCAGGAGAACAACTCATGGCCAAGTGTGCTTCGGATATCCAAGAAAAAAGCTAGGCATTCAAAAGTCTTTACTATGCAGCAACATGGTGTATCATCATTGGTTCAGTTCCTCATAGTTTTTTATGAACCCACATAGGAAAGAGTTTGTATGGCTCATTTCAAGCGGTCACACACGGTGTTTTTAAGGTTACAGATATAAATTATAGGCATTCGAGAAGTTCTATTTTTGTCCAACTGACGTCTTCCGTTCGAGATAGGTAAAAGGTTTGACATTTTCGTCGTGTTCCTGAGTACAGAGACGGCGGAACCGTGGTCGCACAGAAGGAATCAAGTTCTCGGACAACCAGTCTAATTCCGTAAGGAATTCAACGCTGTTTTGGCCTGGAATCAATCCAGTACTGGAATAGTCCATGGTCTCTGTTTTATTCAATCGGCTGGAATATTTCAGTTGATCGAAAATTCTCCTATGGTTCGCTTTTGCGCTGTCTGTTGTTTCGTTTATTGAAAGTAGCCAAATGAAACTTGGCTTTTTATCTCAAACCAGTTCGAAGCAACTAGTTCAAAGATAATCTGTCATTAAAAATATCTATCAGTATCACTCCTCAGACACAAATCTCGACCACACGGGCTCTTTGTTAGGCTTTTCCATCTGGAAAATACTATTGTTTTTCTACGGATATTTTTTTTTTGGGGTGGGGGGGAGGAAGTTGGGGGGAGGGAGAGTTTGGGGGCGGGGGTGGTTTCCACATATTTTGTCCGTACGATTCAGAAGTCATTTTCGAGCTGACTTTAACACAATTTTGCACACGCATAGAGGGACACACAATCAAAAAATGTACCGAAGCCGGATTTTCGATTTAACCAGAATTCGCAAAATACTGTCAAAATTAGGGTTTATAGGCACTTTCTCGAAATGCGTCTTGCAGATTTTTTTTAAACATTCATCATTGTTAGACCTGTCTGTGACACGACCATTCATATACAAGACATATTAGGCAATTCATAAGTTAACCCTCCACAGTCTGTCAAACATCGTAATTTTGATGAAATGGGCTGATTTCGGGCCCCTAAAGCACCCAAACGATACATGAGAGATAAACATAACTTCATTTATTGTAAGTGGGGTTCACCGTGAATTATTTTTGTAAGTGATAAAGGTATTCAAAAAACCAAGCGTTAACCTGTTTTGGGCTGGCTAAACTGCAATATCCCTCAAAAACTAAAAAATTCATGTTTTCTGTGGATTTCTCTAAACGTGTCTTGAAGATTTTCAAGAAAAATTGACCAAGCGCAGGTCTTGGTGTGACAATAGAGGTTGCATGGACAAAATACTCCGGTGAGCATTTGTTAACCCCCCACGGGCTGCTAAAAGTCACAATTGTGATAAAATGGGCTGTTTTTGGACACCAGCAGCACCCAATGGGTACGCCACAAAGAAAAGTACCTTCTTTTATCGAGCGCACAATTTATACGGAAACATTTTTGTAAATAGTAAGGGTATTCAAAAGTCGAAGTCTTAACCCATTTTGGACAGGCTAAAGAGAGATTCCCCTTAAAAGCTTAAAATTCCCCTTTTCTGTGGATTTCTCTAAAAACATCTTTTCAAGAAAAATTGGCGACTAGCAGGTCTTTGTATGACATTACAAGTTGCATGGACAAAATATCCCGACGAGCGTTTATTAGCCCTCTTCAGGCTGCCAAACATCGTAATTTTGTTGAAATGGGCTGTTTTCGGACACACACAGCACTCAATGTATACCCGAGAGATAAACAGAATCTCCTTTGTTGGAAGTGGAATTCATTGATGACCATTTTTGTAAGTAATAAGGGTATTAAAAAAAAACAATCGTTAACTCCTTTTGTGGTGGTTAATAAAGGTACCCATCAAAAGCTTCAAAATTCATGTTTTCCCTGGATTTCTTTGCAAATATCTTGTAGGATTTTCAAGAGAAAATGGCCATTGAAAGGTCTTGGTGTCACATTACCAGTTGCATGGATAAAGTATTCCGGTAAGCATTTGTTAACCCCCATTGGATGCTAAATGTTAAAATTTTAAAAATAGTATGTTTTTGGACACCAACAACACCAAACGGAATGCCACAGAGAAACGTAACTTCTTTTACCGGACGCAAAACTGATAGGGAAGTTTTTTTGTAAGTAGTAAGGGTATTACAAATCGAGGTCTTAAACCATTTTCAACTGGTTAAGGGGATATACCTCTTAGTGTTACATTACAAGTTGCATGTACAAAATATTCTAGTAAGGATTTGTTAACCCTTTGCAGGTTCTCAAACATCAAAATGTTGATAAAATGGTATGTGTTTGCGTACCCACAGCACCCAAAGTTTATTATTAAATGGGTCACATCAGAGTATAATAGGCAAACGTTCAAACTAATTGGGGGAAAATGTAGAAAGCCAGCTTCTGTATTTTAACCCTTTACCCAACGTAACGGTCAAAACCGGCCAGCGCTATTAACAAAAAATTGCCATTCAACTTTCATTATTTTTTTTCATTTTTTGACTCAAAAACATACCTTGTGACCCCTCATTGGAACGCGCTCGTTGAGATCTTTCCAGTGAGGGGTCATAAGCAATGTTTTTGAGGCAAAAAATGAAAAGTATTAGTAATTCAATAATTTTGTATGCATGTGTCGTCTGCTTTTCATGTTAGGTAAAGGGTTAACCTACTCTAAAGGAACATGTCCGAAGTTTATGAAATGTTGCACACATCGATGATACAATTTTGCTGACATTTCAAAATCTAAATGTTTATATGACATGCCCATGACCTTTAGTATTAAGTTTACCTGCATCTTTAGGGAATTACGGGGCGCTAGGTTTCCTGTAAATCTCTTCCAATAACGAAATCTTTAAGCCATGAGTTTGGTTGTTGAAGGAAAAAATAATAGTTGATGAGTTTTCCTTCGATCAAGTGTCTTATCCGTTTTTCTCTCTGTGGTGAAAATAATATATCAAAATATGACTTCATCGTGAAGTATTTTCCAATGCTGAACGCTCCTAGCTATCGGGAACTTTTCAAGTTTGAGTGCTATTTCAAAACATATGATTGGTTAAAATTAGATTAACTATTTGTACCGGCGTCTAAATGAAAAGGAAAATGTACGATAAGTAGATATAGTCGGGCAGCTATGTACACCCCCTATGCCCCCCCCCCCCCCCCCCCACAGGACCCAACAAGGCCGGTTTTATCAGATACCTGGACATCTCGAGAATAGATTTGCAGATGTTAACAAGAAATCATCCAGGCCGGATATGACGTAATCTAAGATGGCGCTTTTAGGGGTGGGTCAATTTCACGATTTTACACCATCACTAATTTTTGTCGATTACGGAAAAACTATATGAGATAAGGAACTGGAATTAACTCACTCGTGTTTCTGATACCAATCACCATATACCAATATCAATCAGGTAAGTGAAAATCCAAGATGGCCGCCAAAATATGCCTCAAAATAGACGGAAACCGAGTTTTTCGACACTTTTTTTCGCAAAAAACTTATATAATCGTGATAAAAAATAAGAAAGCTGTAAATTTTAGATGTTAAGTTCATCGCACATTATTCTCCGATAATACCCAACGTGAGCATGCACCATCGAAAGCCGATGTGGAAAACAGGATGGCCGCCAGTGCGACCACCCGTTTTCAATTATCCTACTTTTGTAATGGACAAGTTTACACTATCTCAAGTTGTACGATGGTTTCGAAAAAAATGTTTGATACAGGGCACAGGAATCAACGGTATAGTATTTTGGACACTTTTTCTGCGTTTGATAAAACCAATTTAGTCAGTGAATATCCAATATGGCCGCCAGAAAAATGTCTCGAAATTGAAGAAATGTCTCGAAATTGAAGAGAATCAGTAGTAGATCATGTACCCGACCGGATGGACTTAGTGGTGGATATAGGAAGTGATGTCTTGTCACGTGACCCAGTTAAGTCATGTTTGGTTGTCGTGATAGCCCGCGTGAACGGCAATCTTGTGACGTCACCCCATAATGATACGTGGTCTTAGTGCGCATACGCAGCACAGATTGTTAGGCTGACACGTGTTTCAGTTGTCCATTTTTTATACTGGAGGCCGCCATCTTGGTTTCAATGGTAGCAAGTGGTTGCTATATGACCCAAAACCCTACAGTAGGACAGGGGTGTATTTGGAGGATGTGTTCGATTGAAAGAAGTAAATCCAGTTACCACAAACAACCCGGCATTTCCTCCAAACCACCCCAAATTACCGAAACAGACTTTATTTTGTTTAGATTTCCCAATTTTGGGCTTATAATAGTAGCACGGTGCGCGATAGGACCGAGAGGTCTCCTGGGGGTAAGTTCAATCGAATTGGAGTAGTTTGCTGGTTCGGATACTTCCTATTTATCTAGTTCGGATTCATTTGGAATCCTCGGTTTCCATCTGTTCTGTCCAAAACTGGCCCTATTCTGACTATATTAGCTGGATATACAGTCTGAGATGTCTCTGTCCCATCGTCTGACCCCAATGAAGTTTTATAATCACCATTCAGATTGTTTCATTTCCCATAATCTGTGCATATCCATACAGAGTTTTCTCCGCTCTGTATAACGAACTCCTATATGATTTCCAGGGCCAAGCGATAGTCAAGCAATAACAAATATTGCTCGAATGACTCGAATCTTATCCAGCGAATAAGCTATCAAGTAGTGACTGGAACAGGCATTGCTCGAATCTAATCGATCAAATAAGCCATAGAGTAATTGCTCCAACGAGTGACTTGTCTTTGGATTCTTATCCTCATCTGGGTATTGGAGGATACCTATGACATGTAGTGATGTAGTGCTGGGGGATAACTTTGGAGGATACCTCTTAGAGGATACTTATCGGAGGATATATATCTGAAGACAGTTATGGTTCCTAGTGTCTGTTCAGTTCCTTGCAACTAGACCCCCCCCCCCCCCCCATGGCCTCCATAGCTCCCAGACCGTTACTGCTGACTTGTCCAATATCGCCACCGTATGTCCTATGATTAGCTTCTACCCTAATCGTTCAATCCTGTAGTCCTCTTCCAGCCTTGTACATTACTACTGACTTATAGCACCTCTGCATGCTTGCTAACTATCTCAAATTCCTCGAACGTCTAGAATCCCATCGAGCAAATAAGCCATCGAGTAATTGCTTGAACGAGTGACTCCTCTTACGACTCTTATATCCTCATCTCGGTATTGGCAGATACGTATGACATGATGATGTACTATTTGAGGGTACCTTTCGAGGATACTTTTTGAGGATATTTTTTATAAAGGATACTTATCGGGAGATATCTATCTGAAGATAGTTATTGTTCCTAGTGTCTGTTCAGATCCTTGTATCTAGACCCCCCCCCCCCCCCAATCCCCCATGGCCTCCTTAGCTCCAAGACCGTTGCTGCTGACTTCTCCAATATTGCCATCGTCTGTCCCATGATTAGCTTTTACTGTAGTCACGCTATCCTATAGTCCTTTTCCAGCCTTGTTTCATTACTACTGGCTTGTAGCACTACTGCAGGCATGTTAACTATGTCAGAAGATTACTCGAACGACTAGAATCCCATCGAGCAAATAGTCCATCGAGTAATTGCCCGAACTCCTCTTACGTCGCTTATCCTCATCTAGGTATTGGAGGATACTTATGACATGGTAATGTACTATTTGGGGATACCTTTGAGGACACGTGAAGATAGTTATAGTTCCTGATACTTGATCGGCTTTGGTTTTTATAGCTCTTTGACCACGACTGCTGACTTATCCATATTCACCATCATCTGTCCTATCATTAGCTTCTGGAGCAGTTACCCAAATTCTATGGTCTTCTACCACGGAATCCCACTTTACGGAATCGGCTTGGAATCCCACTTAGAGAATTCCTTCATAACATGTTTTTATCTATAAATACAGGATTTGAACTTTGTTCAAAATGGTACATATGGGGGGGGGGGGGGGGGGGGGGGGGGGATGAAGCAAGCCTATTGAACCTGTTAAAGGCTTGTTCGAGCGTAGAGTCAATACATAGATAGTCAGCATGCCTGTAGTTGTGCTATAAGTCAGACTCAATGGTTCACGGCTATAAGGGTGGTTGAAGACTATGATATTGGGTGACTGCTGTAGAAGCTAATGATAGGACAGATGACAGTATTGGTAAGTCAGCAGTAATGTTCTTAGAACTATAAAAAACAAGCTGACCAGGTACGGACACGTCAGCAGTAACGTCGTGGAGCTATAAAGGCCATGGAAGGAACTGAACATACACTAGGAACCATAACTGCCTTCAGATAGATATCTTCTGATAAGTATCCTCTAAAAGGTGTCCTCAAAATGTATCCTCAAAAGGTATCCTTCAGTACTACATCCCCTTGTCATAGGTATCCTCCAATACCCAGATGAGGATAAGAGTCGTAAAAGGAGTCACTCGTTTAAGTAAATATTCTGTCTTATTTTCTCGATTAGTTTCGAGCCATTCGATCAATGCCTGTTCCAGTCGCTACTCGATAGTTTATTCGCTGGATAAGATTCGAGCCATTCGAGCAATATCTGTTCCTGCTCGATTGCCGCTTGGCCTTGGGAATCATTCAGTACTTCGTTATACACAGGGGAGATAACTCTGTATGGATATGCACATATTATGGGAAATGAAGCAATCTGACTGGTGATTACAAGACTTGGATGAGGTCAGAGGCTGGGACAGAGACATCTGAGACTAGGTAGGCAGCTAATATAGTCAGAATAGGGTCATTTACAGACAAAAGATAGAAACTGGGGATTCCAAAGAAATCCGAACTAGATGTCCACTACATAAGCGGGATAACTGTAAACGGGTGATCGCTCTGGTGGCCATCTTGTTTTCCACACCGGCTTTCGTTGATGCATGTTCTCGCTGGATATTATCATAGAATAATTTGCGATCAGTTAAAATCTAAAAGTTTACCGGGTTCTTATTTTTTATCATGATTCTATAAGTTTTTTGCGAAAAAGTGTCGAAAAGCTCGATTTTCTTTTATTTCGAGGCACTTTTCTGGCGGCCTTCTCAGATATTCACTTATTTGATTCGTTTATCATACGCAGAAAAAGTGTCAAAAATACTATACATTTGATTCTTGTGCCATGTATCAAACATTTTTTCCGCAACCTTCGTACGACTAGAGATAGTGTAAACTTGTCCATTACATAAGCGGGATAACTAAAAACGGGTGGTCGCACTGACGGCCATCGTGTTTTCCACATCGGCTTTTGATAGTGCACGTTCACGCTGGGTATTATCGGAGAATAATTTGCGATCATTTTAACATCTTAAAGTTTACAGGTTTCTAATTTTTTATCATGATTGTATAAGTTTTTTTTGCGAAAAAAGTGTCGAAAAACTCGATTTCCGTCTATTTTGAGGAATATTTTGGCGTCCATCTTGGATTTTCACTTACTTGATTGCTATTATAATATGGGGAATAGTATCAGAAATACAACTGAGTCAATTCTTGTTCCTTATCCCATATAGTTTTTCCGTAATCGAGAAGAAAAAATAGTGATGATGTAAAATCGCGAAATTGACCCACCCTCATGGGCACCATCTTGGTTTATGCCATATCCGGCCAGAATGATTTCTTGTTAACATCAGAAAATTTAATCTCGAGATGTCCAGGTTCATGGAAAAACCGGTCTCGTTCGGTCCTGGGGGGGGGGGGGGGTGTCCCATAGGCGGTGTAACTAGCTGCCCAACTAATAAGCTTTAATCTCGGATGCCAGAGCACGATTGCGTTGGCACAGGTCCTACCAAAATGATGAACGGCTCTTGCTACTTGCCTGTAACAAAGTGTGTCCTATGAGGACGGAGTATACATCTTACTGGCCTTGTCAATCTTCTTTTAGACTGACAATCGTATACTTTATTTTTCTCGTTGGAAACTTAAAATATAGTATACAATACGGCCGCTATAGACTGGTTACTTTTCATGGGTGGGCAATATTTCCACTGACCCAATAATATTAGATTCCAAACACTAATTATAGGAATAATCATAAAAAATTTAATTAATGAAGCACCGGGTACAACCCAATGCGTCAGTAATAACAATTTTGCTAATGATGATTTTTATTACCTTGTAAACGCATGCGTTAGCACCACTGCCCAAGGATGGATAACGACCAGTCCACAACGACTGTAATATAATTGATATATTGCACATGAGTCGCATTCAAAGTTGTCCAGGGCCGACACTTCTCAACACTGTGTACATCTGGAAACCTTTATAACAGCACCTTGTCAACCAATGGCAACAATTGGTTTTAATTATTAAATATTTGCTCCAATGAGTTATAACCGTAAGTTCATTTTCTCAACCAACTGAAAAATTTCAGACGAGTGAATCTAAACATATAGGCGATGACCTATTGAGGACTAGACTTGTTTCAAGCCATAACAACGTCGAATGTTTTACAGAATTTGACTGGTGGCATAAAAGCTTGGCGTGACTGTTCTGGTGTTGGCAGCACAGATATACACTGTTGTCTGAATTTTATTTTAAATTCGTGCTCGAGACTCGATATAATCAAACAGTGCTGAACAAAACAGTTCGGTCTTAACGTCATAATAATTTAGTCATTAAACCTGCCTGTTCTAATTTAAATGTTTTACCATCTGACTGAGAAAATGCCCACTTCAAGGATCACAGTACTGTACTAACTGATAAGTCTGTTTACGAGCCATGTTCACTGTTGTCAATTTTCAAGTGCTGGAACGTTAGCGAAAAAGGTCGCAACCAATTCAGTCACCCCCCCCCTCCACCTCCGTCAAGGCGGCGCCAAATCAGTCGATGCATTAACCCCTCCAGACTGGGAAATTTGATGACGAAAAAGCTGTTAAAGTGTGACTGTTGTCACAGTGTAACTGCTTTCACTTCATCAAAAGTCATGGTACGAAAACTTGTAGCACTGTATCAAATTTCCAATTTCGTTACTCGTTTTCTGTCAGTAGTAACTTAGATACGTTGTAAATATTAAATTTTCATCGCTTTGAAAAATGTGTACATCATTTTTCGCAGACATCAAAGTACATAACTTAAAACACGATAAGAGATTCCGAGACCTCGGAAATTTGAAAACGTTCGAGAATTATGTTCATTGTCTATTTTTTGCAACACTTGCTCCCCCACAGCCCGAAGATGGCGGCAGATGCGACTTTTTTCTATTATTAACCAATACCTGTTCTCGGAACCAAATTATATAGAGATCAGTTATGGGCCATTCTGGTTTCGAAACGACATGAGATTTTGAAATCGAGATGTACAGTCTCATATATAATCATCATATTTCACGAGAGCAGCAATTAATTCGACAGCGAGAACAATCAAAACAAATCTATTTCTGATTATTAGGCATCGACAGTATAACTGTATGCTTCACAAAAGATGAATTTTCGTTAGTTGTCGACTTCAAACAAAGAAATATTTTCACCAAATTAAAGATCCTGAATAGGAGCAACGTGTCATTCAGTTGTAAAATTCGGCACGAAACAACCGCTATAAGCCACCTCAAAAAGCACACCGACACCGCTGTATTTTGCTGATCGAAGGTAGTTCACCGCATAAAGAGTGTATCAGTCTTTCCAAATCTATGTCAACCCTGTCTCAAACGAGATTCTCATCACGTCACGGACGCGCACAGATTTAGAGCAGGTAACTTTACAAACACGAAATAAAAGCACGAGTACCTTTGCCCTGAACTCTTCGGAGAAACCTTCCATGATTTTTTTTTGTGTTTGCAATTTAAGTGACGTGTTAAAATTTTAAGTATCCTCTGCCATATAACAAAGAAATTATTATGAACTTCAAGGATTCTGTGTTGTCATAAATCCACCTTGTTAATGAGGCCACATAAATGTGTAAGAACGCCATGTAGGAAACCTTTGTTTAAACGGGGATAGTGGAAACACAAGAATGGTGGCTACGCCATCCATCTCCTTGTGGTGCAGTCATGTAGTTGTGAATAATGTTCCCTCTAGCTCTATTTTTTAATTGTATACATGATGTACGACTAAATAAATCAATCAATCCATCTGATGGTCGTTACGCATCTGATGGACGTTACGCATCTGATGGACGTTATGACGTGATTGAAATGCTTCATCACAAAACAATGTCAAACAAGAAAGTAAACAGACCGTCGAATGTGATAGTTTTCTTTAAACATATCAGCTTTATTCACCCAAGTTTAATCATGGCATAAATACAGAACACAACTGAGATAGAGTACGGGGAACATGATTCAACTACCCTTTTGAAGTCTTTTTTTTTATATTTCACTCTCGCTTACGATGCTAGTGAAACATACGGAACATCTTTGTTCGTTGATTCCTGTCTCTCGTAGTCTATGCACGTTGTATTCTGTATTATTGTTTAATCTAGCTCATCTGGTCTCACCACCTCGACGGAATACAACCACATGGATCAGTTGACAGCTTCATTGACCCTTACACTGCTGAAAGCTGATTATCTGTGCGTTCTTGTATGCGCAGATCAAAGCTATCCTCTGATTAATTGCTGGAAAGAGAGACATTTCTAACAACTATTCAAATGATAAAGTTTTAAGTATATCATAAATTTTATTAAACTTCCTCGCATGCAGGCGTAAATAAAGGTCCTCCATATATGGCTAAAGTGGGCGTGTCAGTAAAAGAGTTAATCTCTAATCTCTATTCTATCGTTCATGTGCAAATTGTCTATGTCTACATCATAACCTCGATGTTATACTAGAGCTGCGGTAATGAGATAGGTATTGATGCGGAAAGTGAGCTTGAAGCCCAATAAACATTACACAGCCAACAATGAATAGACGATTTTAATTCAGACTTTCATATTACCCACACTCTTAGACAATTTGATGTTGCGGAACGCGTGGTTCAGTGGCGATTGCGTTGAGTCCTTGGACAAGACACTTAATTCCGATTTCCAACGTAAGGGCACTGTGGTGCTGTGCATTAAGGTGTACTACACGTCGACGGTGCACTTGCCTTGATCCGCTGCTACGTTTGCATGTGTAGATATAGTATGTCGGAGACTCTGAAGATTGCTCGCCGCTGTGAAGTGGTTCTCCGGCTTCCTCTACCGGGGGTGGCCCTGGTTGTTGAAAGAGTTATTAAGTCCATACAAACAAACAAACAAACAAACAAACAAACAAACAAACAAACAAAACAAACAAACAAACGACCTAGCCTTAAATTTACGTACCAAACACCTCTCCCATTGTTGTGAACAGAAATAGTTATCTCATTCCATCAGACCTCCCACATTTCACTATTCCTCTCTTCATCTGCTCAAACGAAGCATGGTCAACTTTTCTCGTCATTCACATCGACTTACGAAAAGGTTATCTCCCCTGATTATCAAGAATTTGCTGTCAAAAATTAACACAAATTGAATGGGGAATTTTTATATTTCTCAAAAGTATATAAGACATATGAAAGTTATATTCGGTGTGCGCATAAGAACCATATATATATGGCGTACGAACAGGTTCGAAAATAATTATTGAGGTACATACTATATTATTTGAGGTTCATCCTATATTATTTCAGGTTCATCCTATATTATTTCAGGTTCATTTTATATTATTTCAGGTTCATCCTATATTATTTCAGGTTCATCCTAAAATAATATTTATGACCCTCTCGTACGCGATCAATAATTTGTCCGACCCTCGTTGGACTATAATTATTGTTTCATGTTGAACCAGGTTCGACATCAATATTTGAGGTTCATCCTATATTAATTGAGGATGAACCTGAAATAATTTGTCCGATCCTGGATGGACCATAATTATTGTTTCATGTTGAAACAGGTTCGACATAAATATTTCAGGTTCATCCTATATTAATTGAGGATGAACCTAAAATAATTTCTCCGACCCTGGATCGACCATAATTATTCAGGATGATGCTAAAATCCCACGATGCAATACGCTCCACGAGCCAATCAGTTGAGTCGATAGAAACGCGATGTGTGCGTGCTTTCCGAACAATGTGACAAAACTGGGGGGAAAAAAGCAAGATAAACTTGATGCAGGTACACAGCTTCAGACAAAGAATCCCGCTGAGAGATTGTTTTGTATGCGCTTCACACGATTTTTTTTCGACCCTTTGTAATCACGCAAAATAAATAAGATTTTTTCTCACGAAAATGTCAAATGGGCAGTGTTGATTGTTTACTATACTGTTACAAACAAGTTGTGTTTTAATATTGAAATATGACTCGCTAACCAATAGTGTTGCAGACCGGACCGCGAACAAACGGTCTGGTACCGGTCCAGGCGTGGTCTGCGGTACGGTCCGATGAGGACCGGGCCGCCCCTGCTGTACCGGTACACAGACACGCTGGACCGGTCTGGGCCGGTCCAAGGGACCGGTCAAGGGAGACGCAAAGGAAGTTTTGCACTCTCCCAATTGATACACAAACTGATAATTTCATCTTGATAGACGGTGAATACATTGAAGTCGAGTAAGTTTGAAGTAACTGTCAACTATATTGAGCCAATCTGTCACCAATCAACCACCTGCATCCTGTGATTCCTGTCACAGGTGTCGGGTGAAGGTATCAGCGATGAGCGGTTCTACAAAAAAGTTCCCAAAATAGCGAACGCTCAAATTCGGTGACAAGAAGCCCACTACCCAGTTGGAATTTCGAGGGCTCTCACCCCCACCCCACCCCCCCCCCCCATTAAAAGGCTCTAGCGACGGCCCTACAGCTGAGGCATTATCGCGTGATTTGTTCAAAACAGTCACCTGCTTCCATGAACATAACACCGTGACATGCCCCACAGTGACACCGAAAACATGCTGACCCAGGAGCCGCAGAGCAATTTGAAATTCTGTGGGGGGAAGAGGGGGTGGGGATGCATTTCTAGCATTCTGGCATACTAAACCGCTTCCCAACATTGTTACCTGTGTGAAAATGAGGAGTCAAAACAGGTTTTAACATATACTAGCAGGGTTACCCGATGCTGTACGGTAAATTTCTAAGAAAAAACAGTTCATAACACCACAGCCCTGACTTCAAAATAGTAACTTGGGCAGGCCTGCGGCCCTAACCGCAGCATAATATTCCCGGTAAAAAGTTACCTCAGGTAGACCCCTTTGAAGATCTATAGAGGTGAAAAGAAAAATTGTCATGACATTGGGTGACTCTCCCCACCCCGGCACTTTTTCAATCCTGACTTTTTCAATCCATGACTCCCGGTGTAGGAAAAAAAAACCCTAGCAGAACCAGCTTGTGCACTGTGGGTGGCTCCGTATGCCTTTTTATAGTGGTCATACAGACATACACCCAAAATCCACAAGTTTTGCCCCTCCCCAACACCACCACTGGCAATTTTTTGAAACCTTTAAGATTCCTGATAAGAAGTCACCACTAGTAGACCCCTTTGAGGACCTATATCAGTAAACAACAAATTGGTCATAGCTTTTGGTGCCCCTCTCCAATCCCACCCCTGCACTGTTTTAAACCTGACAATGATCTCCGCCACAAAGTAGGCCAATTTTGGGCACTATGGATGGCCCCATATTTATTTCTATAGCAGACATACAGGCAAACAAACATACATACGAAATCCATCATTTTTGCCCTTCCCCACCCTACCCCACAGAGGCACTTTTTTGAACTGCTCCATTAAATTTTTAAACTTCACGAGACGTTTTCCCGATATGTTGGTTAGCAGTGATGCGGAGCGTACCGGACCGCCAATGGTGTTCCGGTCCGGTCCGGTCCGGTCCGGTCCGGTCCGGTCCAAGAAATAGCGGTCCGATATTCGGGCAGGCGGTCCTTTTTTTCTAGATGGACCGGTCCAAGGCAGCCCAATTCAGGGGCACAGGTCTCTCTCTTTAGAGTGTGTGTGTGTGTGGGAGGGGGAGGGGGTTGCGGGGGGCTACACAATGCGCAGAACCAACCATGTTTTGGTCCTGCGGGCGGAAAATTTGAAAATGTAAGCTGAAAATACACGATTTCCGCCTATTGCAGCATTGCTCGCAGGGCCAAGCATGGTTTGGCCCTGCGGGAGGAAATTTTGAAAAAGCAAGCTGAAAATACGCGATTTTCGCCTATTGCAGCATTGCTCGAACAATATCAGCTGCTATCGGACCTATATATGTGGGAGGAGCGCTGGGGACATAACATGTAATGCCCCCCGAAAAACTTTGTGGGGCACACGCCCCATCGCCTCCCCCCCCCCATGATCTGCGCCCATGGTCCAATTTAATAGGGTCACCACACCAAACCTACCAGATGAAATACAGGGACCAAGTTACTACCAACTAAATAGTTTCCATGTGTACATAATCCAGATCGGGGTTTATAGAAATAGATACACAATACACATTGAAATTCTTTGCCGACAAAGGAATTGAATGACAGCTTCTTGTCACCGAATTTGAGCGTTCGCTATTTTGGGAACTTTTTTGTAGAACCGCTCATCGCTGATACCTTCACCCGACACCCGTGACAGGAATCACAGGATGCAGGTGGTTGATTGGTGACAGATTGGCTCAATATAGTTGACAGTTACTTTAAACTTACTCGACTTCAATGTATTCACCGTCTATCAAGATGAAATTATCAGTTTGTGTATCAATTGGGAGAGTGCAAAACTTCCCTTTGCGTGTCCCTGGACCGGTCCCTTGGACCGCCTCGGACCGGTCCAGCGTGCCTGTGTACCGGTACAGCAGAGGCAGCCCGGTCCTCATCGGACCGTACCGCGGACCACGCCTGGACCGGTATCGGACCGTTTGTTTGCGGTCCGGTCCGCAACACTATTGGTTAGCGAGTCATATTTCAATATTAAAACACAACTTGTTTATAACAGTACAGTAAACAATCAACACTGCCCATTTGACATTTTCATGGGAAAAAATCTTATTTATCATCAGTTTGCGTTATTACAAAGGGTCGAAAAAAAATCGTGTGAAGCGCATACAAAACAATCTCTCAGCGGGATTCTTTGTCTGAAGCTGTGTGCCAGCATCAAGTTTATCTTGCTTTTTTCCCCGAGTTATGTCCCATTGTTCGGAAAACACGCACACATCGCGTTTGTATCGACTCAACCGATTGGCTCGTGGAGCGTACTGCATCGTGGGATTTTGGCATCATCCTGAATAATTATGGTCGATCCAGGGTCGGACAAATTATTTTAGGTTCATCCTCAATTAATATAGGATGAACCCGAAATATTTATGTCGAGCCTGGTTCAACATGAAGCAATAATTATGGTCCATCCAGGGTCGGACAAATTATTTCAGTTTCATCCTTAATTAATATAGGATGAACCTCATATATTGATGTCGAACCTGGTTCAACATGAAACAATAATTATGGTCCATCCAGGGTCGAACAAATTATTTCAGGTTCATCCTCAATTAATATAGGATGAACCTGAAATATTTATGTCGAACCTGGTTCAACATGAAACAATAATTATGGTCCATCCAGGGTCGGACAAATTATTTCAGGTTCATCCTCAATTAATATAGGATGAACCTGAAATATTGATGTCGAACCTGGTTCAACATGAAACAATAATTATGGTTCATCCAGGGTCGGACAAATTATTTCAGGTTCATCCTCAATTAATATAGGTTGAACCTGAAATATTTATGTCGAACCTGGTTCAACATGAAACAATAATTATGGTCGATCCAGGGTCGGACAAATTATTTCAGGTTCATCCTCAGTTAATATACGATGAACCTCAAATATTGATGTCGAACCTGGTTCAACATGAAACAGTACTTTTGGTCGATCCAGGGTCGGACAAATTATTTTAGGTTCATCCTCAATTAATATAGGATGAACCTGAAATATTTATGTCGAACCTGGTTCAACATGAAACAATAATTATAGTCCATCCAGGGTCGGACAAATTATTCATCGCGTACGAGAGGGTCATAAATATTATTTTAGGATGAACCTGAAATAATATAGGATGAACTTGAAATAATATAGGATGAACCTCAAATAATATAGGATGAACATGAAATAATATAGGATGAACCTCAAATAATATAGTATGTACCTCAATAATTATTTTCAAACCTATTCGTACGCCATATATATATGCTTTCAGTTGGTGATAGTATCGAACGATTTTTTTTCGACCACTTTTTTTTTCCACGTTCATTTAAAATGCTGCACTTATTTTCTGTTCTGTACAATTCCATGTAAAATGATAAAAAAAATTGCATTTTCTTCAACTTTTAGCGGTTAATATATTTTGCGTGTTTCATATTAGCAATGCTGTGCGCATACCGGCATATAATATATTGTCCTATCTAACTATATAAAAATATTCAAGCTGACATTTGCCCATTTTTTCCTTTTGATGTTAAAACCAAGGACAATTTTATTGTAGTAAAACAGTTAAATCCGCAGTCCACAATATCAGATAGGTTTCCGCGCGAATACAATGAAAAGGTACGATAACCCCCAAGCGTCTTAACTAATTTCTGGTTAACCAGTAAAAAAAAATCATCGAAAAACTAAAAATTCATATTTTTGGCTTCCAAAACATAGGTTATAACCTACGTTTTGGAAGCAAAAAGGGAAAATATAGAAACATGGAATGCCGATTTTTGTGTATAGCGCTGGCCGGTTCATTCTCAGCTGATTTCTCCGCTTCCGACAACTATTCCCTGGCGATCAAGATTTTATTCACACCTTCCAGAGGTTCAATGTTAATTGGATTACAGCTAGACTCCAGTATTTACAAGGGGAGATAACTTTCCCAAGAGTCAATATCTTTGACGATAAAAGTTGAGGATGTTCAGATTTTAATTCGCATCTCGGGAGTGGCACAGATAAAGTCAATTTGGCCATACTATCCTCTAACGAATTGATTTTACAAACCATTTAAGTTTCTTCCCCTAAAGTCCTTTATTTGTATTCCTGTTCCTATATTGATACACTATTAAACTGAAAATTTATCCTTAAATTAAAAACGATATTCGTGGGTCATTAATCACCTTAAATAGTCATGAGGCGATGCCCTTCTTTTTCGACTTTCAGTCATGATAGTAACTTCAGAGAGTCCTTATCCTTATAAAATTGTACAGAGAAATTCAAAGGAACAAAACACCATATTATCTTTTGATTGTTGTGTTTTGCCAACTAATGACGGTTTTGTTCAATAATTCACACAATTTATAGCGAGTGATCGTTGTAGACTGGTTATGTACACACCGAGGCAGGGTGGGGGTGGGGGACAATTATAACTGTCCCACTAGCGCGGAGGGGGATATAACCCATTAATAACTGGTTTCCCCACCACAAAGACTACAGCAAACATATAAACCGTTTATAATTTCATACATAATAAAAAGTTATACAATAATGTACATACCCCCATCTGGCCCACACATAATCATGATCTTCTTGGCTGTCTAATCTCGCTAATTCGGCGCCATCTTCTCTGCACATGCTCAACGCATCGGTCCAGTTAAGTTGAGGTGTGTTGCTGAATTTCCAACACTTCTGGCTCTGTTCAAATCTCTCATACCCTCCCGGACACGGTGCGACTGTCAAAGAAAATGTGTTCATCACATCATCGGACCCTTTTGTCAAACCACTAAACTGAACTTTAAAAGCGGTCAAACACGATCATTTCTTAACATTATGGAAGTAGCACCATGCTAACGCCTTGAAATTTTACTGGAGACATCAATCTCTACGCAGTTGGTTTTCCGGAATTCTCATTGTTCACACAGATGAAAATCTCTCACTAGCAGCCAACGGAGAGAGCTGGGGGTGGGGGAGGGGGCAGTCGAAATTAACAACCCTCAACACATAAAATATCATCGAACGTTTTAATTTTCCAACCACTGTTCTTTTTCCTTCTTAGGGAGAGGGAGGGGGGTTGGGGAGGAGGAACTGTGCCTTTATCACGGAACACCCTAGGTTCATCAGGCCGAATCGACAGTCTACTGCACCAAATGCTTTACCGTCTGTTTGTCTACGAGGGGAGGCGATGGGGCGAAAGGAGGTGATGGGAGGTGGCGAGGGGGTTATGGTCTTTTTTTAATTTGATTAATCCGGGTCAAATGGTTTACCCGATATGCATGAACTGTTAATTGGAGAGTTTGCTTGCTAGTGAACGGATGGCAAAATTTCCAAAACACAGGCTCTCCGTCAAGTTGAAGGGAACTCGCCAGCTTGATGTCCAGAGTATTGTACAACACAATGCAATTCGTGGACACAATGCTGAAAATACTAATCGAAGGACTTGGTATGCCACCATTGCAGGGAAGAACTGCAATCTTTTCGTAGACGATACTTAAGTTTCACACTGTGTTCACAAAGGTCCGAAGCGTTTTGGTGCCAAGTGGAATTTTGTTCTATGCCACATTAATTTTTTTTTGTTCCAAATGAAAGTTTTGAGATCAAAATGGACTCTGGTTGTAAATGAGAACAAATGAACAATGCAACATCGATTGGGTGCAACACGGCATCATCAACAATGCTAATGCTCTCCCAGTCTTGTATCTACAGCCACAGTAATTTGAACCAGTACGATTCTAGTGAAATGAAAAATCAGGCAGTTGGTTATCCTTTAACCATCACTCACACTTTTAATTCGAGGGTCTTGGATAGACCATGATTAGAGGTAGCTCCTTTTGCGTGATACCCTAACTTTGTGGAAGTTAACCCCTTTATGCTTTATGACCTTGATTAGCGAGCAAACTGTACAAAACTTGTATCCCCAATTCTGCACATATCTTTGATCTGATTGATATGATTTTGTAGAATGATAAAAATGAACTTGATCATACTGGATGATCATTCAGACCAAACTCTCTGACCGCCCGTCAAATTCTGTAAGGAGTCCGACGTCATTATGGGATTGTGTTTACTAGTGTTCAACTGATGGTCGGAAACGGCCACCACAATCGGCCGATTGTGGGCAATCGGATGACAACGGCAACGGTTCCTGGAACATCGGTTCACCCGATTGTTGCAAAGAATTTTGTGATGATTCATTAACCGCATTTTATTATCTTCCACAATTGTTCAATTGTTAATGTAAAATGATGTGAAGGACACCATTCACAAAAGTTGAGAAACAACCACAATGTGTATTCTTAATCTCTCTGGACGCCCCTTTACGGGATATACAAGTTAAACGACAAGTAAAGCTTACAATTGAGCGTACTTACGGCAAGCGCCAGTTCATACCAGAAAAGTAAAGGTTGCAATCCATTGACTCCGATCGCTCTCTCAGAACTACGTTTACCTTTTACCGCGACCCCTATCAACGAAGTTTAGCACTGTGAAAAATGTTCAATTTAACGTAGTTCTTGCGAGCCTCGACTTGTCCAGTAGTGCACGGTATTACAATCGGCATCAGAATCGGCCGATTGTGAGCTCACATAACCGATAATCGGTCAGCGACCATTTTTGGTAATCGGTTGAACACTAGTGTTTACCTACGTATCGTGACATTTTCTTGAATCTGATGTCTCGTTACTCACAAAGATATACATATATTCTTTCGTTCCCCAGTTATAGTATATAATTCTCTTTGAAAATCAAATATTAACACAATTGGTGGAACTGTGTGACGTAATCATAAAGCAGCAGCTGTGCCGAGTTTTCATTCATAATAGTTTAGTAACCAAAAACGTCTAATCGTATTGATAGTATTATTAAAGATTCTGTCAAATTAAATCTAGATTGAAAATAAATGTTTATGTTATTTTTTAGATTCACTGGAATATTTCAGTTGGTCGAAAAGCAAACAACTATTCGCCTTTTCTGACTGACTGAAATACCCCCCCCCCCCCCAACCGATTGAATCTAACAATAGGTGATGTCCGCATTAATGGCTAGACTGGTTCCAGTCCGTATCAGTAGCAAATTCGTTCAGAATTGGAAAAGTGAATTGAGAGTTTGCATTGAGACACGTACCTTTTTATGAGCGCTATGATTGATCATGATTATTTTGACCAAACCTCGTTGTTGCTGTGTGGTCCCAAATTCTCTAATAGCATCACTTCGAGGTGAATATGTGTCAAGTTATCACTTGGAATGATCAATTTGTTCTAAAAACGTATAATGAAAAGTAAATCTAGTATTTTTGAGAGGGTACCGATCATTTCCAGCTATAATTAAACACATATTCTCCTTGAATTGATGCATGGAACCCACTTGTCCAAACATGGTCTAAAAGTCCATAATATAAATTTTTGGTTTGGTATGTCCTTTCAAAGGACGTACCAAACCAAAAACTTATATTACGGACTTTCAGGCCATGTTTGGACTGGAAACCCGCCAGCTAAATAAGACTGCAAGATATCTATTCTGAGTATCGATCAAGTCACTTCCGCGTATCCGTGATTCAATATGCTGTTTACTTTTATGCATCAATTCAAGGATGAAACGAGCCGAAATATCAAATTTTTATAAAAAAGCGTATAATAAAACGAAAATCTAGTGTTTTTGAGTGGATACTCACATTCAGTCACATAATTCAGATTGATTAGAATGTCACGAGGTCAGGTCTGACCCAAGTAACTTGTGATCTTACTGTCAGCAAGACATCCAACCTTGCTCGTTCGGGTGGACGTAGTGTGTCATAGTGCATGCTGAGTCTATGCAGCCAGAACTCATACCCCACAATGCCATACACATTTTCCAAGTCAACCTCATGTCTATATGAGGAAATCCATCAACGGTAAAAGAAATTACAGTTGAAATCTCTCCTGTCACAAAAGAAATACAAGACCACTGAATCACAGATGCCAGTTTCGTTTGATTTTATATTTTTATTTTCCTTTGCTCTTGAATACTCTGTATTTTATTTAGGAAATTTCGACCCACTGTTGTAAATGTAATAAAATGTGCGTACCTTGAACAATCTTTGGTATTGGCCGATTTGTCTTATGTTCGGATAATATTGGTGAAGGTGGACACATGATCTTGTAGAGAAGCTGAGGAACAAATGTATACCTGCACTCTTAAATCTATTGGGTTAAAATCAACCCAAATCATCTGGGTTGAGTGAATATGAATCCAATTGGGTTCACATTCACTCAGCCCAGTTAATGTGGATTGATTTTTAACCCAACTGATTTTAGTGTAATGTGTGACCAGGGAGACATATTAAATACAAATCTGAGACATGTGTCATAAGGTAAATGTTACAGATATAATTTTCAAATTATGTTTCAAATTGTTTTAACCTTTTAGGAACAAATGGTTGTTAATAGTGGAGTTATTAAGGTACAGTTCAGCCATAAATTAGCACCTGTTTAGACTATGAATTTGTGTCAGTCAATCAAGTGAAAAATACCTTGTTGTGTTCTACCTGTGCTGCACAACACAATAGGAGATTAGTGGCTTTGATTCCCTGACACTTAATGTACAGTGAGATATGACAATGCCATATTGTTACAACTCAACTCAAGCAGTCAGCCTGAAACAATAATTAATAGTCACTACAAAAACACTGGTCTCCAATACTAGTAGACTCTGTTTACATGACAACACAACTCACTTCTGGAAAAGAATATATAAAGGAGCATGCAGTAATCGAGGTAACAAAAAATAGCTCGAGAACTGCATGTAAATAAATATACAGTTTCTTCATTTTAAGGTGTCTTAAGGAATTATTAAAGGAAAAATCCACCCCACAACCGGCCTTACAACACATGCACTGCGCACTAAGACCACATATTACTGAAGGGATTAACTTCACAAAATGGCCGCTCACACGAGCTACATGGTAACCAAACATGACGTAGCTGGTCACGTGTCTATGGCGTCACTTCCGTCTCCCTACTCCAGCAGTGGGTTCATCCCATCTCTCTCCTACTATTTCCCTTCTCTCCTCCTATCCCTCCATCAAATATGGGTCGAGCCATCCCTCTCCTAATACTTCCCTTTTCCAACAACCTTTCCCTCCAGCCAACATGGGCTGACCCATCCCTCTCCTACTACTGACATTTGATCTAGAGGTTCTGAGTCTTAGGACTTTTTTCTGCTTATCTTGCGCTTTGTTCTTGAGCGAGAGACTCATCTTTGTCGTCTCACGTTGGGCTGATATATGGCCCAGTGACCTTTCGACCAATGCTAACAAGATCATAGTCCCTCTTGGATTCGGTCAGTACCTTGAAAAATGACAGTTACTAAACTTTACTTGCCGAGTCTGTGAGAAAAATTTTTTGGCTTTCTTTACGAGCCAAGCTATCCAAACCCCCCGCCTCCGCCCCTCCTCCACCCCCTCCCCCGCCCCACTCATCCCCTCCCCGCCGCCCCTCCTCCCTAAAAATAGAACCACAACGGGTTATAATTAGGCCTGACATTAATTTTGACTGGAAACATGACGTCCTTCAGATGAATTGTTCCATCCATTGTTCATTGTAGTTTCAGTTCATGCAGATTACATCTTCTGGGCAGATAAATCGAAGCCGTGTAGTTCACGATTTGCAAATATATACTGTTTGGGTGGAAAACGTCTCCGGGATAATTACAACAAAATTTTCTGAATTACTCTCTTTGTTCTTACTACTCAGTGGTTTGCCTTTATGATAAATTTAACAGTAAATATAACTGCATGTGACGTTTGGCTGAAATGTTTTGTTCTCTGTAATTTCAAAAGAAGTCGAAGGCATCTACGAATCAGTATAAATTGATTGTGTGTAATTTCTATTATAATTATAACTTTTGACTCAGTGAAAATGTATTGTTTTGGAAGAAACAGGATAATTACAAAGAATTCTCTTGATTTTCCACCGGTGATATCTTCAGAGCCGCTGACCTGGATTTCTTGAAAGCTTTCTCAATGAGATACATAAAAGTATGTGTCAAACAAAGAACACTGAAAGAAATAATTTTTCCCCGCGGTTCACCATTCAAATGACTTTTCTTCCCATGTACATAGGCATTCTCGTAGAGTTTCGGATATATACAAGATAAAGATACTCTCTCGGTTGAATATTTTTTGGGCGGAATTATTAAATCGTCCCCTGAGTTCCAATGGGTCCTGTGTGCCAGTAGGCAAATAGAACACATTGGAACTCAGGGGACGAAATGCCTATATGATTGTGTTATTGTAGTCATGCCCTAATAATAATAATAATAATAATAATAATAATAATAATAATAATAATAATATGTACCTACTTATATAGCGCACCTTATATAGAGATACTGCGTCGCGCTGTACATGAAAATAATTTAAGGATAATCGCAAAGTGCTTCCTTGAATAAGTGTGTTTTCAAATGGCTTTTGAATGATTTAAGTTTGTATCAAGTTCTGATGTTGCTATCCATGTTGTCCCAAAGTTGCTGGGATAACCAGGAGAATCATATACAGCCACTGCTTACAGTACTGAAATGGTAAAAATATAGAATAAATTGGTACTAGGGCCGATAATCATTTTTAACCATGAGTACTTCCGGCTGCACGTGAATGCTTGATTGACAGCTAGACACATTGTCAAAGTTGATTGAACTAACCTTGCTTTTTCAGTGAAATTACTACTGACAATTCTTAAATTTAATTGTAGGTTTTTCAAACTTAATAAGTCATTGCACATAGTAGATAGTACCGCAAAACGTCGATGTTTGAATGAAACATCGCGAAGTGTGAATGCATTGAAGTCGGCAAATTGGGTCACGTCAGAGGTCAAGTTGGATGTAGTTCCTCCTATATGTGTAAATTTTTTGTTTGGAATTCACCTGAAAACGTTTCAACCGCAGTAGAAGCTTTACACCGGTAGTGGGGTTAAAAGCTAAAATTTAACCCTTTACCTAACGTAACGGCCAAAACCGGCCAGCGCTATTCTCAAAAATCGCCAATTAATTTTCATTATATTTTTCATTTTTTGTCTCAAAACCATAGGTTATGACCCCTCGTTGGAACGAGCTCGTCGAGCTCGTTCCAACGAGGGGTCATAACCTATGTTTTTGAGACAAAAAAATGAAAAAAAATAGTTATTCAAGAATTATTTTTGCAAGTGTCGTCTGCTTTTCAGGTTAGGTATAGGGTTAACATACGGCTTTTCACAGGCAGTAACATAGGTGAGCATGGAAAAGGATATTTTATCTCTAGATGGTACCTGGTCCCAAGTGGTTGAGATTACACGAATAAGATAAATCAAGAACGAATACAGAAAAAAGAACGCAGGTTCTGAGATCTTATGTTCCCGTATTTCTGTTTCGAGAGAGGATTCTACATTGTCGAAGACTTATTAATTATATATCTGATATATATCCACCTAATACCATTATTAGTAGATTTATAAATTTACACATAAAATTATACCTCACATATGATCTCCCCTCTTCAGAACATTGCCCACTTAGTGGAACAATGCTCCATTTGCAGCGCTAAAGCATTGCAGAGGGCGCATTCTTCCACTCAAGGGACGCTATTCTTAAACCTTTAATTTCAACTGGCGTATGAAACTTTCATTCTGAAAATCTTGAAAATATATCTCCAGTAAGAACCTTATCTAAATATATAGTGCGGACATGGGAAACTCTCAACGGTTATGGCAGATTTTTCGGGTCACGTTATTGACGTCGGCGTCACCCAAAATAAAATATTGACAGATTTCAAAAGCATTCAGTGTGTTGTAGAGTTAGAAAAAGATTTTGTAAGGTTTTACCGCCACTTCAGGGGGCGCGGTGGCGTCGCGGTAACAGGTACTCGTCAGATCACCAAAGTTAAGCAACACAAGCGCGGTTGGTAGTTGGATGGGTGGTCATTTCAGCGACTGATTCGCACTCCCGCGTTGTAACCTTGGGCAAGGCACTTAACCCCGATTACTGTATGGGGGCACGATGGCGCTGTGTACTGAGGCGTACTGCACGTCGATGGTGCGCATGTCTTCAACCAATCTAACCCTGCCTCTGCCGCGGTGCAGTGTTCAGAGTTACGATGTTGGAGCGCTGACAGCTGCTCGTCGCTGCTCGGTGTTTCTCTCCGGGTACTCCGGCTTCCACCACCGTAAAACTTTCACCGACATGATATGACCCTGGCTGTTAATGTGTCGTTAAACCCTAATAAAAAAAAACAAAAAAAAAACGCCACTTCAAAGTTTTGGGTATTTATGGATATTTTTCATTAAAAAAGCTGATTTTCTAGCATAGCTGCCAACTAATTTTCACATATCATAATGTTGATGATGTCCTTATTAAATGTAGTTCTTACAATCTCAAACTACTTTTAGCCAAAATAACGTTAAATAGGAATAGTTTTCATGAACGTTTAATATCGAGCACGTTATTGAAACCTCCTTCTCAAAATTTTGGAAATATACCCTCCATTAAAAACCATATGTAAAAATGCAATATGTCATTAGCCGACAAAACAAAATTCGTCTGGGGCTGCTGTTGCGGTGGCGGTCGGACGCCAACGTCGCTAAAATTAAAGTACGTTCGATTTTTATTAAATTTTACAATGTTGTGGAGCTAAAAAAAATAAAGAAGATAGCTGTTTTGGGCTTTATTGATTTTACGTCAATTTTTACATTTTTACGCCACTTTATGTTTTTACACCGCTACCGTTTAGTGACAACTCTATCTCGAAGTCTCGTAACATACACCACTATAATATTTATCACTGGCAGCACCCAGTACTTGGAGATTTAATACCTAGATGTTGGTTCATTTTGTGCAGCCTCTTACCATAGAAATAATGCGTGTCTCAATAAATACGATAAACTATCCCAAAGGTAGCCTCGAACAATAAAGCAGATGTCCTGCACCGAGCCTCAACTGCAACAATTGCCTCATGCCATCTTCTAGTCAAATACTCTATCCAACAAGGGAGACGACTTCGAAAAGCTTATTAGCTTACTGTTGAATCCCTTACATGTATATTTTGATTCTGTTGTTTTTCTTACGTTGTATACTTTTGATATCATGAGCTGTTCCTTCTTATCTGTTTGTGTGATGTATTTTACTGACATTTCCAGTAAAAAAACATTATTTAAACTAAATTCAGAAGTAATTTGCAACCTTTCCACCTATGCTAACGCTACCAACGCGTACATGTACCAAATATAGCGAGAAGACAATTATTCCGATGGAATACAGTCCATTTTCTCATCCTTCATTGACGAAAATTGGGGAATGGTCTTTTTTTCTCCAGAATTCACATTTACCTTCCATGAAATCTACTTTATTCAACACACAATGAAACCATTCCATGAAAAGACAAACAAAAAACAAAAACAAAAAACAAAAAAAAAAAAAAAAAAACCAAAACAAACGCAATCACCGGACTAAAAATAGATTGAGTCGTCTATTTATGGAACTGGGCCACAGACCTCGAGGAGTTTGTTACTTGTGCGAATTTGAATCAGCGTATATTCACTAATTCAATGTCTATCGTATAATTCTTATTCCCATTGAATAAACGTTGCAGCATGTTAGACATGGTGGGCTGTATGTTGTGTCATATTCATGTCTATAGGAGGATTATTGTTATTTAAAGCGACACTGTCAAAATCAAAACTTGTGCTTTAAGACGAAGTCGGCGGTGACATTAGTAACGGGCTAATTACCGAGTAGATTTCGGCAAAAGTTAACACATATACTCACAAATTATTCAGAATCTACATAATCTGCATGGCAACCGGTTCATGTGTCGCTGTAGCGAGCGAAGTACTTCCTAAATAACGGCATAACTGCTGGTGCGATCTTTGTGTAATTTAATACACTGGTCTGCACTTGGACCAGACATAAAATTATCTATATGGCAGTCTACGTACTTGGTCACCATAGCAACAAACGTGCTTTCTTAGGGCAGTAACAAATAAGTACATTTTGATCTTATATCTTATTGAACATTTAGGACTAAAACAAACAGTACTAGCAGCTGACGATGATAACATAATAATTCTCTACCTTAATTCTAATTTATTACTTTCCAAAGTGTGATTTACTGGGATTTGGGGGTTTGATTATAAAGATAACTTGACAAGTGAATTTTGCAATCAACAATTGTGTCATGTATCCATGCGCGCAAACGAAGACGTTTTGCCATGGGTGTAATGGGGATTTAATTTTTTTTGTTTGTTTTTTAACATGAAAAGCAGACGACACTTGCAAAAAAAATTCTTGAATAACTATTATTTTCATTTTTTGTCTCAAAAATATAGGTTATGAATCTCATTGGAACGAGCTCAACGAGCTCGTTCCAATGAGGGGCCATAACCTATGTTTTAGAGACAAAAAAATGAAAAAATAATGAAAATTAATTGGCGATTTTTGAGAATAGCGCTGGCCGTTTTTTTTCCGTTACGTTAGGTATAGGGTTAAATAATATGATTATCGTTAATAATGAAAAGTAATACACAGAGTAATCGCTTGACTGGACTGGTTACGTGAAATAATTCATTCGAGGCGAGGAACTATATTGTAAAACACTCGTGCGCATTCGAGTGCAACGTCCCTCACCTCTCATGAATTATTTCACTTAACCAGTGCAGTCAAACGATTACTCTCTATTTATTCATACTTCTGCTTTCTATTTGATACACTCATGTTTACCTGCTGAAATGGAACTCCACAATATGCATATGTAGTTTCACTCATTTGGAAACTTTTTCGCTTTTTTTGCATAGGTTTGCTATAATTTCTTGTTTCGATTATGACGTCCGATGACTTCACCACACAGTTCGACTCCAACCGTTTTAACCTTCACAGGACGCAACACATTTTTTTATTGGTGATTCTGTATATATTTCCACATCTTCCAAAAGTAGTGCTTGAAAATTAGGTTGAAAATGAATTTTGCAGAAAAAAGCTAGAAATTCAAAATATTCTAATCGAGGATGGAGAATTGAAAAAAAGCGGCTGAAAATAAAATAATTCCGTATAGTGTTATAGTGTGCCAAAGTTCATTATTAACAAGTAAGGAAGGATCCTTACTCTTGAAGAAACAATCAAAGCAAAAAAGGCCAACAATCACAATAAATCATTTCGTCATTGTTGAATGTTTTAATTGGCATCTGTGATTCAGTGTGCTCGATCTCTTTTCTGATGGGTGAGATTCTATATTGCTTTGGGAAGGAAGGCGAACTCAGTCGTCGCGATCAGATCGAAATTCTCTGTCCGCTTTTTAATGAATTTAATACAACTTTATTTTATGTCTCGTTATAAAATCCGCAGAGGTGGGGAGCAGTGTAACAATCCGAGAAGTAATGGTATATTTCAGAAACATCGGCGAGGGGTAGTTCCAGATACACAACACGTCAAGCTCTCAAGTCGCCACCAGTCTAATTTTATAAAGAATACGACGCTGTCTGGAACCAGTATAGCCCTTAGATTGACAGTCTCGTGTGTTTAGTTTCAATCGTCTGGAATATTTCAGTCGGCCAGAAAAGTATGCGTAGCTTCGCTTTTCCGACCAACGAAAATTCCACAGGCGCTTGAATCTGAAAAATACCACAGTCATTCATTTTCTATAATTCAACAGAAGAGTTGTTGTTCAATCGGGACTTGATGTACAGTATAGCATAAGCCTCTCGCCAGTGTCGGTAACTTGCAAGTTGCAGGCCTAATGTAAATAATGTCTCCGCATTAATAGCACCAAAACTGGCCATATTGTCCTATTTGGGGGGGGGGGGGGGGGGGGGGGGGCTTCGTTTTATATTTTGACAAATACGGAGTGTTAGTGTGTTTGTCATACTTTGATATCATTATGGAGTTATAAGCAGAAAAACATCTTGTTTGAACAGTTTTCTTTTCTGGTTCGCAGTATTTGGCTTTCTCACAGATCGGCGAACCTGATTTGATTACAGGGAAGATTTCGCTATTGCATCTGATATTTAAATTAATATTAGTTTAACACGAGGTATGAGTTTAAATTTACCGCCTCGAAATACATAAAAAAAACACACCCAGAGCAAAGTTCGAAACAGTCTCGTTGGCAAGACGAACGCACACGCGCTTCTGATCGTGTCGGCAAAAGAAGAATCATGCATGATAATTGCCCAGGTAATTTGTATGAAACGAGCTGAAACCTGTATCATCCGAATTTGGGGTATATCAGCCGAGGATACCTTATGTAGGGTTCCAGGCAAGCTCCTGGTTTCTATTTAATGATGCTTTGAAGAAATAAATGGAATTACGTAACATATACAATACTTGGATCTGATATTACGTAATTGGAAGGTGAGAATCCAGTATAGTTGTGCTGGACATAAATGGACACATAGGTGATACAGAGGAATGCTTGTAGTGCGAAGATGAGAGGACTGACACGAATCGGTGGAGAGAAACGACTGCATAACAATTAACTCCTGGGGACTTATGCGCGAGGTTACAGAGGTAGCTGTGTACGATGAGGGGGAGGTGGAATTGGATAATAACGACTGTAAGATCAGTGTCAAAACAAAATGAGAAGTAGAGCAGGATTTAAAGACATTTGGGAACTCGGGATGGACGCTGACTGGACTCACTTTGAAAAAAAAATGAAATCGGATCTTGAAAACAAATATAAGAAGGAAAGTGTCCAGGGAATGTTGATAACAGATGCTATAGTTACCAGCTTGGGCTGGGATAAAATGTATAGGAATAGATTGGATTCCAAAAACGCGATTCAAATTGATTGAACGAAAGATTGCGAATTGTCAAAATTGACGTTCATGGGTAAACGAATTGTGACCCAACAGCAATTTCCGGGTGGAGAACAGAAAACACCATTTGTTTACAAGAATAAATGATTGAACTAGCAGTTAGACTTCTTTGCTGTCGGCACACCATTGTCGTATTTCGTCAGTCCAGGTCACGACTGGAAGGAACTTTTGTCGTTCTAGAGCCTGTACTGCCGCAATGCCCAAGTTCAGTCGGTACGGATGTAACAACAGACTTTGGATCCTTATCCCAGCAGAGAAAATTAAGTTAATTTTTACTCACGTCCGAGTACGTATCTGATAAGGAAATGAACAGCTGCCAACACAAACCCACTGCAGACCATCTTCACTTTGTTTTCACACCTCTAGATACACCAACAAGCAGCGCTCACCGCGGAATGCTGTGCGTGTAATTTACCGTGTTTTTTATCGGTTATTCTTACTTACATTCCTTCTAAATCAATAGGAACATAGTTGTTCAAGAAAGTGTGAAGAATACATGTGATACTGGGCGTGATCTTCAAGAAAAGGTGGGGCGTGTTTGAAGCCTCGAAATGGTCTTTACAATAGAACAATAACGTTTTGAATCATAAAATAACGAAATAATAAAAAAAACCTCGAGGCGCCGACGCGAAATTGCTCGGCAGGGTAAGAAATATAAAACCGGAGGAATAGACATGCCCCTCTTTAAAAATGAAGCTGTATTTTGTGACTTTTCTTATTGTATTTGTGATTGTTTTTCTCTGCAATTAACCCTGTCAACTGGATATGCACGGGTTGTTGCTGCAAAAAAGAAAATTGGATAGTTAAATTGGTCCTGAGATTCGATTCGATTCGATGTCAAAATCTTTGGCCTTATTCGGGATTGATATGGACTCCGCTTCCCGATTCGTAATTTCGTAATTTTTCGAATTGATATGGACTCGGCTGCCCGATTCGCAATTTCGTAATTTTTCGAATTGGGTATCTTAAGTTTTTTTTCACGAAGGTACGATTGCAAATAAATGTCTTTTATAGACAGAACGGAAACATGCAGCATAAATCGGTTCAGTCGGCTTATCAGACTTTTTTGTCATTTTCTTGCCATATTTGACGTTATCACCTGTATCTTAGACATGTTTCGAGCTATTACTTTCAGATTTCTAACATTGGTCAGAGATGCTAGGAGGATTTCTAACATTGGTCAGATATGCTAGGAGGATGATGCACGTCACTAGGAGGATTTCTAACATTGATCCGAGATGCTAGGAGGATTTCTAACATTGGTCAGAGATGCTAGGAGGATGATGCACGTCACTAGGAGGATTTCTAACATTGGTCAGAGATGCTAGGAGGATTTCTAACATTGGTCAGAGATGCTAGGAGGATGATGCACGTCACTAGGAGGATTTCTAACATTGGTCAGAGATGCAAGGAGGATGATGCACGTCAAAATGTTTTGGAAAAAACAATTAGAATGGCCGAAGGACGACCATTTTCATTGATTGTTTTTGTGTGTTCCTGTTTTGCGGTTACCGCCTGTATCTAATAGATAGATGCTTCGAGACTGTACTTTCATATTTATACCATTGGTGACACATAATAGGAGGATGATGCACGTCAATAATTTATGAATAAAAATACAATATGGAATGATTACATTGTTGTTCCTGTTGTTAAATGGTAGGTGCCTGAGAACAGATACGTGATGGGAGAGAGAGGACTTCAATTCCCACTTGCTGTTGAAATCTTTTATCCATTTCATAACGTACAACTTATGTTTTAAATGCCCAACAGGCCTAAAACATATTTTGCATGTTTTATAGAACAGACCATCCACCGTGGGGGACTAGAGTCTGATCGCCTGTGATCGGCGTTGCACTTGTTGTCTTGTCGCATTTCCTCACCACATATACACACCAGAAAAACACTCCAAAACGTTCTACCAATTGAAACAACGGCTCGTTTACAACAACATCGAATCTGTGAAATGCATAATATATAAAGCGTGCAAATATATATCGTATTAGAACAGTGAATGCTGAAATGTAAAAATTTGATTATATATCTCCTAGCATCTCTAGCGGCAAGTTACATTTCATAGCACATCACTTCACCTCAACAATATTGAAGTATTCGTGGTAGATCAGTGTTGCCGACTGGCCTGTAATTCCAATGTAATCCAGTAGATAGTTGAAAAAGCCGAAAATAACAAAGTAAGGACCACATTCGGTGCTGATGGGGAAAAGTCTCGAGAAATAAAATAAACTTGTAGGCTCAAGAACGCGGATGCTGTGGGGGATAGCCGCAGACACTGCACATTGATGCAAAGACAAGTGTTGAACGAGCCATTTTCAACATACCTGATCCTGGGGTGAGCGTTGAATTATAGCCTCGCGTTTTTAACCCTTTGAACACGAACAACCGCTTTTCCGGCCAGGAACATGATACGCCATAACGTCATTAAATATGATGGCTCTTCAGTAAATGTGTGGGGTAGACCAACCAATATTTTCAACGTGCATCCCAAGGCTGCACTTTTAAAATATTGATTCGTCTACCCCAAATAATGAATATTGACTCTTCTAATTGCTGCCATTGAACTGGCCTGTAAGATGCCACTAGAGTTCAAAGGGTTAAAATTCACCACCAATTAATCAACTCCACTTAGCAGTATTTGATCCAGCGTTAAAAAGGGACAGGTGTTCCTGAAAGGATAATAATTTTTCTTGGATTATGTGATGGATAAGTAGCGACATTTCTGAAGGAGAATAACGATGGAATGTACTGGAATAACTCTTCTGGTGCATTGAGTATGGGTATCGGGACGTGCATCGAAGGTTTTGGTTCGGGGGATGTGCTCCTTCTAAATTTTTAACTGTACCGCATCCCCGGCTGGTAAACATCCAATATTTTGATAAAATCTTATTGCAATCAACCCATCCCCTTTTACTGTGAATTTTACAACTGGTAGCTGTAAATTTCCAACTGATGAATAAATATGAATGCTCCCTCTCCCCTTTTATTCTAAATATATGGCCATGACCTTTGGGTTCTTGAGATCGAAATCGTCTCTTGACTGTAAAATGACGCCATATGTAATGGTTTAGCATTACAGATGGCTTCTTGTTGCACCCAATGGAAGACACTTTAACACCATTAGGCCATACAAAAAAATAATTGATTCTCAGGGGTTTTTTTTCAACCTAATAAGGGAGGGCGTATTTTATTTTCATTTTTTTTTATTCAATCGTCACCCAATGCTTCCTATGAAGATGTAATACATGTGAGTATCGAGAACGCGTGAAAAAAACTCTTAGATGTCTTTAGACGTCTATATACTGCCCATCCACCAACCGAGGGTTGAAGCCCCCGGGGTGGACGAGGGACAGTCCATATCCATCTTAGATACTATGCTGTGTCCCTGAAACCTTGCAATAAAAGGAGAGATTCCAAACTCGGTGGAGGAGGGGGGGGGGGGGGGGAGGTAGGTACATACTACTGTGTAAGACAGTTATCTATTGTCCCTTCACCAGATTGGACCTCTCATGCCTCGAGGTTCAGGAGGGGCAGAATATAACTGTTAAACAGACGCTAGCGTGTAGCCAATAAACCATATAACAAAATCGAAGTGTTCCCTGGAAGGAAAGGGGGACTTGGCCTCTCTGACAAGAGGGCTGTAGCCCCCACTGACCTTCCCTTGGAGCCACCCCTGCTTGTCAGTGAGATCATAGACCCATCCAGGTTATTAAGATATGGGTCGAATTCACCAATACTTTTTAAAATGTCCCAACTTTGTTACTGGTTATAACTGCGCCCCTGAAACACTAACACTCATGGGAATTCACTTTTAAATGAGCCAAACTCACTTTCCACGGGAAGGAGTTCACGAACTAACTTGGTCCGAACTCGCAATTCCAACCCAAGTTTAATCCTGCTAGAAAAATGCTGAAGGTGATTTTGGAGGGATGATTTCGAGTGATACTGACGTTGACTTTGGAATGCCACAAGGGTCCGTCTTTGCACCTCTACTGCTTCTGTGTCATATCAACAACAAACTTGACTATGTAACATCTACAGTGAGACTGTTTGGGACGACAGTCCGCTTTACAGACAAATCAACAACACCAAAGACCAGTTAAAACTGCAGCAGGATCTGATAAACACAGAAGAATGCCCGAACAACTGGGGAATAAAATTAAACTCAAAGAAGTGCTCTGTGGTCAGAATACTGAGGAAGTACAGTAAATGCTACGCACTAGATAATGAGATACTCGGACAGGTGGAAAACAACCCCTACATTGCCATGGGAATTTGAAGCGACCTAAAATGGACAACCCACATCAACAGGATCTCAAAGAAAGCTAAATACACGTTCGACCTTCTCAGAAGGAACGTAAGATTCATGCCATAGAATTGTGAAAACGCTGGTTATTTGGATGTAAAAATACAGATATAGAATTCACGGATTTAGAAGTCACCTGAGCTGAACTTGTATTGCGACGAACTCACCTGATACCTGCGCTAATAGCCGATTATTGAGCGAAACGAAGTCGAATGTTTTCCAACTTGAATTTATCATCTTACAATCATATATCAGTTTTTCTGGAAACCTATGGTATGTTTGGCAGTGTTGTGAGATATGTAAGGTCGCATTAAGAGCAGTTAGAACAGCTTCAGTTTTTAGTTTATGTTTCGTTTTAGCGTCCGTTCTAACTTTTGAAATGACCGGGTTATTTTGTTATTGATTCCTTTTTCGGTGTAAATAGATTTGCAAAAGCAAGTAGTCATTGAATGTTTTTATCATAAGGACACAGAAGCGGCGGAGCCAGATGGCACAGGGGGAACGTGCTCCTCCACTTTTTTCCACAGATATGTCTCATAGTTACACAATGAACTAAAATAGGCGCATGCAAACGTATCAATATACAGGCATTCCTGTAACAGTATTTGCAAATCCATACAATATTTAGCCAAAGAATCCCACGTTCGACCGCTTCGGTCCGTTTCCTCTACTTCGGCTATCTTCCAACACGAAGGCTGGCCTTCGGGTTGGAAGATGGTTGAAGTAGAAGAAGCGGACAGGAAAGTGATCACACAGCGGCATATTCATCTAAACGAGAGACTATAGAGAGTCATGATTCATTTACCGATATACGATTGTAACCTTTCTCACACTGGGCCGAACCATGGTAGCATTGTAAATTTGTTCCCCTCCACTTTTATCGAACTTCCACCGCCCCTGTAAAGACACATTGTTATTCGAGAGACCCTTTATTTAAAACACATCATGGGCTTATAAGAAGAGTTATATTCTATATTCATCAGTGGAATGTTTTTTCAATTTCGAATCGATTGTTTTTAATTGCCTCTAATTCCGTATGGGAAACGCGTGAGACGTCTGTCAACTTTTAAATGACTGCAGGTACCAATTTCAAAATGTCTATAACAACATCGAACGCGGGTCATTTTTTCAATGCGGCGATGCCTGGAAATCAGTTGTATTTTTTTTAGCCCAATCAGAAATTTTATGAAATATGTTTTAACAATAACTAAATGCCTCTTAGAAGCGGTCATAGACAAAGTGGCAATGTGCCACAAAATCTACTACCACAGGGCATGAAATTTCCAGCTACTGCGGGTTGAGGCTGAGAATTTATCACTCTTGAAAATTGTGGCCAGGATTGGGGATCGGACATTCACAAAACCCCCACCCACCCACCCCACCCGTCACCACGACGCTGATCATTGTGTGGATGTGAATTGAACCAAGAAAAATGTGTAGACATGAAGCTCTTATAGCTATGAGAATGGAGATAACGCTGACTGGAAATTGCAAGCATACAATTACGTAGTTGAGTTTGGAGGTGTGGAATGCGACACCACATAATTTACGACAAAAATTAGCAATGCAGACTATCCGGAAAGAAAAATGAACTCTATAAATTCCAAACTGAATATGCAGCTTGAAATATTGATATTTCCGCGTCAGATTTCAGAGGGTGTTAATACGTATTCATTCAGCCCGTAGTGAAATATAAATTTATTAATATTTTTGTAGCCATATTAAGTGGTCGTTGACCTCCGCCTTCTGAAAGGTGTATGCAAAACAAATTTAAAAAATTAAAAAACTACGACTTCCGATGTTTGACACAATTTATACCATGATTACCTATTGTACTATACATGAAATTTTAGCTTTACACACCAACCGTGGTGAACACGCCAGCAATGGGATTCCAATAGCTAAAATGTACACCTACAGTAGAACTACACCCAAGCTGACGTTTGGTGACGTAGACCTGACTGCGAACTTGTCTAAATTTATTTCACGTCGCCCCACGAAGAGTGAAATGAAAGTGACAATTATTTTTTACGTTTTTAAATGAGTTTACCCCAAAAGACACCAAGACGTAACAGACATGCATTCTCTCATGTTAATAAAGCACCCATAACTCGAAATGGTATGTTATTAAGTTATTGAAATGAAAAAAGGCCCCGTTTCATTTTCCATTTCGTTTCGGCGATAAAATTGACAGCGGAAGTACCGCCCACCGATGCTCCTGTAAACAAAAACAGATTCGCACATATGTACGTCTGTGCTCAGTAAAATCTGGAAAAAATAATAGCGACTCTTAATAATCTGACGATCATGGTTTAAATAAAGTATACCCAAAGTAGCTTGGTGTACCAAATGTTCACCACTCGTGGTGAACATTTGGTACACCAATCTACTATGGGTATATTCTATATGAAAGCAATACATTGTTCTTATGATCAACCTATTCGGAAAATATTATATGGATTTACACACAAGATCAAATGTTCACCGAACCCGTTTTTTATCAGATATTATTTATTTGATTGTCTTGAACCAGAACTATAAGTGGAAAACATTTTCATTCCAAGAGCTTGATTCATTGGAGTCGAATGATGCAATATCATTCCATTCGAAGTTTGGATTCTTTGTTCATCTTTGTTCGTATTTGTATTTCAGTTTTATATTTGATTATTACATAATTCTACTTTATGATGGTTTTGATTTATACAAATTAAGGTTTTGTTCTAAAAAATAAATTCGGAACATAACGCTCGGAATAATGATCTGTGATATAAATTTGATATTTATCTATACTAATTCAGACAACAAAGCATACGGTGTGTTTATGGCCTCCATCATTTAATCCGCACCCTGTCGTTGAATTTGAAGACATCATACTTTATTTCCAAATTTATTTATTTGTTTGGATTTAACGACCCCTTCGACAGCCATGTTCACCTTCTGTCGGGCGGTTTTATGAGTGGAGGAAGTCGGAGTGCCCGGAGAGAAGCACTGAGTCGCTGTGAGCAAATATCAGGCACCTCAACGTACAAACTCCACACAAGCAGGGTTAGCATTTTTTTTTGACGACAAGTGCACCATCGACGTGCATGACGCCTTAGTACCCAGTGGCATCGTGCCCCCACGTGGGCAATGAGAATTACGCGCCCTGCCCAAGGACACAACGTTGTTACCCCTGGCGGGGATCGAACCGTGAATCTTTCGGTTTGAAGTTCAACTCCTTTACCACTGAGCCACCGCACTCCATTATTATTTCCAAATAGACGTTAAAATGAGGTATGATGTTGCCATAATAAATTTGGATTGTCAAGTTCAAACAATGCATGGTTTGGCTGCTGCTCCATATTAAACATTAAACAAGTTTCAGCCTTTATATTAACGGATCCAACAAAGAGGTCTAACGGCTGGACATGTATTTATGTTTCGATTCCTTTCCCACAACACATGTACTCAAGTGGATGGCGTTTTCATAAAAAAAAATATTCCGAAATCAAATCAATAACAAACAGAAAGAGAATTTGAAAAGCATTTCTTGCAGATCAATTTCGACAGGTGAGGGAAGCGAACAGAAAAGTTCGATCAGATCGCGACCCAGTCGCGATCTGATCGAACTTTCCTGTCCGCTTTTGTTATGAAAATACCGCAGACCACAAGTTCCCTTCGAAATTTACAGGACAATATGCGTCATAGTGAAGACACCGGTTAGTGTCATTAAAATAAAAAGGAAAAAGTCAAGTCAATTCTCTATTTCTTCTTATAACAACATAGTAATGGTTGTACATAAGGTGAACATGACAGAACCTTTCATACACAAAGACTCTATTGATTGGGAAGGAAATATCCAACGAGAACTATCTCTTAGGTTCTTGTAAGAATTACATTATTCCGGTCGCACGGAGATTGCTCGTTCTGAACGTGATATTGATCGGCAGTATCAAAGACAAACGACAGCCCAACCCTTCTATTATTTTCACATCATTTTACCAATACCTATTACAAGCGTTCCGTTTTTAAACTAGTATTCGCGAATAGACACTAATTCCAAAGATTCATATTTCATAAATATTAATCCATTGTTCCTGATCGATTGTAAAGTGCAATTAACATTCTTTGAACATCAGACTGGCATCTTATTTGAGGGGACAATGTTTGGTCTACCTGTTACCATGATACACAGTACAACGGAACTAAATTCAAACCAAAACCTCTCATATAGTATTATGCCCTTCAGAAAACCTTAACTTTTCGAACCCTCCTTTCCTGGAATGGTAAAGTCGTTGTGTACACTTATAATAAGATGGGTCTGTCCTATATCAGTATACAGGGAGGGTAAAATAATAGCTGCAGTACGCAGCCGTCTGGTTGCAGACTGCTGTTATGAATTTATCATTAAAGCCTCGTGTATAGACCTCTTATAATACGACAAAAATGGGACGAAATTTTGCCTTGGACCGAAAAATCGGTCTTATCAGTTCAAAGGGTTAGCGATGCGCTTGTACAAAAGAACATAGGGAATTATACAATTTTACATTTTGAACACAAAAGATTGCGTTTCACGTTTTAGATAATTAGCGTTGCAACTTATTGAAAGATGTAAATAGATATTCGATGAATTTTGGGGGAAGACCAATTACAATTCTTAACGAGCAGCACCAATGCTGCGCGCGTTAATATAAGTTATCTCCGCCAACATGTATGGTATATGGAGATTTAATACCTGCATACTGAACTATTTCTACTGGCTGAGTCAGGCATTAAATTTCGAGTTGTCGCCCCTATTTTTTCACACTTGACTGCCAGGTAATAATTAAAAAGCTTCGCACCTCGCTGTGAGCCATCGATGAAGTAATTAATTTCCATTCGTCTCGAACATACAAATATTAATTAATATGAAAACGAAAATCGGATGTCGGCATTTAAACTCCGAGTCGCAGGCGAGGTGTTTAAATGAGACATCCAGGTATTAAATCTCCATATACCATACATGTTGACAGAGATAACGTTTTTGTCCCGTTTGAAACTCAATAGAAACATAGTGGAGAAAAATTTGTGGACGCGTTTCTCACGCTTTTCAATCGGTTGGACCAAATTCGTGAGTGATGGTTTTGTTTTTACAAACGCAGAAGACAACAAATAGAATTACATCCCTTGGGTCGTTAAGGAAACGCGTGAACAGTATTTTGTTGACATATCGTCTCCCGAGTTCCAATGTGTTCTATGTGCCTACTGGCACATAGAACGCATTGGAACTGACGGGCCGATATTTGCTCTTATTTTATTTTTCTCAAATTATTTCATTTAATTATTCGACAATTTAAATTATGACAGAAAAAAATGATCGAATTGTCGACTTTTCATAAAGTTACCTTTCTTAAAATTATTAGAAAAATCCGATTTAGAAGCAAGTTATTGAGAACACATACATCAGTAGAAAATAAAGTCAAGTTTCCGTTTGTTACTTTTGATAAATGAAGACAACAGACAGCTCACAAAGCTAATTGGAAGCAACTTGTTCACAGATAATCCGTCATTAAAAATATCTATCAGCACTTCACCAACCAAAATTAAAGCATTCAATTATTTCGCGAATGTGTTTTTACAGTAATTTGCCAGGTTTTTAGTTTTTATTTTTTCCCAGGAAAAAAATAGCAAATGCCTCCTTCGAGACTTTTATATTGATGGAAAAGACACTGTCTGTATTATATTGCCACGTTTATAAGGCACTGAAAATGTTGTTCTAAGTGTATTCTTCTTATCGGTGGGATGCATTTATCGTAGTAGTGTTTTTATATCATTGTTGGTTGTCTGTACAAGCGGCCAACAATAATGAAGAAATCCTGTTAGTCATCTTCAGCTATATATCTATTTTACGGCGGTTATTAATGTGGAATTAATCTGAGGACTTATGATCTGAATGGGTTTCAACGGGAAATAATAGTGAAACGTTCAAAATGATTGGGAAAAAAATGTGAAAAAAATAACTCATGTAGTTTTATACTACTCTTCGGAAAAAATTCCTGAAGTTTGCGATATGATGCACACATCGTTGATATAGATTCGCTAAGATCTAGAAATTTCAATTTTTAACCATTTACCCAATGCAGACGATATCAATTTTTTTTATTTTAAATATTTTTAAACATTTTTCTAGAAGTGTTAACAAAACCATATCATATGACCCCTCCTTGGAACGAGCTCGACGAGCTCGTTCCAGAGAGGGGTCACATGATATGGTTTCGTGGACATATTTTGAAAAATAATATTTTTTCAGCTTCTGAATTTGCATATTACGCGGGCGGATGTGACCGATTCGTTGGGTAATGGATTAAATGAAATTCCCATACTCTTAGTGTTAATTTTGTTGAGGGCTTTCGGAAAATAAAAGAGGCGGGACTAAATAAGAATATTCTAAGTTTATTTTCGCAGAAAATGAGATTTAGATTGCTTTGATCTACTATAGTTTTACTCAAAATTTTAAAAACAAAACTGAACGTTTATTGATGCGTAAAGAGGAAGATATCATCAGTATTTTTTGTTCCATTTCCATTCGATCGAGTTAAGTTCAAAATATATTGTTCTATTTCCAGTACACGATTATATAGTCTTCTTTTTATCGCGTGATACAAATATGGCCAACTGCAAAGCAGCAAATCAAAAAATTTATAGGTGAGTGTATTTTGGGGATATTTTCGCGAGATATTTACAAAAGTATATATCCTTTTCAGAACAGTTCTAGAACTATATATAGCTTTTTAGTTATAAATTACTGAATTTGGCATTTTAGGAAATGGGAATTGGAATGAGTTTAGACCCCTCTATAGTGTGCTTTACGTGTTTTCAGAGATCACAATAAACATGCTTATTTTGACAAATGTCTGTTTTTTTTCAAAGAAATCGTCTGCATAGATATAATTTTTCTTCAGCATTTCAATTTCAATTTTTCAGATGGAAAGCCATCTAAATCCTAAACTGTCTGCGTCCTTGAAATTTCATTTGTAAGAATTGTCCAACAGAGTAAGTTTTCAAATAATATATGCACATGTAACGCAGCGAATCGTATTTTAAAATAATTTTGTCGTGCAATACCTTATTCTCAGTTCCCCGCGAAGTCCAAACCATAATCCTTACAGCAGTGATTGCTTCGACGGCAGGTTTCGAGCAGTTCCCTCTAGTGGTCTTCGTTTCCCCAATGCGGTATATTACTCCAGGCAGCTCCCACCAGTTTGATACGTCGGTTAGGCGGCCAAAATCCTTGTTTATAGCCCAGTTCACGTCTGGTTCCAGTCAGTTTTATTTCACTGATGTGCCTGTGCCTCTAGGACTACTCTGTGAACCTCTTCTTGGCATGTTCGCTCCTTTATTATTACATCTACCTCTTCTATTAAAAGTTTCCGCTACCCATTCAAACACATTTGCTGTTTTGTATTATGAAAAGGACAGACGAAACTCGTGTGGGGCTCGATGAAAAAGCTAGAACTGGATCTATTTGTGGAATAGGAATAAGAAATTTATAGCTCATTGTCGGAATGCGTGTATCCGATAGCGAAGACGAAAAAATGGCATGACAAACAATGTAGCTTGAGGATGAATTTAGTTGGGTGACCTCAGTAGTACCAGCGTGTACTAATGATTGTTCCTCCAAAACACGGCGACTGTGGATAATTGATTTTCTCACGAAGCTGTCTGTTGTTTTCGTTCATTAACTGGTTGAGTGCTAGAACGCACTATCAGAGCTTTATAAAAATGAGGGTTCCAGAACAAAGGCCAACATTTTCCTTCCTCATGTTTTATATTCAGTCAAACGCAAATTATATTTTGTGTATATAAATTTGTTTTATCGCAAATTATTGAAGAGTGCCTGTTGGCACTCTTCAATATTTTGTAATAAAACAAATTTTGATTAACAAATTCAGACCACCAAAAATAGTGCAGTCCCCAACCAGTTAAAATTCACAGAAGTAAACCTGGCTTTTTATGGCAAGCTAATAAGTAGTTTTTATTCTTCAAAGAAAAAAAATGCAAATCGTACTAGCTAGACTTTTATATGAATGGAAAGGATGGAGTTTGTATCAAATGCCCACGCTGTTGATGTAACGAACAGGAAAAGTTACAGAACATTAAAAGATGGTGAAAACGTTGTTTTCTTATTTTTAAATTGGTTTAAACAGAAAATAATAGTCAAACATTCAAATGAATTGGGAAAAAGATCGTAAACAACTGCTTCTGTACTACTGCATAGGAAAATGCCTTTGTGAAATGATACTCACATCGATGATACAACGCCGTAAAGGTTTCGAAATTTCAGTTTTTATATGAAATCCATCCACATACCCTTGCTATTACATTCACTGACAACTGTAGAAAATTAAGAGGGGGAGGGGGAATTTTCCAGTAAATCTCTTTCAAATGCGAACATTGACATCCATGCTAAGGGCTTGCCAATACGTGCGTTGGAGTCTCCATACAGCACTACCGAGTCACCACTGCCGTGCGCGTATAGGATTGCTAATAAATGGCAAAAAAAAAACCCTCACAACATTTTGTTTCGCAAACTGTATTTTCCGTAAGTAGGTAACAGTTCCAAATCAGTCACCTTTGATTTTAAATAGGTTGTCGAAATGCCATCGTACGATCGGTCTACTATTTTCGCTTCAAGATGAGAAAATCATTCTATTAAGGTTCCAGAAGCGCCAGGACACAATATGCTTTCGTGTTTTGTACAAGAAATAATGCCCTACCAAATGTAACCAGAGACGCAAACATAGTCCTTACCAGTTAGATGATACACAATTATACAGGGAATGTCACAGTTAGAGGCTCTAATAATCTCATGGTTCAACGTTAAGCCCCGTTCAACCAACCATTCCAATTTATATGTCCAACAGATATTTTGTCTATTTCAAGATATTTGTCAAATTCTAAAGCTCCTGGGTGTTTGTGCTGTCTTCTGAAATCATGTTTCTTCAGATTCGTCCATTACAAGTAATCGTATAAAATCTTCAAGCTGGTAAATCACTGAAAATTGATTTTGCGTTAGGTTCTATCAACAGCTCTATATGGGATTTCCTACATCTGAGGTAACAGGGTTTTTTTTTCAATTTTGATCATTCTCGTAATGACCGTTTATTTCTCAAAATTAACACCTCCTAATCAAGAGATTCGGTACTCTTAACCAAATCTGGTCTGTCTGCATATAGCTTCTTCATGCGGTTTCACCCACGATTTGGGCAAAATTTCCAATGTCCTCTCCTAGAACTGAGATTCTCTCTTGTACGATACCTACAAAATATTTTCATTCTCCTCGTTGGAAATATGTGTAACAAAGTCTCTATCATCTGTTTTCCTACTCTCAATATTACTAACGTTTACAGAGTTAGGCAAACCACATTCATCTATGATGTCTTGTCAACATTTGTCAACACGCTCGAACCGTACTTGGAGATCATCAACGCGTTCCATAAGCATGTCAACACTTTTTGATTTTGTGGTCATTTGCAAATGAAGGTCATCCCTGAATTCTTCCATTTTTTTTCTACTGACATCAATAACTGGTCTGTAGTCAATCGATTGTTTCTCCTGATGCAAGCTAAAACGTTTAGACTGATGTAAATTTGTATCAGCCACGGTAACTTCTACGAGCTTGTGCGATGATTCGATTCAGAAAGAGGTTTTACCTGCACTCTTCGAAAACTGATTACACGTGTTGGGGCCACCGCTTTGGTGACATTAATTATATGACAAATACATCAACAATTCAGCAAAATAAATTGGACTAGAGCTAGTTTTGACAGGATGCTAATTTTCGTTTAGGCCTACATGCGTTAAAGCTAAAAATAAAGAAACAAACAGTTGAAACACTAAACTATAAACTTCGGCCGTTATAGTACATGTGGAACAATGAATGGGAATTACGTCACGCACAGCTCAAGAACTATTGGGGGAACGGCAGGAAGACAGCCAATATGGCTATGCTATTTCCCGCATTATAGGAATTATATCTGGTACAATATTTGTTACCAAAATTATACTGCCAATAAAGATACTACTACTACAACTAGTAATGCCATGACACCAACATGGTCTTCATTCATAAAAATCAATTCACAGAAGCTGAAAGATTCTGAAAATATACGCATATAAGTCACGAAAGGGGGAAATATTGTGAGATAAATTGGTTATCACCACCAAGAAGGTTTCCAAGATGGTAAGATAAGTTTGTCATCAACATTATGTGTTGATCGAGAAACTTGTGTCTATCGCTCTAAGGGGCTCACTGCGATACCTAATATGAACACCATCTCGGCTTGATACAAGTTTCTCGATCATCACATGGTGGTGGTAACATACATTTATCTAACTTACTGACAATGGAGCTTCTAAGACATTCTTGATGTTGGTTATTATTCTCAACAAAGTGGCCGTCTTTGTGAATAGGGATATGTCCGTTATCTCCCTCTCTTCAACGTGAGTATCATTTTCAGATTTTGATATGTCCAGTTGACTGCTGTCAGCTAAACTGCAGTCTTCTTAGTGGGTTTCTCTGTGTCACAATCAGATTGCCTCTCTCTCCTTCTCGGGTTTGGTTTTACCCCTCAGTTACGATATTATACTCTAAAAACGTTTAAACGTTTTTAAAAAGTTAAAATTATGGAGCAAGCTGAATGAATGTGATGGGAAGTACCAATAGTCTTTCAAGTCTAAAATTTCATCAACTCTCCCTCTTTTTAGCTGGAATATTCAACAATAATGCAGATTGTCAGGACAATGCTTGAAAAGTCCAGTAAAACAAATTATTTTTCCATGGCTACTTAATTGCGGAGATTGCATCATTTCCGAGTACTGTACTAAATATTTGAGGTCGAGTTATCCGCCTTGAAAAAGACGAGTAACTCTGACTCCAAAAATTAGTATAGTTGTACCTCTGTCAAACCTTAATCACCCTGTTTAATTAAGGGAATTCGACACGTCGGCTTGTTCAATGTACGCGCGCGGATATCAGATAATTATTGCTTTGTCAAGTTTCAGTTTCGTCGAGTTTCTTCTTATTGAACGCTTTTGCTAAGTACTTGTTTGATAAGTAAAGCTACAGTGTCCGTACCGCAAATTCATTTGAGAACTGAATGCATTTTTTATAATCTTGATTGGAGTATGAACGTGTGGGAATGGGTACAAACTATGTATGAATCCATGCATTCAATTCTTATAATTACATTCCGCAACTGTTTAAACTACTTTTTACCAAACAACAAAGCAGAAAGACGAAATAAAACATGTACGAACGAACGAGCCAAAACACCACCCTCACACAAAAGTCAAAGCGCACAACTCTGCGTCACTAAAGAAACAGCAGCGGAGTTGATCACTGCGAGAGGCGCTAAAAGTTAAAAGCCCGCCCAAACACCGCCCGAATTACATTCTGTCAACTGCGCTCTACCGTAAATGCGGGTCAAAGTTCGATCAAATGCATTCGTTGGAAAATGAATTACATTTGGTCATCACGTTTTCATCCAGCTGATCAATTGGAATTGAGTATTTGGACTCAACACATATAACTACATTAACAATGTAATTATTCTGGGAAACCACTATTCAACAAAAACAATCGCGTTCACGATTTCCTATAAATGTTCAGTGTACCCATAATACGTATAACATCGCTCGATAGAAAATACCTAATGCTTCAGTGATTATTAATAAAATTTCAATCCAAGTTATAATTTAGAAAATGAATCAAATCGTTCGAAAAAAATGAAACTTGATTGGCCTAAAAAGTTGAAAATCTGTTTCTCAGGCCTTCCCGCATAGTCCTTTTGATTGTTGCATGTTCTCTTTTTTTATAACGCATGCAAACTTCAAAAAATGAAACTGAAATGGTTTATGTCTGATGTTTTATCCAAGTTAATAAAATTGATAAATTTGTCCATTGAGTGCAACAAGCCTTCTTGTACTCGAGGGACGAAATACATCACAGCTCATGCCATTTTGTAGCTCATGGGGTCTAAAATATAAAACAAATCAAGAACATGAACTTTTGATGGCAAAGAAATAATTACAAAAATAAAACAAACATTCGCCCGTCCACATGCAATTTTACAAAAAATGGCATGAGAAACAGAAGATCTGCTTTGTGTGGCTTTATTCTTTTCATATGGGCATATGTTTACAAATAACTATATATCAGACTTAACATTCCGGTCGAAACCCCTGGGAGCGCAACAGTACTTGATCACTGTGGTAAAGATCTCTCTTGATTATTTGCTCACGAAATCTCGCTCACCCAAAAAACGGTAGTTTCAACTTTTTCAAATTCACACGATGCCTGTCTCTAAACAGAGTTATGTGACGTCACTATCGGACGCGGATCCTCGAGACGACAATTGTCCAAACTGGAAATATAGAGTGAAGGTCTTTGGGCTGAATGCTCTGTACAGATATTTGATAATTTCGCTTTTGTATACATTCCAGGTGTCCTTTTTCAAATTTTAATTATCCCATGCCATATAATAAACAAATCATAGCTTGTCATCTTATCTTTTATTACACGCCTGTTCTGTGGAATCCCCATCTACAGCAACACTAAACTATGCAGAAAATAAAAATTTGTTGTTACTCGTGATCAAGTGACCTCAATCAGAATACCCAATAAAAGTTCTATTTTCACAGCTAAAGTTAAAGCGTTACAACTTCCACTTGAAGATATCGGGAATGCACAGCAACAGAAGTTGATTATATTTTCTGACTCTCTGTCCTCGTTGCTTCTTATTTTGGAACTTCATGAGAAGTTGAATTCTCTCGTGTCGGACCAATATGATATCGTGGTTTGCTGTTAACCTGGACATGCTGTTATATCTGGTAACACAAGGACAGGCCGTGCAGCAAAACAGGCTTTAAACAAGCCGATCGCCGGTTTCAAGATTCCATTGGGTGATTACAAGTGACATATCAGTAAATCATCAAATCTGTGTGGCAGGCGGAATGGGATGGGGCGATAAATAATAAGCTCCATCGCTTCCGAACAAATGTTTACGATCACTACCCGTCTAGTAACGTTTGTAGAAAAGATCACGTAGTTTTGACACGATGTCATATTTGTCATGCAAGACTAACTAATTGCTTTTTGTTAGAGGGTAGTCTACGCCCAGAGTGTGTTCCTTGCCAGCAGGACTGTGTTGTCCCTGGAACACATTTGTTATATTGCACTGATTTTAATCTTGTCCGAGGGACGTATTTCACAGTGGGATCTTTAAGAGATCTTTTTATCTTACGAATTCTCTCATTTTTGAAAGTAATCAACCTTTTTAATAAATTTTAAAATTGTTTTTATTCTTTTAAATTCTCATCCATTCATATCTATTTCACAGGTTGATTTACACAGCATTTTTAGAACAACTGATACCATGTTCTCATTACTGTTTCCACTCCTTAGTTTTATTCCTCACATTTCAGATTTCAACGATTGTTTTTTAATTACTTCATGGTGGATAACGATCTTTTTTAAAACACCTACTTTTCATTATCGCGATATAGTCTTAGCTGCTAATGTGGAGTTAAGCACCAATAAATAAGTAAATATATTTATATACCGAACAAATCTATAAAAATTGCTCATATTTCTACTTATTATACCCCACGCAACAAAGTTGCGGGGGTTTAATGTTTTTGACTGGTCAGTCCGTCAGTCCGTCCTACTTGTTTTCCGGATTTTTTTTCTACACGCTTCCAGATATTGAGCTGATTTTTTGGTATGTGAGTCTAACATGGTGGCCTACAGATCAAGTTTGCATTTTGTTCCGCTCCACTGATTTTTACCAAAATTACGGCCCTTGGACTCTGAAAAATTCATCAAAATTACAGTTTTCCGGACTTTTTTCCTACACGCTTCCAGATATTGAGCTGATTTTTGGTATGTTAGTCTAACATGGTGGCCTACAGAACAAGTTTGCGTTTTGTTCCGCTCCACTGATTTTTACTGAAATTACGGCCCTTGGACTCTGAAAAATGCATCAAAATTCAAAATTACAGTTTTCCGGACTTTTTTCTACACGCTTCCAGATATTGAGCTGATTTTTGGTATGTTAGTCTGACATGGTGGCCTATAGATCAAGTTTGAATTTTGTTCCGCTCCACTGATTTTTACCGAAATTACGACCCTTGAACTTTGAAAAGTTCATCAAAATTACAGTTTTGTGAACTTTTTTCCTACACGCTTCCAGATATTGAGCTGATTTTTGGTATGTTAGTCTAACATGGTGGCCTACAGAACAAGTTTGGGTTTTGTTCCGCTCCGCTGATTTTTACCAAAATTACGGCCCTATAGACTTTAAAAAGTTCATCAAAATTACAGTTTTCCGGGATTTTTCTCTCCATGCTTCCAGATATTGAGCTGATTTTTGGTATGTTTGTCTAACATGGTGGCCTACAGATCAAGTTTGCATTTTGTTCTGCTCCACTGATTTTTACCGAAATTACGGCCCTTCGACTTTGAAAAGTTCATCAAAATTACAGTTTTCCGGACGTTTTTTCTACACGCTTTCAGATATTATCGAAATTACAGCCATTTTAGTATGTGAGTCTACCACAATGACTTACAGATCAAGTTTGCGTTTCGTTCTGCTCGGCTGATATTTGCGGAAATTACGGGCCCTGGACTCTGAAAAATTCAAGTAACAGATTTCCGGGTCATTTTCCTAAAAATTACAGTTTTCCGAGCTTGAAATATCGGGGCGCGTGGGGTATGTGAGCGTGCTCACTAAGGTTCTACATTTTTTCTTTACTTTGCAGTTTTAGTTTGTTATAAACTATTTGTATTGCGCAGGGAATATTTCATGTGATAAATATCTTTGCATTCAAAATATTCCAATGTATAACTCAAAAGTGAAGGCATATCATACCAACTGGGAAATCTGAAATCAGTTTTAGGTCAACGTGTTCTGGGTTTTCAGTTGAATTGATGAACCAAAAATGTACACCTTCGGAAAACTGGACTGAATACTTGTAATTCTCATTTTATTTGATTTTTATTTTCTTTCCTGTACATTGTTTTTAAACTATACAAGCAAAACAACCCGTAATGCATATACATGTATTTTTGCTGAAAGGGCTTTTGCAACAGTGATAGAAAAACAATCCGACAAGAAAGTCCGATCCAATTTGTTGTAGATGAAATTAAAAACGGTTGGTTCATGATCCATTTGTCGACACTGTGATACTTTCGAGGGTCTGAAGAACAGTTTAAGTGTCCAGTGTGTGCTCTCTATATACTCGGTCTGATTAACTCGGCTTGACAAGAAGTTCATGGATTATTTTATTTTACAGATTTTTCTAATTTTACGGGATTCGGACGTTCCGGCCACAAACCATTTCGGTCGCTGACAATTTTGGTAAATTCGTCGCAGAGTCAGTACGTTTCTACAGATAGCATTGTCGGTCGCCTGGGCCACTGAAGCAATGTCTATTTCAAAGTGTAGTAATTGATTACTGGCTGATACAGTATTTTTATTTATTTCTTGGGATATGAAAAAAACAACATACATGGAGCTTTGTGACATCAGTTTAATATACAAATCCAACAGAACGAACTCTATGACTATTTCTAATGCTATTAAGTTTCTTCCGGTCAATTAGCTTTAGTCTCTGCCAAACTGGAATGGCATAGGGCCAGGCATAGAACGCCGACCTAAAATCATACTAAACTGACTGGCCGAATAAAAAGTGGATTGCCATAAGAAATAATTAATAAAAAATGATTAATATTCTCCTTTTTTTTTCTTATGCCTAAGCTTTTTTTTAAATTTATGCTTATTATATGTCCTAAAATATTTTTTTTTTCAGAAAATGAAAAGTTCCTGTATTTAAAGAAAATGTTCTCTTTTTTCTTGGAAATCCATGAGGGTTAGTGGGATATTAACCCACAACACCGTCCCTAAAAATCACCAAACCCTTCCGTGCTATCCCCTACAATCCATTCCATTTCCATTGGCGCTGTCCGAGCCTTTCCATGCCTCTGTCTTTGAGTGATCGGGCGTGATTGCGTTAGGAGGTGTCGGCTAGTAATGTCTTCAAGGCAATTACATAGGATACAGCAATGGCAACACTCACTACGAATTATCTATTTTCCTTTGAGAAATATCGCATTTGTTTTTCAATGTTTTGTGAGACAGAAACATGTTACTTATTATTGTAATAAATGTTTGTGTTTTTTAAGGCAACGCTTAAATGAAAAAGAAATACTCGGCCGAGTGCTATATTTATTATAATCTTTTTATAGCCTTTTTACGGTACTCAAATTGTTTGGTTTGTCACGTGAGATCGATCAGAAGTTTATTTGTTTCGTCAACGCAGTTATTTGTGAACTGTTTCTAACTTTGACAGTAAATTAAATTATTCTGTTTTGGGGTGGGGTGATACTTTTCCATGTTTTGTAAATGAAAATTTTAACCCACAAAGTGCGAGAGCCTGTCCAATAATCTTGAAATTCTTTTAAAAAGAATTTTCGAAAACCACCGGTCACAACATTCTGTTGATGGTGGGGTATGTCGTCTCAAAGATAGCTCGACCGGGCGTTTTGTCTTCAGTCAATTCGTCCGAAAGCTTTTTCTCGTGAACTATCAGTCACAACACTTTGAGATGCAGTGTTCAACTTCTTTTCGTAAATGAGATTCAAGTTTATTCCCAGAATGTTCCTTATTTATGTTTTTGTTGAAATATTTGGAATTTCTTTTTCAACTGCCTCATTTGCAAACTACGCTGGTGGATGCGGCCGATTCGTTAGGTGGAGGATTAAAGGATACAATGCTAGCCTCGTGACTGTTTGTTGACAAAATTAATTAATATTAAGTATAAATTACGAGACTATTGATTCTCTGTTAAGAGATATGGTTGTGGACTAATTCAGTTCTAATCCATTTACGCAGATATGCTCGATATTCCTGTTTAGAGGAGTACAAATTGGGAAAACAAGATTGGGAGAGGGGTGGGGGTGGGGGGGGGGAGGTTATCACCCCCTCTACGCCCAATAAACGTACAATAATCGTGCCTGGATTTTTCATTTTTACTCACTTGAGCTATTCAAACAAAGTATCACGAACAATTTTTCAAACTCTCCGATCATTAAAGTTAAAAATAGGAGGTGTTCTCTTCTTTTTTAAGAATTGTCTCAGATCATAAAGCGGGACAAGCCTGAAAATAAGGAGACTGTCATCTGCAAAATGAGGTACCCAGAGGGTGAATTTGATGATGCTACCCTGCAGCAGGGTAGCATCACAAAATTTACCCTCTGTGAACCTCATTCTGAATTAGGGTCTTGAGCCAACACAGAAATATGTACCTAGAGGATAAATTACCCCACTGTATGGGATAGCATCAGCAAATTCATCTTCGGGGGACCCAATTTTACAAATGATAGATTGCTTATATTCAGGCTTGAAGTGGGAGTATGTGAGTTCCTGGTTGACGTAAAATTGTAAACGGATTTGAATAGCCCTTGTTTATGGTAAAGCTGTACGCCTTTACCAAATCCTTCTCCAAAAAAGAAAAGCAAAGAAGACAAAGAGGCACCAATTCCAATTGTAATTTTCAGATGCAGCCTTAGAAGTAACATTTTGCGAAAATACACATAGACATTTTATTGAGGCAATACTTGGGGATATACTTACAACACTGAGGGATACAATACAATAACAACAATAATCAGCAGAGAAAATTGAAAAGATAATATAATTATTAATATGTCATTTTATTTTTTTGCCGAATGTCTCGAAGCTTGTGTTTTATCGCGTCTCTTGGGCAATTCGGGGTTTTACTTTTGTTTTCCTGATATTTTAACCACTAGATAATGCCATTTATCCCATAACTGGCCGTTTATTTGAACAATAAAGGCCTTGGATAAATTTTGCTTTATTCACCTAGTAGGTTGATAAATTTTCCCCATTGGTTTAACACTGAAAAAAATTATTCCCCAAGTAGTGACGGACTTGTTGACCTCTGGCCTCTACCATATTGTCTAGCATAATTGATAGTTCGATTGTTGATTTCTTTGAATCTTTTTGAAAGTAGTACACAATGCCAGTAGAAAACACCACCCACTGCTCATATAATGAAGTATTTTTGCAAGTTTAGCTCAAGTTTGTAGAGGTATTATTTTTAGACATAAATGTATTACTGCGCCTTGTTTATTCTTGCCAATTTTGCCGGTCGATCGAATTAGACCAATGTGCTCCTCACTTCTCGCTGTGTTTTGTAGCGAATTATAGCACGATTTTGCCGCGACTGCCCCGAAGAAGATTTGTCGGATAAACTAAACAAACATATAGTGTTTTCAAGTAAAAAAATTATTCTACTCGTAGAATAAAGAATGAAACCGACTCGCCAGAGACTCGTCGGTTTCATTCTTAATCCTACTTGTAGAATAAATTTTTTAGTTTTACTTGAAAACACTATACGTTTATTCTATATACATTCAACTAAATAATGTGTGAGTTCATTTGTCATAACAAATTTGGATTGTTAACCTTTATCGGCTTTACGGAAACTTATAGGATTCTGATTACAGTACCGCGATCACAAAACAGTCCATTTACTCCGGCAGCCAATGGAGTTAACCATTTACCAAGTGCACAGGATATCAAAATTTATTTTTTTAATTATTGTTTTTTCAAATTTTTCAAAATATTTCAACATAACTATATCATGTTACCACACATTTGAACGAACTCGACGAGCTCGTTCCAAAGACTGATCACATGATATGGTTTTGTTGACATTTTCTGAAAAATAGTATTTTCAACTGCTTTATTTGTTAATTACGCCACCGAATGCTGCTGATTCGTTAGGTAAAGGGTAATACTGAAATGTTGTAAGTTTTTTCTCAGTTAATTGTGATAGGTCTGGACCTATGTAAATTGAATATACCGGGTGACACAGAGTTACCATTGGGCAATTTGAAAAAATGAAGATGGCTGCCCAAATGACGGTTATTACGCACATTTGGTTATTACAGGCCACACAGTTCACATTGCGTCATATGTGTATGTATACCAATGTTGTTGACCTCAAATAATTTAGTTGTTCCAATTTAATAGTTAATGAGTTATTATGATTTTATTGAAAATGGCTGACAATAGGGCCGCCAGGTTTCAGATTAGGAATCTATCCCAACCATTCTCAGTCATCCATTTTAATTTTTTATTTTCCTGCTAATAGTTCTATTGAAATTTCTCTCTCTCTCTCTTTGACGATATTGAGTTAGCAGTTAGCATTTTCTAAAAGAAAAACAGCACAAAATGGAAGGGTTGGCTACAGAGGCACATAGCCTAAAACTTAGCGTTTTTCAGAAGTTCAACATACTGAAGGTTAACAAACTCCCTATGGCTTTAGAGGACTGAATGCCATACATTCTTCTTGTTTAATTTTGCTATTCAGATGGTAGAAATCATGGCTAAATGTATTTCATCGGCATAATTCGTATGTCTGTTATACAGTAACTATTTCCGAGTTTTATCTAAGCAGATAGCATTGATTAAAAGGATAATAGGTCGCTAATTTGACAAACATATTGACTCTTAGAGTTTGGTCGCATGTTAAAAAGCAAGTAAAAAATATCACAATATACAATGTGTCAGACATCAGAAGTAACGCTAAATTACATAAATCATTAATTAAAAAGCTTTACCACAGAAAAATGTCCTAACCACATCTTTCGGGAGATATAAAAGAATTTACCCGAAAGTTATTGGAAGTGAACAAAACCCCCGAGACAAAATGTCCGAATACATGTGGTTTCTAATCTTAACACTCTGCTGTTCGAATAATTGGTCTTCACGAGGAACAACTGCGCATTATTTTAGCAATAATTGGACAGTGTTAGATAGAAAAACAGTAACATTCAAATAAATTGCCGTTATGTACCCAATAAAAATCTAAGCACTTTTATCGACAACGGCAATCTGAAACAGATACCATTGACAAATACGTTATAAACAGACCCACATGAAAACAACCTCCACCTTTGTCCTTCGTAGAAAGCTGTGTTCGACGAATACTGAAAACGACATTGCACGTGAATTTCCTGTTAGTGATCGAAGCTACAGACTACCGCTTTTCAAATATCCGATAAATTTTCGCCTTCAAGTTAATTTATTTAATCAAATCGGACGCTTTCATACGAATGATATATAAAACATAAAGGTACTTTTGTATAAGCACTTTTATCGACAACGGCAATCTGAAATAGATACCATTGACAAATACGCTATGAACAGACCCACATGAACACAACCTCCACCTTTGTCCTTCGTAGAAAGCTGTGTTCGACGAATACTGAAAACGACATTGCACGGGAATTTCCTGTTAGTGATCGACTTATCAGATCGGTTTGAAAAGCTACAGACTGCCGCTTTTCAAATATCCGATAAATTTTTGCCTTCAAGTTAATTTATTTAATCAAACCGGACGATTTCATACGAATGATATATAAAACATAAAGGTATTTTGCATAATGGTCATTGTGTTTTTGTTAAACGGTCAACTTGTTTTTTTTTTCAAAATCGCTTCTTATTATCCCTTTAATAGTCCTGCGTGCAAATTCTGATTTTGGGCCCAACTTGAAATGTTGTCCTAGGTTTATTTGTCCGTGGTCTATATGTTCAGAAACCGTGGGAGAACGCATTGTAATTTGACGCTTTCAAACACGATCCCCTTTATGCTGTTATGATAAAATGGTCAAATGTTTGAAATTACCTTCAAAACTTAAGCACTCAGTCATTGTATTGTATTCTTGTATCTTTTATTTCAGTTTTCAGTAGCATCTGTCAAGCTTTCATGTGAAAAGACTTTTGATTTGAAATAGAAGTATTACATTGCTCTCTACAACAAAGATTCAAGTGAAGGCAAAGAAGGGAAAGTTAATAGATTTGGGCTAAGCAAGGATTCAGAACTCTTTCAGATACAGCGAGATATGGTGATAAGTTTAATGACACACTTGAGGAAAAAATAACAGGAATTCTGACTTGACTATTTAATGCAAGAAAACGTGTGCGTCTATCTATTCCTCAACATATCGTCCCCTGAGTTCTAATGTGTTCTATGTGCCAGTAGGCACATAGAACACATTGGAACACAGGGGACGATATCATACAGGGACCTATGTTCAGAAACGTGAAATAAAGGACTCGCAATCAGATATATATACATCATATATTCCCCAAAGACAAGGAGGAGTTGTATTGCATTAGAAACATGTACAGTTCTTGAACAATGTTTATTCTGTGGTAATACATCTGCCACAGTAAGTTCAATTCAATTCAATTGTGTATTCACCCTGAAAACCATTAATGGTACGAGAGGTACAGATATTTACACATTTTTTACATAATGGTCTGTTGGAGGAAAGTCATATAAGCAGTGAACATTTTAACTAAAATTCTAAAAGAGTCAACGATGACCTATGCCTCACTGTGCACTTTACCTGTTGAGTTTTCGTGAACTGCGCACATGGGTCATCATCAACTGGCAGTGTACACATGTAGTATGCATAACCTTCACAGCTCACAGCGGTAAGCTGTGAAATTTCTTGCCATTTATTTTAAGGGTGTTATTTCTTATTGTACAGAAGCTAGCTGTAGTGTGAAATGACCCTCTGGATGACCACCTTGGAGAAATAAAAAATGAAACTGACGAAAGTAAGGCTGGTTGAAAGGTCGTGATAACCAACGATGACGTAGTGTCACCTGATAATTGCTTTACATATTGACACTGAACTATCAGAATCCAAAGGACAAAATCCTAAGACAATATTTCAAGACGGGGCTCAAAATCTGGATTTTCTGCTTCTTCAGCGTTTCACCAAAGTATGATGCCTGCTTTCCTCACACCTGTAGAAAAGTTGTATTGATAGCTAGTGTCTCGGCAAAATATGCCACGGGTTAAAAAGTAAATGGTCATCAGCTGTTTAATTGATTGTTATGAACAAACTAAACTTCAGAACGAACAATTCCAAATATCTAACAATAAAATATTCATATTACTAATGAAAAAAAGAAAAGGCTGGATAAGTAACACCGGTTTTGGCAGTTTACTATTTAGGTGCATTACGAATATTCGTAAAAAGGATAAAAAGAGAAAACTGGGTCTAATGACATCCTTTTCAAACCGGCTACACCGAGCTCTACTAAAGGCCGGAAACAATGTTCGAAATTGTAATGGAACGCTTCATTTAAAACTGGTGACGCGCCTACTGATGTATCCGATTAGAAGACAACGTTTAGGGGAAAATCACAAAGTAAATCTCACATCTTCCAACAAATAGTGTATGATCTACACCATTTCCTCAGAGACGAAGTATATATATATATATATTTACTGGGACAAGGCCTAAACTTGTTGATTAGACTAAAAGATGTTAAAAGATATTTTGAAGAAGGGAAACGTGAAAAGATATTGTGAAGAAGGGAGACGTGTCAGAGGAAGGCTAGTTTCTTTCTTTGGATACCGACTTTTCAAAGTTTGATTGTGTGTGTGTGTGTGTGTGTTGGTGTGTGTGTGTGTGTGTGTGTGTGTGGGTGGGTGGGTTTGTGTGTGTGTGTGTGTTTGTGTGGTTGTGTCTGTTTATAAGGGTATGCTTGCATGTGTTTCGTATTTGTTTCTGAAGGGGATAACTGAAAATATCTCAAATGGCATAAACAGAAAACCACCTCCTCGCAATATCAGTGGGCATACGGACAGTTCGGCAGAAGCATCAACCGGAAACCAGAAACAACACTGTATGCTGCACTGTACTGGACCAGACAGTGGTCCATGGCGGAATATTTCGGATCAAAGGAAGATTTTCTAAAACATCTAGAGAACTAAATTGACAGTGAGAAGCAGATTCGGAAAATATGTTGGCGGAGCTGTACTATATTGGTCGAGTGCAATACGTGTAGTCCTCACTTTCGTATTTGTTGTTTTCTCATAATGTCATTGCCAGTTACAGATACAAACCATTGGGGCACGTAAATCCGTTACAATAAGAACAAATACCGAAAACTATTTCTATCAAAAGATAATGGAAATATATAGGCCTCTGTGTTCTTCGCCCTCTCAAAAAGACTAGACACCTTGCGTGTTATTTTTGACATGCGCACAGAGATGTCCGCATTCGCTAACGGACTTATTGTGTGCTCTCCAATCAGACTCAGTTCATTTCGGACAGGGCTGTTTCTTCACAAAATGGCATGTCAACGATAGATGAATCAGTACATTGGTTGAGTTTTCAAGTTCTCAAAGTGATTTTAACATTTGATGGAATTTCTCCGTAACAAAAAAAAATGGGTTAATATATAAGAAAATACCCAACGATGAAATTATGCCACCCGATAGTTTCTTAACATATTAATCGTGATCTAGCAGACTCCAAAGAAAAAAAGAAACTTAAGGCCACTTTTAAAGATTGGGTTAAGATCTGGATGGCTGCCAGACTGCTTCCTCGATCAGATCGCTACACATTCACATCACAGGAATGAGATTTCGTAAATGACAAACTGAAATCAAGACTGGTTCAAGACAAATAAAACATAAATAATACTCAATATGCAATGTTATCGTATTCAGTATCGACCAGTGAGATTTTAGAGTAGAGATGGGCGGTATTGGAATAATGGGTCCGGTATCGATTTCGGTAAGTTAGGGGCTACACCACGGTATTGGTTCGGTATTCGGTATCTAACTTGACTGAAATTTGCTACTAGTACCAAAAAGGAATTCTCATCAGAAACAACTGAATAAGTTATTGTAGTATAATTCTACCGCAACGCTTTAAATGACACTGCCAATGAGCTCAACAGTGGAATTCTATTACGCCCATAAATCATATCTACAGTAATTGTGTGACTTGCTCTAAACGTACCGTTATGCTTAGAGATCTCTTTCAGGCTTTTGAGATCTCAGAGCACGTTCCCTGAAAATGCCATATTTAGGAGATCCTACTGACAATAGACAAAACACCTGAGCACTGATCCCTAGTCTGGTCTTGGCTTCCTTAACAAGTTGCCAAGGCTTGTCTGGAAACCACTAAGCAATTAGATATGTACAGGCTGTAGACTAGCTGGAATTCAGGACATTTGCCCAGTCCATTGTGGGTTAACAAAACTGAAAAGAATATCAGTCAATTCTTTCATGAAAATGAACCTTTCAGCTGCTATCAAGCCTAAATAGAGACTTATAAATTGTGAATATAAGGACAATTGAAAATTCAGACATTTTCGGCATTCACCGATTGGTTCGGTTCCGTTTTACGGTATCCCCATGGTATCGGTTCGGTTTTTTCGGTACATTACCCATCTCTATTCTAGAGTTTAGTAGATAGAAACTAGGCATAGAGTTTCACCGGATCGCGACACAGCCGCGATCCGGTCAAAATTGTCTATGTTTCTTTGGTAATCACGGTGCTAAAATAATGTTGAAATTTGTTAACGGCCCGTGACAAAACGTATCTCGATTTCTTCTGCGCCGCCATTTCTAAAGACATTGGGAACATTGCGTTGGCAATTGGCTACACAATTGGTTACATGGAGAGGTCGTTACGAATGTCTTCGCTTTTCGATAGCCGAATTATGGTAGCTGATCCGTAGTTGCACCCCACCTGCCTCGTTTGTTTTAGTATGAGTTAGCCATAGTTCGCACCTCTTTTTGAAAATTTCATTCGTTCGTAGTTTACTTTTAAGATTTTTCGTCATTATGAAAATCAGCGTCACCGTCACAAACATCACTATCTGCATTTTATTATTTTTTCGGTATTTATTTGTTTCAAAAATATATCTTATGACCCCTCATTGGAACTCCTCATTGAGCCCGTTCCAATGAAGGGTCAGCAGTTATATTTTTAGTCAAAGACAAATATTTAATTATTCAAAAGATATTATTTGGCAAGTGTCGTCTGCTTTCAATCGGAGTTCCGTAATGCTTAACTCTTTACCCAACGTAACGGCCAAAACCGGCAAGCGCTATTCTCAAAAAAATTATTATTTTTCCATTTTTGTTGTCTCAAAAACATGAGTCATGTCCCCTCGTTGGAACGAGCTCGTTCCAATGAGGGATCACAACCTATGTTGTTGAGACAAAAATGAAAAAAAAATTAGTTATTCAAGAATTTCTTTGGCAAATATCGTCTGCTTTTCATGTTAGGTCAGGGTTAAACCAAACCGTGGAGCACCATAACGTGCTAATATTTGTAGGAATCTTCTATACTTTGTTGACATCATTTATTTTCTCAGTCCTACTTCGACTTGAATTTGTAAAATAAATTTGATCATTGACTTAGCACGACTCCATAAGGACCTTGAATAACAGTCTGTTTCCGACGTTTAGCGCATACGTGGAGTCACATAACATGAAATTGAGATGGAATACTTTCACAATGAAATATTAGAACTTGTTTATATGATATAATGGCCTTCAGTTGACCTACAAAAAAAGTGCACTGCATGGATCATAGATTTCAGAACTTTACCTAACAATCATACAGATTTTGGCCTGAAAACCACGAGAAACGGTACGTATCACACAATGAGTTCCGATTCCGTATCATATAGACGGCTCATTCTGATTCAGTATCATATTGACGACTCATTTCCGGTAACGCGACAGCGACAGTTATAGACGAGTGGCTAAAATTTTTACTGTAAATAGAAACTGCACAATTCAATATTACACCTACCCGGTTCTTGAGGATGTGCTCTCGTAAATTCAAGTGGATCGTCATAGGAAGTGACACTGAGCGTGAATAATTTGATAACACAACTTTGAACATTGCGGTGACCGCGTTACTCATTGTTTGTCAGACTGCACAACAATATAATTCCATAAAATATGTTTTTTAAAAAACTTTTTCTCTTCCAACATTATGTCCCAAAACTGTATTAATAATTTAAGATTTGATCTGTTTATGAGACAGAATTGTTAGATAAATGCATTATCATGACAATGTGCATTTCCTGTGATTTGCATCAGATTCTGAGTTGCAAAGCCGGCTCGTTGAGATCCCATTCATTCTGGACACCACATCGAATCTGATACAAATCACAGGACATGCATATTATCATGATAATCTGTTTGTATTACTGTTCTCAAGTCTGGTCTTGAATATTAACAGAAATTATCATTGCGAATGTCGGAGAAGTGAAAATTTCTCCCGACTATGAGATAATGAATATCTTTATGCATGCAATATGTGACAGAGAAAAGACTGACAAACCTTGAAGCTGAGTTTCGTGGTACCCTAGGAGTCTTCGAATATGGATGGGGTCTACATAAATTGCTGAACTGGCATAGAAAATACTCCAACATGCTTTATTTTAGTGTTATCCTCTGTAGAGGGTACAGAAAGGAACACCACCTGACTCAAAGTTAGTTTCCTATCTTTATATGTGGTGAAACGTGCAATAAATATACAACCGCGAATGTCCGAGATTTAGTCACAGTTTGTTCAAGGAGTATCTAGTTGGCTAATATAAATGTCTGTTTACGCTCTAAACTCAGGTAGGCTAAAAATCAAGCCAGATCTGATGGGCTTAGTGAATATGAACCCCACTAGGTGCAGCACTAAGATACAATTATTACAACTCTTCATTACCCATTTATTGTTACATGTGTCGTCTCTTCGTCTGTTGTCAAATAAGTGGAATGCTTTTTTCGCGTCGACGACACGCAAGGAAGAAGTGGGAATTGCTAACCTCTTGTAACTTTAAGTGGAGTCATGAGTTCTTTCACACAACATTTGACACATACCGGTTTAAAAGATTTGAAAATACAGAGAATTTGAATGTTTGTTTTTAACATTGTGGAGCGAAAACGGAAACAATCTGTCGTTCTCTGTCAGTGTTCATTATCGAACTTCAGTGTGGAAAAAACAAACTTGTTTTCAACATCTGTGGCCTACAGTTTGCGTACTTTACTGTTTCTTCAGAGAAACACGTTCCAACCGCTGAAATCGGTCTGTGTCTCACTAGATCTCAACAATCTGCAATCATCATTCTTCAAAGCAAAACCAAGACAATCATAATTACTTTCACATTGCATGGCACATCTGACTTCACCCTGGCCGTCAATTCCAGTGAAGGCTTCCCTGTAAAGTAGTGTGTCTTGTGTTAGTTTGTAGACATGATGGAATCTTGTACCTGAAACAAATTTTAGAACTTGTTGACGTGCTGCGAAAGTTGAATAAAGTCGATGAATCTTCACCAAATACGACTCGAAGAAAACACCTGGGAAATAAATTCTGGAACAACTAAATATTTGTGCTTCAACAACATAGGTCATTACCATTTAGGAGGATCTCAACGAGCTCATTCCTCTGATGGGTCTTCCGCTATGTTTTTGAGGCAAAAATGAAGACACTAAAAACTGAATGACGGATTTTCTGAATGGAGCAAGTTTGGTCTGATCGATACGTTATTTTAATGGTTAATGTAATAAAGTTAAAAGTCAAACTGTTCACTTCTGGGCATTCAACGACAAGAGTGATGGGGTGGACGGATCACAATCGTTCGGTGTGGAACTTCTGAAACAAACTATTCGGTGGAATGCGCTTTCAACATCACTAAACAACAAGAAAATGCCATCACTCCACGGAAATAATTTTGAAACATCTCTCCATATGTTATCGAACGGACCCCCTCCCTCCCCGTCAGATACACAAATAACCGTATCTGCGATGACATTGGTGTGACACTGGGTGTCTGCAAGTGATTCCTTTCATAAAAGTCTTGTTAGGCCCCACAAAGTAGATCGTCTGTTTCACAGGCCATGTTTTGTAAAATTGCATGTGGATAGGATTTTGTTTTATTTTATTCTTTATTTTTTTATTATTTATTTGCCATCAGAACTTCGTGGCGTAGCGTGGGGTGTGAGGCATGGCGTGGCGTGGCGTAGCGTGGCGTTGGGGAATCACCGATTAATATATTGTACCCCTGAATTCAACAACTCCTTTCGTGTCACGACACATATTATCATCTTGTATCCGCAATTGTAATTCATCAGTTACATTTAACCCCGTTGTTCTTTATGAATCCGTTATTTGATTGGCTGAGAGCCGGTTAGCTCCGTGCTCTAGTCTGAGGTAACTTCACTCTCATCGTGCTCTAATTGCCGGAAGCAGGTCTACTAGAGCATTCTCAATCCATGCTACGCACGAGATCCCTTCTCTCTCATGAACTCTTACTTCACCCGAGTCACGAATCGAACACATTTTGTAAATTGGATCATGGCAAATAGACCGACATCGAAAATGACACTTTTTGAATGTTTTTCTTTTGAAATGTAACGGGTTTGGAGATTTGTTTCTTTTCTAACGATGACTGGAATTACAATGGAGATATTCGGGACTCGTTAACAAATGGCTTTCCATTGTCAAATTCCCGAATGTCTTAACTCAACAAGAGATTTTTATCTCCTAACTGTACAATTATTACTCCATCGGGATAGATTAACCAATGAACGGTCATAACTAGATGCAGAGCACTGAAGAATACACTGACAATACTGATCAACTATGAACCCATATTAATTTAATATAACGACACTGATTATATAATAATTGTAAATGTACGTCATTTAGATTTTATCGCAAAAATCGCATTCTGCATTCGACTAATTGACACTTTGGAAAGTTTATTTTCAGTTCAAAGCGTCGGAAATCAGACATAATTGTAAATGTACTCAAAAAGGTCGGAGGTAATAAATCAATAATTATTTGGCGTTCAATGGGTTTTTGGATTACCCCCATGCATGCATCACTACTCGTCTGGTTTTGTAAACAAATGAATACCGATAGGAAAAATTTAACGAAAACATGAAACGGCACGAATTTAACGAAAACATTAATTTGTTGTGTAAAAAATGAACATCGACTTAGCAGGCTGGCATAACGGTTGTATATATTAGAGTATACCTGTCATACAGAGAATGTCGTACTCATCGGAACATGCCTTTCCATTCCACTGGCCTTTTCGGTTCTTATCCATCATGTAGCAGTGGAGGTTGGATGTGGTGAAATCATTTTTTACGTAAAACCAATTTTCCCATGAAAGTCTGTTTCCGAGGGAATCCACGTAACGAAAATCCCTTTCACGGTCATTTACGCCTAGCCATATGTTCTTAGGTCTTGAAAAAAGAAGCAAATAATTGATAATTATTTAAATGAACTTTGAAGTTCTTCTAAAACGAACTGCTGGTGAACCACAATTGCATGATTGCCCTGAGATTTCTGTGGTTAGACCAGCACCATTAATGAGTAATGTAATTACAACCATCATGGTAATAATAGTAATACGATGATTTTATCGGGTTTGACAGTTTATTAACGGCCCTCTGGAATAATTACCACTCTCGGGCCAATTAGCGACCATCAACTACGTTTCGGGCCTCTAATAGGCCATTGGACTGTTAATAAATTGTAACGCCCTGAAAAAGCATGTTATTGTTATAGCATTATTAATTTAATATACAGATAATAATACTAATAGTAATAATAACAACAACAACAACAACAACAACAACAACTTTGTTTCATGAAATAGTAAACATTTCCCACTTTCAGAACATTTTAGGAAGTTTATTTCTTGTTCGTTGATACTTTTTTCACTGTGATTAGCCGACTACACCTGCATTGAGAAGTCCGAGTTTTAAATAACGTAATCGTATGTCTTGCGTTGGGGAAGACAAAAAATACCACGTCTGCATTTTCACTATTTCTTATATTTTAGCCGAAGAACATGATAAACATCATTACTGTATCTCTGAACTAAATATTTGAATTAGAGTTATCCACCTTGAAATGATGCAGTCTCTAACAATAAGCAGCATTGAGAAAATATTTTGTTTCAATAAACGTTTGAAACATTCTATTGACATCTTGCATTATTTTTGAATACTCCAGATATATAAAGAGGGTGATTTGATGACTTTTGGACCTAAAAATTAAAATTGACTTTTGGTGTGTTTTTGTTTGGAATTCCCTGAAAAATATGTGCACGTGACCGATACTTCCCTTCCTGTCGGTTTTTTTCTCTTATTTGTTGCATGACTTGCTGTTTTCTGGTCAGAAGAAGTTGTCTGGAGGGTTATACTTGACAAAGATATTTGAATGCCAAAATTAAAGTGATGCGATCATATTTTTTTTTCGCCTGAACCTTATAATGGTCGCCTGTGGGAAAACATTAGTTCCGTGATACCTTATGCATTACTTCATCGCAACGCTCGTAACTCTCGCATCGCATTTATTGTGTAATGTACGAAGGTTGTATAATAGAATGGGAAGAATAAACATCATAACATTCCAATTACAGGTACCGTCACAGATTTTTTGTCGTAGACCAATAAGTGACCCCCCTCCCCCCCACCCCCCCACCCCCCCCCCACCCCCCACACACACACCATAACGGAATATGAATTCTTGCAATCTGCACAAAACTACAACACTATGAAAGATGTTCTTGGGCAAGACTTAATCGCACTTGAGGCAAAGTACCACAAAAATTGTCTCGCACGACTTCTTTTATCTCAGAAGAAGCATGCTGATGAGGGGAGTTCTAATTCATCTGTACAGATGTATGATAATGCATTCACCATGCTGCTAAAAGACATAGAAGATGGCATTCGACTGGGAGCCGCTTTTGATATGAGTTCTTTGCTCTGTAAATATAGGACTTGACTGAGCCATTGAGGATTGAGAGGAGAGGCAGCTTATCGTTCAAAAAAACTTAAAGTTCGCTTACAGAATTATTTTGGGAATGACATTGTGTTTCAGAAACCTTTTTGTGTGAATGAACCCGAGATTGTTTACAGCTCGAGTATTAATGTGAAATCTATCATCAATAAGTTGGCTGAACAGAGAAAAAAATAATTAATGGTCAGGCTTTACGAGACAACTTCAGGATAACGGAGGAGACAGATAACCTGTCTCATACATCAGCACTAAGGCTTAGGAAGACATTCAGGAATGTTCGACATGGGATTTCAGTTGTACCAACAGTGCATCCAAGTGATATATGTGAAGCCAGAGCTATGGAAATGATTCTGGATGGTTTATATGATTTCTTGTCAGCCTTGATATTCGGGGTGGACAGAGACACTGTGTTAAAAGACGGGCGAAAGCATCAACGCATACTATCGTTAGTACAGGACATTCTTTTCGCTTCGTCCAATTCAAGATGTCAAACACCAAAGCATGTTGCTTTAGCTGTGTCTGTTAAGCATCCGACTGGCAGTCGTCAAGTAGTTGACATGTTAAACAGAAACGGACATTGTGCCAGCTATGATGGTGTGTGTCGACATGAAGCTTCCATAGCAGCTGTTGTCGATTCTAGATTTCCGGATAAAGGTGTATACCATGTGCCATCTAACATTCTTCCTGGAACATTTATGCATGAAGTCATGGACAACATTGATATAAATGAGGAAGTGATAAGTGGTATAGTGACTACTCGTGGTCTTGGAAGAGTATTGTATCAAGATCACGTTGATTCATCAGTGACTGAAAATAATAAAATGACTAACTCTATACCCACTGATGATAATGAAGTATGCATTCCGGAGAGATCGAAGTCTGTTCATAATCTTCCCCAGATTGAATTGCTGCAATGTCCAAATGTCAACAAAACTAACTGTGGTCCTCACTTGAAAGGCCACATTAAAACAGAGCAGTGGTTTAAAAGTGAATTGAAATTTGTGGTTAATAACTTGGACAAAGCTGTCATTTTAGCTCGAATGTGCCCCGACATGTCCAATCGTGATGTGATCCAATTACCTGTGCTTGAGCAGAATATTCCAAGTTGGACTGTTACTCATAGACTGTTGTTGTTTCTTGAACAGACTAAAACCCAAATTCGAACCACTGTGGGGTATAATCTGGTTATTCTCGGCACCCCAACAAACCCAGATACTATTTATTCCGGACTTAAGATGATAGAAGCTCAAACAAAAGCACTGGGTCAAGATGTGCCAGTAATAATTTTCGACTTACAACTCTACATTATTGCACAACAAATTCGGCTTGCAAACTGGAAAGAATTTGGACATCATGTTATCAGACTTGGTGGCTTCCATATAATGGAGCTATTCTGGAAGATATTGGGGACATGATATGCGATGTCAGGCCTAGAGGATATTCTGGTAGAAGCTTGTGCTTTTGGACCAAACACAATACAGGCAGTAATGAGAGGATCTCACTACAAGAGATGTTTCCACGCTCATGCACTGATGTTTTGAGACAATGAATAGACTACAGTTGAGTGCCTTCTTTAACTGGCTAATGGAGGAAAACAAAATAACAGACGAAGATGCCGGCTCATTTCTAATGTATAGTTCAGATGGACAGATTGCAGTGAAAGAATTCAAGTCAAATGACAATGATATGCTATATGTGGATGCTTTTAGAAAGCAATTCATCTACTAGAAGAAAAGCTGGAAGTTATAATTCACTATGTGTCTGTTTTTTTGGAGGCTGGGCGACAGCAGTCTTTAAGGTTCAGCTTGTGGGACCAGTACATATCAGATATACAGCTTGCACCAGATTATATCACTGCTGAGAAGACATCCAACCGGGGCGAACATCGTGCATGTTTTTCAGAAATATTATGCTATTCATTCGCCTACGGCAGACAAAATTATTCACGTTGGGGGCCAGTCTACTTTGCAGAGATGTTTCGTCTCAAAGAATCTGCACCAGAAGTCTACGAAAAGTTTCTTCAAGGCAAACATACGGTTAGCCGCTCAGACGCTCCGAGCATTCATCGTTTAAAATCGTGTGGTCAGACCTTGGAATGGAACAGACTGCAGTTAAGGATACCAAATCAAGACATGGTGGTATAATAGGGCTCCACAGACGACACACAGCAACTATAAAGTGGAATCTGACAAGTCATGTTAGAGATGAAATTACAAACAATTTCAAGTCAATGACTCAGAATGACCACGCAGAATCTGTTGACACATGATTAAACACAAAAGATGTCACAGCTACGGAGACATTGGTGCACAAAATTTCAACAGTTGTTATCGATCGTTTCGGCAACCCATTTGCCGTTAGGTGTGACGATCCGGAAATGCCAGGTCCGATAATTAACATATCGACAGGAGTGATAGCTACGGATGAAATAGCTGACGATTTGTTATGTGCCAAGGAGAAACAAAAAAGAGCCCTTCTAGAATACACTGATCAAAGAATTAACAAAGGACTGACTCCCATAGCTGCCCGTATAACGCGAATGAAGTTGAAGAATTTTGAAAAAGATAACACAAAGACAAACGAGGAACAAACAGAAAGAAAAATGCCAAATTATTGATAATGATCGGCAGATATTTGGATGTCTGCTTGTTGTTGCCAAGGAAAACGATGTAGACATTAAAACATTATTTCGACACGAACTTGCATCCCTGCTGTGCCATTGGCGATAGCAAATCCTGATGGTTCTCTTACCAAAAGCAATAAATCACAGGTTCTTAAAGATATTGAATCAGAAGCAGCAGTTACTATTAGCGCAAAGGAGTTTTCTGGTCTTCAGTACAGTAAAGAAACAACATCTGTGTTCATAGACCACATGGCATGTGTGCAGCGAGTTTCAAGTCGAAAAATTGTAAAAACATTTAGAGATCTGGCAAAAGCAATAGAAGTGTTCGTCAAGTCTGCCTTCAATGAAGGATCAATGGTCCATGTCGTCTCGGATAAGTATGACAGTGAAATATCCATAATGGCCGGCGAGCGAAAATGTCGAGGGGCAATCAAGGATTTACCAGAAGTCATTGTTAATCGGCCTGACCAAGTTCTGCCTCGAGATATTCATGCTTTTTTCTCAAATCCAAAGAATAAGGACAACTTCAACAACTGTTTGTTAGGCCATTGGGAAAAGACATATCAATCGTGTTTCATAGGGATCAGACTCTAGTTTTAGCCGGTGGATTCTCAGATCATGAACGCGTGATAGAAATAAAACCAGTTGGTGTAAAGGAGATTCCCGAGCTGTATTCTGACCATGAAGAGGCCGACACCCGTCTCCTGCTCCATGCCTCTGTCTCAAAAGAACAATATCGGACACAAACTGCTATAATCTGGTCAACAGATACTGACGTCTTTATCTTGGGGCTTCCAACCTATCATTTCCATTGATATATGGTTCAGGACGGGAACTAAAGACAAAACTAGATACTTACCTCTTCATCAGATTGCTCCATGTATAGGCGAGAAACATATGGAGACCCTTTTGTCTCTCCATGCATTGACAGTGTGTGACAGCACCAGCTGCTTTAAAGGAAGGGGAAAACCACTGCACATATCGAGGACCGATGAGGACTCCCAAGTTTGAGAAATTGAAAGATCTTGGGAGTAGTTTGTAAATGGAGGAATCTGTTGTTGAATGCTGTGAGACATTTGTATGTAGAATGTACAGTACGGTGGGGGCAACGCCATCAACGATCTACGCTTTAAAATGTTCTGTAAAAAAACCTGTTAACAACCAAGGGCTCCCACCATGTCAAGACAATCTGAAACTTCACATACAGAGATGCAACTACCAAGTGCGTTTATGGAAAAGTACCCTTAGACCTAGAATGTGCACCCCTTCTCCTGTTGACCACTGTTGGGCAATTTTTAATGAGTGTCTGGACCTACTCTGGATGACTATGGACCCAGCACCACATAATATCTTCTAATTGACAACATGTCAGTGTAAGGCGTCTAAATGCACCACATCACGTAAATGTGCGAGATCCTCATTGAAGTGTACCATAGCCTGTCAGTGTCAGGGAGACCCCAAAAACTGTGACAATTCTATTGTTGATTCTAGTGATGATAATTTATCACTAGTGGATTCATCAAGTGAAAGTGATTGAGATGCAATTTGTAGGTATACAATGATATACAGTACGCGGAGAATGTATTATCACTAAATCGCCCGCAGAGTGGAGAATCCACCCGAGGAATAACTGCAAATTTGTTGCAAAGCATAACCAGCACCAGCAAAGTTTTAGCCAATGGACCTCCGAGTTAAATCCGGAGGTCCATTGGCTGAAAAATTGCTTGTGTTTTTTGTCCATATGTACAAAATTTGAAAGTTGAAAGTTATAGCTTGGCTGATAACTCCACTCCGCGGGTGATCTAGTTACAATCCACTCTCCACGTACTGTATAGAATTGGAATAATGATGATATTTTACTTTGAGATACATTCAAAATTGTCATAAGAAGTTCAAAAACGAATAAAAAAAAATCAAATAGCTATAGACCAAACTCCAGTCACAAATTCTTGGAAAATAAGTCGGTTTACTCTGTATTAACCCTTTACCCAACGTAACGGCCAAAACCGGCCAGCGCTATTCTCAAAAATCGCTAATTAATTTTCATTATTTTTTTCATTTTTTGTCTCAAAACATAGGTTATGACCCCTCATTGGAACGAGCTCGTCGAACTCGTTCCAATGAGGGATCATAACCTATGTTTTTGAGACATAAAATGAAAAAAATTAGTTATTCAAGAATTTTGTTTGTGCAAATGTCGTCTGCTTTTCATGTTAGTTAAAGAGTTAACGGAATAATTGATGGGATAATGTATATCGCATACCCATAACAAATTTTAAGACAATTAAACTGAATTCAGTTGCATAACAACTATTTATTATATTTGAATTATGAATGACATAATGTACTCTCATTAAGTCATATCGACCACAAGATTATCAGTAATCAATAATCTTTTGACCAATTTGGCACGGCTGACTCTTGAAAAAAATCTGTATGCTCGGAAAATTCTACGGGTGGGGGGGGGTGGGGGTGGGATAGTATTTCCTCTATATTGACACTTTATTATATTTAATAATAGAATATTTGTGCTCTTTATGATAGGGAAATGCATCAGAATTATTTTGACACAAAAATAATACCATGTATTGAGTAGTTTGCCTATGGAAATTCCATTTATATATCTAATTTTTGGTGAAAATGAAGTAATTTTGAGTCCGAAAATGCCAAATTTTTACTTTTTATCGACAAATACCAAATATTATATTGTAAATGCATACTCATAAAACAGGTTTGCTTAAAATGTAATAAGTAAATTGTGTATAATGGAAGAAATTTCAATATTACATAATATTGTTTTCCGAAATATTTACGGTGGGTAGGTATGATCAGGCCGGTTTTACAAAAAAAAATGACCACGCGTCCACAAAATCAACACCCATTTTCTTATTGGGGGTGGAAAATACTTTAATATGACACCAATAGTTATTTTCTAGTAAGGGGATTAAACGAACATGTTATTCAGGCTCTTTGGGGAAGTTGGCCGCTAGACTAATGTCTAAATGTAACTTTGTCAGAACCAATCAATTTATTTTCTGCATTATACTGCTTCAAGCCACGCAGGTGGTTGTCCAGTATTATAGAACGATTGTTTCGCGGGTAGGATTCTGCGATTTGATCCACACTCTTAATATGCCAGGCATCGAACATGGAACAACTCTTCGTGTTTCCCCGGCTGCTTGAAGGGCAACAACTGTATAATATACAAATCATTTGGCATTTTGAATACAGAGAACGTTACACAATTAAACACATACCCCCATGTGGTCCACACATAATCATGATCTTCTTGGCTATCCAATCTCGCTAATTCTGCACCATTTTCTCTACACACGCTCAAGGCATTGGTCCAGTTTAGCCGAGGTGTGTTGCTGAATTTCCAACATTTCTCTGTGTGTTCAGGTCTGTCATAACCATATAGACACAGTACGACTATCAAAGAAAACATATTCATCACATGATCTGACTCTTTTCCGACAATTAAACACATACTTCAAAACGGTAAATCACGATTATTCATTAAGATTACGGAAGTAGCAGCAGGTTACACTTGTATTCTTGCGGGAGTCAGTAATCTCTATATAGCTTTCTCTACAATATTCTCATTGGCTCTCGCAGGTGGAGGAGTTGTTGAAATATAAATAAACTATCCTCAAAAACTTGTCGAATGTTTTCAACTACCCGACACCTTGCTTTTTAATAAAACATACTTGGATGTCTGGGAAAAAAGGAATATGTTGACGGCGTGCATATTTTGGCGGCAATACAAATTTAATATTTGCAACATATTTTAGTCATTATTGACAGAAAGAAAGCTCTGCGATTGGATAGTTGATACTGTGCTAGTTAAACATAATGGCGTTGCATGGAGTGAAAGCTGTTACCGCGTGGCTGAAGTCACAGTGTATCAATTATCACGCCATCACACGACTTCGATTCGAAGGAGTCATCGCGTTGATTGAATTGACGATATCTGGGGTGGGTGGGGTGAGGGGGGGGGGGGGGTGCAGATAGAGTCTATTTGGGCATGTGATATAGGATTTTGGATAAATAATAAATGGAATCTTCAACTCGCCACCATTTTGTTGTAAACCTTCACGGATTCTTCTAATAAAGTACGTTTGGACCTCGCCAAACGCTCGATCTAGACCTAACTTAGTGAACTTGTTTTGTATTGTTATTGGGGTTTAACTCATTCAACAGCCAGGATCATATCGGTTTGGACTCGTTTCGTATACTTTACTGTAAACCGAGGATTCGTTGGAGATACTCTATGTATTGACCACCCCGTTGTTTAAGGTGTAATTGACTCTACGTAAACAAAATACATGAAAATAAATCCCCCAACCAACAAACGCTTTAGAGAGATTTGACACATGAATTTAATCGATTTTGTTTGTTTCTTCACTTGTGACGACAACACAGGATTGCCAATGAGCAGTATGTTCTAACGCTATCAAACTTGTGTGTCTGAAAGTAGATGTCTACACTATCGAATGCAGATGGAGTTTTCTTGTGGGGGGGGGGGGGGGTGAGTAGGAAAAAAGGAGGAACACTACCTCAGTTATGGAGCTCCTTCTGATGATCATAAGACCGAATAGACTGGTAGTCTACTTATCAATTTTATCAAATATTTGTTTCGTCTCCTTTAATGATTTCTATGAGGGAGGCGATGGGGTGATGGAATGTGGTGATCGGCATCGTTTTTTTATTAGATAGATGGCAAACTATGTGCATGCAGCCAAAAGACTTCATCCTATTATATATATAAAATATAAATAATGAAATTCTAAAATAAATAAATAAATAAATATATAAATAAATAAATAAATAACTAAATAAATAAATATATTTATTCACTCCCAATAAACTGGTAGCAAATAATATATTATCTTCCAGAAGAATTATAACAAAGATTAAGTGAGATAGAAAGGTTAGATAACAAAGAAACGTTTCGATACGAATCAGATTAAATTGATAAATTAACCCTTTGTCTAACGAATCGGCTACATCCACCCGCATAATATGCAAATTCAGCAGTTGAAAAAATATTTTTCAACACATTTCAACAAAACCATATCATGTGACCCCACATCATAGGATATGGTTCTGTGGAAATTTTATGAAAAAACTTTAAAAAATGATATTTAAAATAATAAATTTTGATACGACCGCGTTGAATAAAGGGTTAATTCAGTTGACCCATAACAAAGAGTCATAATTATGCATCTTATATTTATTTATTTATATATTGGTGTTTAAAATCACATACTTAAGCACAATGGCTAATTGTGACCGTGACAGTTGTACGGATGGAGGAAGCCCGAGTACCCAGAGAGAACCACCGAGCAGCGGCGAGCAACTGTCAGCTCCTGAACATTCTAACTCTGTTCAAGCTCTGCTCAATCAGGGTTACAGCGGATGAAGACATGTGCACTGTCGACGTGCAGTACGCCTTAGTGCACGGCGTCATCGTGCCCCCATAGTCAACCGTGCCCTGCCCAAGGACATAGCGCGGGTCGTCCCGGACGGGGATCGAACTCGGGACCGCCAGCATAGAAGTTCAACTGTCTTACCACTGAGCCACCACAATCATACATCTTACCTAAAGATTCTTTGACTGGTAGGAATGCTGTCTCGCCTGTGTCGTCAGACTGCGATTTTATTTTGTCGAAAACGGCACAAAGAGAATAACAAACCACAAAGCCTTTGAAACCTGTCAAAAGTATATTTTTTATGTCAATTTTGCTGTCGAATGATATATTTTTTTGGTCCCACAAGAATATTGTAGTGCAAATGTCCCCTTTGGCACCCGACAGCGTGAATACTGGTTTCACAGCTTCAATTAAATTGACTGAGCAGTAGTGCCCTGCAGACCTGAATTTCAGGTCGAATCGAACTCCGAATCGGATCTGACACATGATTTCGAATCTAACCGAATCCTTAATCTAAACTGACAATGCTGCCAGTCTCCACTCAAGTATTTTATCTAACAATCATAAAGACTTTGGCCTGAAAATCACGAAAAACTGTATATATTACATAATGTGTTCCGACTCCTTATCACATAGACGACTCATTCTGATTCCGTATCATATAGACAACTCGTTTCCGGGAACGCGACGGGCTATCATAACAGGCGTATGAATGCATTCTATGTGCGTTTCAGTGATCGACTCAGCTGATCGCTCACAAAACAAAACAAAATTTCTTATAATTAGCGACAAAACTATTAATAGCAAATGACCCCCCACCTCCACAATAATTAGAAACTGCACAATTAAATATGGCACACTTGTAAATTCAAGCGTATCATCATAGGGAGTGACATTGAGAGTGAATAATTTTACAACGCTAGTTTGATAATTTGCAGTGACCGTGTTACTCATTGTTTGTTAAATTGCACAAAAATATTGTCCCATAGAATATGTTTTTTTAAACTTTTTCTCGCCCAACATTATGTCCCAAAACTGTATTAATAATTTAAGATTTAATATGTTCATGTGACAGAATTGTTAGATAAATGAATTATCATGATAATATGCATGCCCCGTGATTTGTATCAGATTCTCGGTGGTGTACAGAATGGGATCACGGCTCGCCGGCAAAGCCGGCTCGTTGAGATCCCACTCTGGACACCACCTTGAATCTGATACAAATCACAGGACATACATATTATCATAAGAATATGTATGTATTCAAGGTATAACTGTACTAAATATTTTCCCGTTGGCGACTATTATCAGACTCGTGTGAGAAATATGATCGCGTCACTTTAAATTTTGCATTCAAATATTTTTGTCAAGTATAACCCTCCGACAACTTTTTATGTGTTAAAACAGGAGATCATGCAACAAATAAGACACAAAGTGACAGGAAGGAACGTACTGGTCACGTGCACAATTTTTTCGGAGAATTTCAAACGAAAACACACCAATAGTCAATTGTATTTTTAGACCCCAAAATTCATGAAGCCACCCTCTTTATGTCACTGGAATATCTCAGCAATAATACAAGATTTTCTCCAGGCTGCTTAGTATTGAAAATTGCATCATTTTCCGACTGCCACTTTTCAAGGCAGATAACTTTAATTCACAATTTAGTCTTGTTATTAAAAGCTTCTGAAGGCGAATGCATATTACAGCAAATCGAGCGAATCTATTTTGTATTCACGGGGAGGTTCAATACTAATAATAATTATAATTATGATATACCCACTTTTTCAGCATCAAAATTATAGTTCAGTGGATGAAGAACCATATTCTTAGGCGCTGTACATGTTACTGAGCTCATGCAAATATACAAACAGAGGTTGTGTAGTGAGATTTATTTTCTGGTATCTTTTAGTTTGTAGAAGATTTTCTGGCATCTTTTAGTTTGTAGGAGAACTAGTTACGAATAGATCTTTTCCGCTCATGCTTTCGACGAATAGCTGATGTTTTAATCCTTCATCCCGTAGGTCTATAGGATTAAACTATTTTTGATTCTCTTTGCCAATTTAGTTTATATTGTTTCATCGTATCATGAAATGGCACTATTTTATCTACGCAAAAAATACATAGCAGACTGGAAGGGTTATGAAAAAACTATAGGGAAGAAAATATGCTCGGTGTATCGTTACTTGTCCTTATTGTGCTTCACTTGTCTCAGAGGAGTGACAGAAGGTCAAAAGATCATTGAGTTGCTTTTTGACACGGATATATGTTTTGAGATCTTTCTTGAAAATGTTGACATTTGACAGTCTTTTTAGATAATCAGGTAAATTATTCGACAAGTGAAGACCAGGAAATGAGAATGATCTATCTCCAAATGTCTTACACCTATTTTGGGGGAATATGTTGTAGCATTTTATCCTCAGACCTCAGGTTGTATTGACACACACAGTCTTGGTATTGATGAGTTCTTGTAAGTCGGCTGGGGACATGTTATTTTGCGCCTTGAAAACTAATAATAAAGTTTTGAAATTATTCTGCACTTTACTGGCAGTCAGTGCAGATCCATCAAAACAGGAGTAATGTGTTGAGATCGTGATATTCTACATACCGTTCGGGCTAATGCATTTAACACTTTTTGCAATCGAGAATTCTGGTATTGTGGAACTTTGAACAGTAATGCATTGCAATAATCCAAATGTGAAGTTACAAAAGCATGAACTAGAGTTTTTGTGGAGTCTTTTGTAAGGAACTGTCATATCTGTTTAATTTTTAAATGTCTTATCTGAAAGCTTTGTTGCACCTATTTGTAACATGTTTGTCCATAGACATGTTTGAGTCGAAGAAGGAACTAAGATTACGTACACTGTCACTTGCCCTGATGGTGGAATCTCCTACCTTCTCTGAGTTGATGTCAATGTTAGTGAGTTGGTAACATGAACCAGTTATTAGGAATTCAGTCTTATCATCATTTATCGTTAATTTGTTTGGAAGCATCCAAGTGCGAAGGTCCGAAATACATGATTCAATAATTTCTAGAGCTTTAGTTTGATCCTTGGTTGTTGGTCGAAAACAGAAGTGTGTCATCGACATAACCATGAACGTCAAGCGCGCCTCAATGATGGCGAACGTTTTTGAAATATAGAATAGAAACTGAACAGGACCATATCACTATGTAACATTAGGTGGTCAATGGCAGCTTTTTCACACAGCTAAAAAAAACAAATGGTAAGTTACTCTCTGGCGGGAGGTTTTTAAATACAAGTTCTGCACCTTCTTTCTTCAGAAGAGGGTTCAGAATCGCGATTTTCTACAAATCAGGCACATATCCTTCTAGCGGAGACATGTTGATCATTTTTGTGATTACAGGAGCCAAAGCGTCAACACATGATTTGATAATAGATGTTGGCATTGGTTCGAGTTGAATTGAGGCATTGAGGATTATTTTATTAATTTGGTTACCTCATGGATTTCAAAAGGTCGAAAAGTTGCAAGTTATTTTTCTGATGGTTTCTGTTTGATATCAATTTTGTCAACCTTTATGTTGTGAATTTTTTCTTGAATTAATTTTATTTTTTTAATGAAGAACTCGCCAAATTGATCAGCTAGCTTTGATGGATCATCGTGTGGTGGTAATGACAAACTTTGTTTTTCTGTACACATGTCTGTAACAACTTCAAACAGTCACCATTACAAGCTTCAACACATGTTGTGTATTGAGATTTTCTGGCATCTTTTAGTTTGTAGGAGATTTTCTGGCATCTTTTAGTTTGTAGGAGAACTAGTTACGAATAGATCTTTTCCGCTCATGCTTTCGACGAATAGCTGATATTTTAATCCTTCATCCCGTGGGTCTGTAGGATTAAACTATTATTGATTCTCTTTGCCAATTTTAGTTTATATTGTTTCATTACGGTGGGTAAAGGGTTAAGCAAATTTGGGAACTCAGAATAGGCACATAAGGGGCTCACGTTGAAGAAAAATAGAAATCAAATCTTAACTATAAACACAGGAAGGGTAGTGTCCAGGGAATGACAGATGCAATAGTTACCAGCCAGATGATAGCGGCCGGGATAGAAAGTCCAGGAAGAGCTTGGATGCCAAAATGAGAACTAGAGCACAGAATCAATGACAAAACGAGAAAGGTTATACGGGAGATGAAGTGAAGAAGTGCTGTATTGAAGAACAGTGGGAAATACAAGAGCATGGAGAAAAATAACACAATGGTAGCAAAAGAAAAATATTAAAAACGTGAACAAAAGTAAATCAAATTAAAGACGTTTATAGGAAGGTGCTGAATTGCAGTCTTATTCGATCGATAAGAATAACTTAGGGTGGTATCGAGCTCAAATATATTTTTGGAATGAACGAACAGACCAGACAAAATAAATATTTTACGTAGTATTTAACTGTATGTGTGTGGATGAGGTGGGGGTAGCAGAAGAAGCGATGATGAAGGTAACGACATACAGGAATGTAGCAAACACTCAGAAAAGCGAATGGTAGGCAATGGGTCACTTCGAACCTGCCAAATGCGAAAACGAGTTGGAGCAAAATTTATCTTGCTTCTTATGCAGGGAAATAAAAAGTAGAGGAAGTACGAAACACTGGTCTCTAAACTATAGGGCAGAACACCGGAATTTTCAAAACATGAAAGAAAGGCATCGGATTGAACTGGAAGGAGGAACATGTCGCCTACCAATTTCAAAACTGTGACTAAAAACGAAGTTATATCTAGTAACGTTTCTGGGTATATTTACAAGTTTTTTCTCGATTAATCCAGATTACGTATAAAGAAGTCGTTAGACCCGAATGGAAAAGAAACTTCAACCTTCTTATGTTGGAACTGTCAGCCGTTGCAGATAATGGAGACGGCAACAAACAAGTGAACTTAGAACCTAATAGTAAGAATTTGATAAATAAAATGAAAGGGTATTATATTGCATTCGTTCAGAAATATGAACCGGACGGAAGAGGTACTACAATCAAAGAATTTTTCGCTTACCCAATGTGGTAAATAAAAGCAAAATGATTGCTAATTGACCGAGTCAGTAACATACAGTTTTTATACTGTCTCCGTGGAATTTCAACGTTAAGAAAAGCATGAATGAATCCCCTTTTGCAATCTGCACCCTTTTTCTTACTAATTTGTGTCGGAAATGTCATGGTTTTATCACATTCCCTCACCGCATATTCACGTCAGAAAAAAAAAACTCAAAAACAAAAAGGACTTCCTTCCCATTGGCATAACATCTCTGTTATCACAACCTCCAATTTATAGAATATATTATGAATTTTGGAAGCAAATATTAGTTACACCGGATAAAAACAGTGAAAGGGAAAGGTAAAAATTTTTATCAAATATCGCCCAGCAACAAAAGCTGGAAGCTACTTTTCAGATCACTTAACCTGATAATTCAAACAGTATTCGTATCTAGGTCAGTGTTGTCGACTGGCCAGTAATTCCAGTCGTATCTGGTCGATAACTGAAAAAGCCGAAAATAAGCATATCAATATCCCATTCTGGGTCTGGTGGACAAAAACCGATCCTAGCAACAAACCAAACTTAAAGGCAACGAGTGATAGCGCGTTTGCGCAAGTATATAGTCAAAGACATTGTAGGCTGATGTAAAGTCAGGAGTCCAACATGTTATTCTCAACGTGTTTGATTCTGGGGTGTGCGTTGAACAGTAGTCGCGTTTCGTTAAAATCCAACAAAAGGCAGCTGATAACATTTAAAAGGGCATATAGGAATTTATTCGTCTGCTGTAAGTTAATAATAAAGCATACCAAATCCTATGGGTTATTATATCACTATATTATATCTCACGTGATTTCCCGTCTCCACTGATTGGCTGTGAGATTCAATACTATTTCTGATAAACATGCCCATCGATCGTTCTAAAAATAACCGTGCACTATTCCACGCACTATACCCTTTCTAGAAATAGACGTGGAATATTCTAGGACATTCGACTGACGGATCAAGACTTTTATTCGAATTCCGAGGTGTTATATCAAGTTCAAGAATGGAAATGCATGTCTTGAGCAAAATGCTTGACAATAGGCAGTGTACAGTACAGTCGTCATTGACCTGTCGTAATCCTCGCATGGGCAGTTAAGGTCACTCGTGCTTTTTCCAGGTAATACAAATCACCAGCAACAAAAATTTTATAAATAAAGAACCGGATTGTACGCGGTGCTTCCCTGGTGCTTCATTATTTAATTTTGGATGATTATTCCTGTAATTAATGTTTGGAATCTAATATCACTGCGTCCATGGAAAGTAACCAATCCACGGCAGTCGAACTGTACTGAGGATCGAAATCTCGATGGATAGCAAGTTTCTTCGGCGGTTGGTTCGATATAATATAATAATTATTACACGGTATGTCATTGGCCGTGCCGAAACGTGGTCCTCGAGGAAGAAAAGTCCATTCACATCCGGCTCGTGGTCCATTCTTCCCAGAAACCACTATTTTAATATCGTCTCCTCCAGAACTTATTTGAAACATGTATCACCTTTGAGAACACGATTGATGTAGTAAATACTGGTTACAGTACGGTCGTCATGGAAAGGCGAAAAATCCACGGGTGGGCTATATTTTCACGCATGCGTAACAGTGAATCTCCGCCATAAAACAATGGAATCGGCTTCTAATTTTCAATGAAAGAAGCATCGGGTACGACCCGATAATTCTTTCACTGAATATTTGCTGAAAACTGCTGATTATTGATTGACAAAAGGGTTCATTGACAAAAAGAATTACCAACTCCAGTGACCGCATGTGACGAGTGATTATTTTTGTGAGCCAGTGCAGCTCAGAAAATTTGTCTTCCTTGTTTCTCACGTTCGTGTAGTACTACTCTCAATGCAGAGATTTATTTCGTCTAGACGTTTTTACTTGTACTGGACACAATATAGACTCATTATGAGATAAAAGAAGAGATTTTTATGATACCATAGTAACAGCTCGCAGGCTTTTGGAACAACGAATGTAAAAATTATTAAACGTGGACGTGATTAACAACACATGTTTTAAAATTACTTTTCATTATTCTAAATGTTTTAACAGTGTCCACAGAACGGATATATTCTCATTCTGCAACTGATTTCAAGCGAAAGATATGGCTAACGGTTTTCAAAATAGAATCGTTTAAACTGGCCAAACATGACAATATAGAAGCAATTGGGATAGCCCTCGTTGGGAACAAGACGACGTGCACAGAATGCACGACATCCGCCACCTTTCAAGCTTTTTGTCGAGGAGGACATGGGAGTGAAGAGTAGTGATTATTAAAGGACATAGCAGCAATTAGCCTCGACCTCAAGCTTAGGTGTTGTCATCTGACGGTGGTGTGAGACACCAAGGGCTCTGGTGGCCTCAATCTTGTGAGCTTGGCCCCTGTAGGGACACTGAAGAGGTGTGATAGAAGAAGCCGACCGTTGGTGGTTCGGCCCGTTCAGCCCTATTAAACAAGCATATACAGAGATCTGTTGTATTTCTGTGTTCAAAATCTGGTTTCATGTGGATAGAAGTCTCTGCGGTTGTCCGATGTGTAATCCTGTTAGTCAAAATTAATAGTGACAGCGACTTTGGTACGGCAGTCACCCCTTTATATGGTGGTGATATTTCTTTATTGTTGACTGAAACCTGTCGAAACACAATAAACAGCTGTAGCTTTGGTCGCTTGCTGTGATGAGAGTGCTAATACTCTATTGGTTATCGCGGGTGTACCAATCCCAGCGCCTGGAGCTGATGTGTGCTAGCTCAATAATGCTTTCGGTGAGGTATCATTCCCGTCTTTGGTCAACTGTGGTAAACTGGTGCAGGTCTACCAGTGTATATTCCACCGTGGAAAGTGGTGGGTAGAATAGATCGTGTCAGGTAAAGATACAGGTATGGGACGCACTGGTCGGGTCTACCCCAAATAATGAATATGGGTTCTTCCAAATACTACCATTGAACTGACATGGAAGAAACCGCCAATATTCAAAAGGTTAAGAGTAAAGAGTCTTTGTTCCATGTTCCTGCTAATTCCAAACTAAGATTGCAATGGCAGGAACGAAAAAGAGAAATACAGGCTTTAGGTGACCGTATTTGAGTCGTGACAGACTCACCGCCCCGTTTTGATCCTCTGTTGGCAGTTTGACGTCGTAAACATGTATTGGCAGAGATAATGTTAGTCTAATGCCTTCTGTGGTCCCATGTTCCCATGTTTCTGAAAAAGGTCCATATTTCCCTGCGCCTCTACTTCGCCCCCCCCCCCCCCCTCTCAATCACGAAGACTACGTGGATAGAGTGGGAATGTCAATCACTGGCGACTCTTTGTACAAAACCTACCGATGTAAGACGATATGTTGCAATCCTATACGCAACAAATAAGAAAGGTCGATGGGAAGAAAAGATAACCGCCCATCACCCATGTCTGTTTGCTTTCCTCGTCATTTCGACAGTGTACGCTTTTAGACTGTTCTAGCGACTAATCGTAGAGAAAACTAAATCGCATATTCCGAAAGATCATCGAAAACTTATGCATATGCTAAAAGTTTCTTCTATGAAATCCACCGTTAGCTCACCTCATCGATGGGTCAGCATACTGAAGTGATTTCAAACTGCTAGCATTTCGTGACGTCACTTCTGGTATTATTAATTTCGATGACGTCATGTGGAGTGTTGTGGGAGAAAACCCATCCTCATGTGGTGTTGTGTGGGGTTGGATCGGTATCTGTGTCAACTCAAGTGAAGTGGAACGCCATGTTTTTTTCTTCAAAGGCGATTATCAAATATTTAAATGGTATGAAATACTTCACGACACCCTTTTGCGCATGAGACGTGCCTAGTATAGGACTGACTTTTGAAAGGAACTAAAACAAATTCTGTTAAAGAACGCTCCGATTTTGATTACTTTTGAGTCCTTTATAAACAAGATTCCTGGAAAACGTGTACAGTTTTAGGTGCAACAACACTGCCTCTGTTATTATTTCTATTGTTTGGTCAAGTTCTAAGCATTCGAAAGGGGTAAATAAACTAAACACGGCCAACGCTAGCAATGCGACAATTTGCTCAAATTCGAACGTAGCTCAGTTCACGTGTCTTCTCCTACGAATAACCGTAAAAATGGTAACCAAAGTCTGTTCAATGCATAGGCCTAACTGTTAGATTTTTTTTCGCAAAAGGTCACTTCGATGGTTAACATTCTCCACATTTCCTACCTAATCTTTGGCTCCTGAAAAATAGAGTGCCCGCACCCTGAAATGGATAAACTCTTTGACGACGCACAGATCCTTTGCAGGAGTGCGAGTGGAATTCGGTGTGGATATGAGTGTGTGTGTGTGTGTCTGTGGCGGGGTGGGGGAGGGAGAGGGGGGGGGGGGGGTACTATGCCTTAAAGGCATATTGATATATAAAACAAAACTCTACACGTGCTTCTCCAGGCCCATGCCAACTTGACCATTTATCACCATGCAGGTTATGGTCCCTTTAGCCACGAACATTTGGCCTGTGCTCAAAAACATTAATTTATCAGAAAAAATTCAAATCATTGCAAATGCAATTTTCAAAAAAGTCCCATGCTTCTTGTCTTTGTTCTTTGTTGTTATTTGCTAGGTCTGAGCTGTAGGCCTGTAGACGGTGGCGTATAAACCAGTATAGTATATACTACGGGGTGCATATACCCCGACCCCGTAAAATATTTCCAAATCCTTTCTGGCGCCCCCTGTAATTTGCTCTGAATAAGCCATCTATGTGCGATGACACTTCCACCCCACTCCCAAAAATAACAAATAAAAAATAAAATATAAACAGTAAAAAGTATTTCAATTCAACGCAACTGCATATAGAGATTTTTAGACCCACGTAAATTCCCACCGTGGAAACCTCCCCGTGCAATTCCTTGATGGGACTCTGCTGATATTTCAGTATAGCGGTTATTGGGTAGCCTATAAATTTGCTTCATAATCCTGCTTTGTCTATATCAATGGACACCATACAGTAACGTAGATAGCCTTCCGCCGTTGGGTTGGAAATGGTAGGGGGAAGGGGCAAGCCCTAAATTTTCTAGCAAACTCTTAAACATTTTTAACAATTTACGATTGGGTAACCAAACCATGTTTAACTTAGTGTTTAGGTCAGCTGCTGTGCTCCTTCTCTTCCCATGGCACTTATATTCATCATATATTCATCATATATGTTCCTCGGTACCATTGTTCCATGATTAACCCCTCATACACTGCATTTTTAACATTTTTCTTAACATTTTTTGTTGCGTTTAGTTTTCTGTTAAGCTCGGAATTTCATGTTTAACTTAGTGTTTAGGTCAGCTGCTGTCCTCCTTCTCTTTCTATGGCACGTATATTCATCATACATGTTCCCCAGTATCATTGTTCCATGATTAACCCCTCATACCCTGTATTTTAAACATTTTTCTTGACATTTTTAGTTACGTTTAGTTTTCTGTTTAGCTCAGAATTTCATATTTAACTAAGTGTTTAGGTCAGCTACTGTGGTCCTTCTCTTCCCATGGCACTTATATTCATCATACATGTTCCTCAGTATCACTGTTCCATGATTAACCCCCTCATAACCTGTCTTAAACATTTTTCTTGACATTTTTAGTTGTGTTTAGTTTTGTGTTTAGCTAGGAATTTCATGTTTAACTTAGTGTTTAGGTCAGCTGCTGTCCTCCTTCTCTTCCCACGGCACTTATATTCATCATATATGTTCCTCAGTATCATTGTTCCATGATTAACCCCCTCATACCCTGTATTTTAAACATTTTTGTTGACATTTTTAGTTGCGTTTGGTTTCCTGTTTAGCTCGGAATTTCATGTTTAACTTAGTGTTTAGGTCAGCTGCTGTCCTCCTTCTCTTCCCATGGCTTATATTTATCATACATGTTCCTCAGTACCATTGTTCCATGATTAACCCCTCATACACTGCATTTTAAACATTTTTCTTGACATTTTTAGTTGCGTTTAGTTTTCTGTTTAGCTCGGAATTTCATGTTTAACTCAGTGTTTAGGTCAGCTGCTGTGCTCCTTCTCTTTCCATGGCACTTATATTCATCATACATGTTCCTCAGTATCATTGTTCCATGATTAATCCCTCATACCCTGCATTTTAAACATTTTTCTTGACATTTTTATTTGCGTTTAGCTCAGAATTTCATGTTTAACTTAATGTTTATGTCAGTTTCTGTGTTTTACTTTAAAGGGGTTGTGTTTAGGTAACCTTTGTCGCATGTTATGAGCCTGTTTGATAAGTTCTTGTGTTTGCCAAAGTTACTACCAAAGAGGAATGTTGGTGAGCTATAGGGCGTTGGCGTCCTTCTTGTTACTCTCTAGCATATTCATAGCACTGCACGAATCTAGGTCTAGAGTTGGAGAAAAATATGAAACTGGTGTATCTCTTGTGGTGGTAGGACCGGGACCTCACTCTGAGATTTCTTGTAAATAATAGGGCTCCAAATGGAGTTAGCGGAATGCATTTTGAGTCCCAATGGAACATTAGGCGTGGTATGCCGTATGTGATTTCTTTAGATGATACCCCAAGCAGACTGTAGAATTCAGAATTTTTAAGGTGCGAATTGGGAAAAGTTATCTAGCTTCATTGATAGGTTCCCCACTCCAGCTAGGTTAATGATCCACATATTTTTCCATGACAACTATTTTAACTACCTTAAACAGAACATAAATAGCTAATTCAATACATATCTTAGAAGTTTTATTGAAAAATAAACAAATAACAACCTAACTGTATGCATTGACAGTTTGTGTTGGTTTCTTAACCCTTTACCTAACATGAAAAGCAGACGACACTTGCAAAAAAAATTCTTGAATAACTATTTTTTTTCATTTTTTGTCTCAAAAACATAGGTTATGACCCCTCGTTGGAACGAGCTCGACGAGCTCGTTCCAACGAGGGGTCATAACCTATCAACATTACGTTGGGTAAAGGGTTAAAGAGCTCTGTGCTATGCTTCAGAAAAGGCTCGCAGTAAATCATAAATAAAGACAACATCATATACAAGAACGGGGGGGGGGGGGGGGCCTGGGCAATAAACCAATATACAAAAATTTAGTACCACAGTAAACAAAAACTGCTCCATTTGCTCCTTGAATTGAATTGTACATATACTATTTGAGTTCTAAAATGTCTATAAGGGTTATAAGACTGCAGGTGGAATAACTGTGAAGTGTACAGAAAACAGTCGTGAGTATGCCATATCAGATGAGTTATTCGACCGCAAAGACAATGTTTGGCGGCAGTTCGTACACAAAACTCTATAATTTAGCAGAAGAGGGCCATTTGTTAATTTATTCCAACTCTACTGAGCATGGTAATCCTTTACAACGTCGACGTTTCCGAATTATCGGATGTAAAGCTGAAAGCGCCATGAAGGAATATATTCTGTTATTTTTCCTGAATTTACTGAATCAATAACGATATGAAACATTGGCTGATGTCCAAAATAACTGATGCGAGTATTCCATACTAAAAATGCTTAACACTTTACCCAACGAATCGCCCGCATCCGCCCGCGTAATATGCAAATTCAGCAGTTGAAAAAATATTATTTTTCCAAAAATTTCAACAAAACCATATCATGTGACCCCTCGTTGGAACGAGCTTGTCGAGCTCGTTCCAACGAGGGGTCACATGATATGGTTTCGTTGAATTTTTTGAAAAATTTGAAAAAATGATATTTAAAATAATAAATTTTGATATCGTCTGCGTTGGGTAAAGGGTTAACACTTTTCGTGACATGAAAGCAGATGACACTTGCAAACAAACTCATAAAAATAAAAATTTTTTGCAATTTTTAGTACATGGCTCTGGGCATAAAGTATAGATACGGGATAGAATGTGTGTACGTTTGTTCATTGGGATTTAACGACACTTTTAACACCTAGAGTCATATGGTTCCAGGACTTAGGAACTGAAGACTTTGGTGATTCGGGAGAGATAAGCCAAATGGAGATGGTTTGGAATCCATTCGCGGAATGAAGAGAGTGGTGGTTTGGGGACCATCAGAACTCAACACATTCGTTTCTTTGAGGACTGATATATGTCTTTGGAGAGGTGTGAATGGAAGAGTAGACAGTCGTGGTTAGGGGTCGCATGGGCAAAATGACGTCTCGACGTTTTTTACAATGTCAACCGTTTCGTGGAGAAAAGTTTTTTAACCCTTTACCCAAAGTAACGGCCAAAAAGGCCAGCGCTATTCTCAAAAATCGCCAATTAATTTTCATTATTTCTTCATTTGTTGTCTCGAGCTCGTTCCAACGAGGGGTCATAACCTATGTTTTTGAAACAAAAATGAAAAGAATTAGTTATTCAAGAATATTTTTTGCAAGTGTCTGCTTTTCATGTTAGGTAAAGGGTTAAAACAACTCTCACCGCCTCATCATTTTCAAACACACTCCTTAGTAAATACACAAAGTCGTGTACACACACATCACTATGCAAGCCATAGCATAATAATAATATAGTATATAATATATGCAGTATTCCATTCTCTTAAATCACGCGTCTTCCTCAGCCCTCTCCATCCGACGTCTCCCTCTAGGTTCTCCTTGGATATCCTGCACGAGGTCCACCACATGAGGAATTTTCAATAGCATGGTATACTACCGTGGCTGTTGGAAACACTGATTGTTTGTGAACGTGTTATGTTGTTATAACTTTGCTATCATGGCATAACAACTCAGCTATTCTGTTATACAAACTTCGCTAGCTTGTTATAACCACTTAGTTACCCTGTTATAACAACTTGTTTATCTTGTTATAATAAGTTAACTATCTTGTTATAACAACTTAATTATCTTCTTATAAGTAACTAAGCTATCCTGTTATAGTAACTTAACCCTTTGAACACCAGAGGCTGTTTATCCGGACGGTCACAAGCTACGTCATAATGTCAGTAAGTGGGATGACTACAGGGTAAATGTATGAGTAGGTCAATCAATAATGTCAACGTGCAGCCTTAGGGCTGCAAGTTGAAAATATTAATTGGTCCAACCCTAAATAATAAAAATGGACTCTTTCAACTACAGCCATTGAACCCACACGGAAGATACCACCGGAATTGAAAGGGTTAATATAAATCATTGTGTGACGCTTATTCGCTGCCATACTTTAAAAATATCTAAATTTTCCCCACAAGTATGGGAGAAGATGCCCAAGAACCACACTGTCATAATGGAGACACAAAATATCTGACAGAACTCTTCAATTGGACAGATGTGGCAGCCACTTTTGTTACAATAAACAGTTTTGTTACACCTCACACCTTTTGTTACAACACCTTACCACTTATGTTACAGCTCACCACTTTTGTTAGAAAATAAACATTTTTTTGTTACAAAATGAGCTCATCAATTTTGTTACAACACCGCCCGTTTTTGTTACAAAAAAACTTGCTCACCACTTTTGTAACAGCATCTCCAGCTTTTGTTAAATTTTTTGTTAGTGTGAAAAATAAAGTAATCCGCAAGTAATGGACGACGTGACATTCAAGCATAATTTCAAAACCTAACCCTTATGCGCATGTCCGGTAGTTACGTCACAATCGGCGCATTAGGCTGAAGAAAATTAATCTTTCGATTCTCAGGCACCGGCGCCTTCGTTTTTCGGCCCGCGTTTATCATTTTTATTTCGGAGGCAAAATTCAAAATGTACAAATCTATCATGTAATTTTAGCGGTGTCACATCGCGATTTGCGACGCATTATGTCGTTTACATTGATACAGTACTGTTATTCTCTTCGCGAAATGCGACACGATTCTCATCTGTATACAAAATAAATATTTATCTAACTGGTTGAGGACTAAATTATTTTTGGTGGTCTGAATTTGTTCATCAGAAATTGTTCCATTACAAATTATTGGCACTCTCCATAATTTGTAATAGAACAAATTTGTATAAACAAACTATTATTTACGTTTAATTGAATACGAAATATGGGTAAGGAAAATGTTATTTTTGCAATGGTACCCTCATTGTTTTGAATGGCCTGATTGTGGCTTCTAGCACTCAAACAGTTAAAAAAACTCCTAATTACTTTTGATCTCCATTTCAGTTGTTCTACCCAACGTAACGGCCAAAACCGGCCAGCGCGATTCTCAAAAATCTCCAATGAATTTTTATTATTTTTTCATTTTTTGTCTCAAAAACATAGGTTATGACCCCTCGTTAGAACGAGCTCGTCGAGCTCGTTCCAACGAGGGGTCATAACCTATGTTTTTGAGACAAAAAATGAAAAAAAATTAATTATTCAAGAATTTTTTTTGCAAGTGTCGTCTGCTTTTCATGTTAGGTAAAGGGTTAATTTTGTGTTATGCGATCGCTGTTGCAAAAAAAAAACTATCAGCGAAATCAACATGGAAGCTCGAGTATTTAACTTTAGGCTCTCAGAATTGGATTTTATGCATTGGCGACCATTCCATCAGGAATAAAAAAAATGAAATTTCAAAGTAATGGTTGTGTAGTAGCTGGTGGTGGTTGGTGTTGGTGTTGGTTTAGTCATTACAGTGGTTGTATTGGTTGCTGTCGTAGTCAGTGGTGTAATAGTTGTTGGTGTAGTAATTCCGGTGGTTGCGTAGAAGTGATTGATCGAATATTGTGATTCTTTGTGTTGTTAACGTTGTTTTTGGAGTTGAAGTAGCTTGATGCGGTAGTGGTTAATATAGTACTTGTTGGTGTTGTAGACATTGTTATATATAGCATGTCTGGATGCAGTAGTGGTTGATGGTGCAGTAAAGGTTGGTGTAGTAGTGGTAGACCAGACAAACCGTAAGTGTTATTTCTTCTCACAAGCGGTTCTTCAACTTCCTCAGTGAGGACTGCTACTACAGCAACCACCATGGCACCACCCAATAATAACCTCAACTACAACTACAACCACTACACCAGTCATTACCACTACTGAATCTACCACTACAGCACCAATCTTGAAAATCTCATCAAACTAAACTACAAGCACGGTCACTACTAAACCCACTAAATAAATAAATATCAACAACCACAACATTTACACCAACTGCAGCACCAACTACTTCTGCATCAACACCTACAACATTAGACACTACCACACCAACTTTGACAAAACCAACAACAACGACACTGACATCTACCATAGCAATATGTACAACACCAACAACTACAACATCAATCACTACTTTATCAACTACTTCAACAATCAATACAGCTATTATAACAACATTAACTACAACACAATCACCACAACACTAGCGACTACTACTACACAACCACTATGACCATCCCTGCAACGACCATTATATTACCGACTACTACACCAACTACAACAACATCACCCCGATAACAACAACTTTGATAGCACCAACTGACACAAAGACAACACCATCCACTACTACACCAGCAACATCACAACAGAACCATCAACAACTAATGCAACCCATCAAGTATTCACATCCTCTACAACACCAATCCCTGCAACATAAAAGCTATTACACTATTAGTATTAAACTACTACATCAACTTAAGCACCGGCGACTTCAACACTAACGACGAGAACTCCAACACCAACCTACAACAGATCGACCAATAGTCTTCAAACCACCGCTATATTCCTTCTCAAATAGTCCACAAACCGCCATTGTCGCCCGTCTCCAAAACAGTCACCAAACCACCACTGTATTCAGTACCCAAGTTCCCAAACCATTACTGTCTTCACTCTACAACAGTCTCCAAATGATCACTGACTTCGGCCCCAACATGATTCCAGCTGCTGCCCCACACCAGCACTGTTCAATTCCAGGCACTCACAAGGCCACCACTACATTAAATCCCTCAAGTCACGTCTCACGTTGACTCCACCAAAGTCCGGTAATGCTCCACCGATATCCTTGGAAGTAAGGCCCGATTCATAGGTGTCATACGACAATCGAGGAACGTTAGATTTTTATTCAGTGGTAGTACTGGGGTCAGTCAGCCCACCCATCCCGTCTCTGATACAAACATATTTCTTCCAAATGCTTTTGATTCCTAAAAGATTACCGTCGCGACTAAATTTGCATAGCATAATTTACAAACAACGCAACTAATATCTATACTTTAATACGTTCCAACCTGTGGTGGTAATAATTATGTGATAACCACAAGGCAAATTACTCCATGGTTTTCTCTACGCACAACTCCCAGGTCTACTTCCATGAGTGATATATGTGTAGTATATTTATTTATATGTAATGTTCGGGTATAATGATACTTTTTTTTTTCTACAGGTCAAATCTTGTGGCGCATAAGTATCGATTGCCGCCAGGGGGTAACCTTATAGATGCTGCCGTATCTCATTTTAATGGTTGTTTCATATGGGCATCAACTTTGCATGGCTTTATTTATATATTTTGTCGCATGAGAGATGGTACGCGGGAGATCCCCCCCCCCCTATTGACCGCCAACCGTCACATTGCTATATATTATTGCGGGTGAGGGAAAAGCAGTACCCAAACAGAACCACCGACCAGCCGGTGACGATTAAATGTCTGACTATCCATCTAACTACCCGGTGCTGGCAAGGTTGGCATTGGTTTTGGATACTTGTACCATAACCTTGATATGCGTGTTAACCCTATACCTAACATGAAAAGCAGCAGACGACACTTGCAAACAAAGTTCTTGAATAACTCGTTCCAATCAGGGGTCATAACATATGTTGTTGAGACAAAAAATTAAAAAATAATGAAAATTAATTGGCGTTTTTTGTGAATAGCACTGGCCGGTTTGTGCAGTTACGTTGGGTAAAGGATTAAATTACTGCGACAGTCAATTCGGATTAAATCACTTGCCGAGGACAAAATAGAGAAGGCACCTAAGCTGCTTTTGCTTCAGTGGCGACACCACATTTTGGTTTACAGGAGGACAGGTGTTGGACAGTCTCTCCATTCGGCCCGGAGTGGGGGGGGGGGGGGGGGGGGGTGGGGGTTAAAATTTTAGTCAAGTCGAATAGCATGCGACACTTGCAATACAATTTCGTGAATAACTGCAAGTCTCCACACCGAAAAGATTCTGCACTTGGGATGCAACGTGCATCTCATAAGTGGATAGATGTCTATGCTATATTGCTGTACCCTACCGCTCGTGATGGACTGGTGGCTGCTCGCTAGGTTTTGGTACCTATTTCTTCTGCTTCCTCCGTTTCTTCTTAGGAGGTGGAGATGGCGATATCTTGATTATTGGCGATGGAGGCTGTGGTATCGTGGTATTTGAACTGTTTTGTACAAGTGTCGTTACTAAAGCGGCGTCTGCAAGTACTTTCACCGTTTCCTTCCGAAGTTTTGCCGATTTTTCCATGTCCTTTATGTGCACGACCCTACGAATGGCAGCTTGCTTGGCTAGTTCCCTGAACTCCTTGGTTTGATCTGACTCTTCTTCAGTGCCCACGATCTGTTTTTCCAGTTCGTGGGCAAGCTTACTCAATTCTTCATCGTCCTCCTGTTTAGCATGGGGGTCCAGGCTGGAGGTGGAGTTCGAGAGAGAGATGTCTGATGTGTCGGTGGTGTCTGCTGGCGGTTTTTCTGGCGGGCTAGATGCGTGGATTTCCATCTCCTCTTCCTTCTCTTTGCAGGATTCTTCTGCTTTCTTTTTCTTCCACTCCTCCGAGCGCTTGGTATCCCGGCGCTTTGAGGATGGGCTTTTCCTCTTTTTCTTATTCTTGGTTTTCTCGGCGTTCTCTGGGTGTGGACCAGAGCCCGATTGGGCAAAGGTGCTACCACTCCCCAGAGAGGCTTGTGGTCTGACTGCAGGCTTCTTTGTTGGAGCCGTTCCAGGTGGTATTGGAAAGTCCAATATCACCTGGCAGGTTGCACCAGAAACATGGATTGTCCAGTTTCTGGTGTTATCCACGTTCAAAAATGTTAGCATGTCAGATAGCTTCTGTGGTAGTTTCATGATTGCTGTGATTGGTGGTGCTAACGGAGAATCCAGTTGAGCGTTCGAACTGATCGACAGTCGAGGAAAATATCAAATCATAATGATGCAAGCCTCCTCCGAAAAGATTCTGCACTTGGGGATGCGACGTGCATCCCATAAGTGGATAGATGTCGGTGTGTCTCGAACACAAACTGCTCGTGGTGGACTGGTGGCGGCTCGGCTGTTCTTTCTATTTTTGTTGTTTCCTCCGTTTCTTCTTTGGAGGTGGAGGTGGCGATGCCTTGATTATTGGCGATGGAGGTTATGGTATCGCCCTGTTTTGTGGTAAAGATGTTGCTGAATCGACGTTGACACATAGTTCAGCCGCTTTCTTTCTAGGTTCAGCCAGCCGGTTTCTCATGATTTTCATGTCGTTCGTGCGTTCGATTTCAAAGCTTTCAAGCTGTCGAAGAGCGGCTTTTACCAAGTCCTCTTCTGTTTGTTTAGGTTCTTCTTCAGTGCCTAAGATCTGTTCTTCTAGTTCGTGGACAAGCTTACTTATTTCTTCGTCATCTCCCTGTTTAGCCTGGGGGTCCAGGCTGGAGATGGTACTGGAGAGAGTGATGTCTGTTGTGTCTGTTGTAACGGTTGTGTCTGTTGGAGGTTTCTCCTGCCGGCTAGAGGCGTGGACTTCCATCTCCTCTTCCTTCTCTTTGCGGGATTCTTCTGCTTTCTTTTTTCTCCAATCCTCAGAGCGATTGGCATCCTGGCGCATTGAGGACGGGCTTTTCTTCTTTTTCTTGCACTTAGTTTTCTCCGCGTTCTCTGGGTGTAGACCAGAGTCCGGCTGGGCAAAGGTGCTACCACTCCCCAGAGAGGCCGATGGTATGGCTGCTGGCTTCTTTGTCTCCTTGTTGGAGCCATTCCATGTGGTATTGGAAAGTCCAATATCACCTGGCAGGTATCACCAGAAACATGGATGGTCCAGTTTCTGGTGTTACCCACATTCAGACATGATAACGTGTCAGATAGCTTCTGTGGTAGATTCTTTCTGGCTGTAATTAGTGGTGCTAACGGAGAGTCCAGTGAGCGTCCGAGCTGTTCAACAGTCCCTACTGTAACTCATCGAATATCATGCAAGCCTCCACACAAACTCGTGTTTTTTAATTAATAATACTTTGGAGAAATGAATGGAATGACGTAACATATACAAACATATACAATACTTAGATCCGATATTACGTAACTGGACGGTGAGAATCCAGTAAAGTTGTGATATGGTCAAATGGACACATAGGTGATACAGAGGATGTTTATAGTGCAAATATAAGAGGATTGGTACTAATCAGAGGAGAGAAACGATTGCATAATACAGAGAGTAATCGTTTGACTGGACTTGTTACGTGAAATAATTCGTGAGAGGTGAGGGGCGTTGTACAAACACGAGTGCGCGAATGCGCACGAGTGTTTTACAATATAGTCCCTCGCCTCGAATGAATTATTTCACGTAACCAGTCCAGCCAAGTGATTACTCTGTTTATCACTTTTCATTATTAACGATAATTATATTATTTAACCCTCAAAATTCACCAATTAATTTTCATTATTTTTTAATTGTTTGACTCTAAAACATGGGCTATGACCCCCCCCCCTCATTGGAACGAGCTCGTCGAACTCATTCCATTGAGGGGTCATAACCTATGTTTTTGAGACAAACAAATTGAAATAATAGCTATTCAAGAATTTTTTTTGCAAGTGTCGTCTTCTTTTCATATTAGGTAAAGGGTTAAAAAAAAAACAAAAATACAATGAAATCCCCATTACATCCACGGCAAAGCGTCTTCGTTTGCGCGCACGGATACATGACACAATTGTTGATTGCATAATTCACTTGTGAAGTTATCGTTTATAATCAAACCCGGAAATCCCAGTAAATCACACTTTGGAAAGTAATAATGCTTATTAACTCATGGATACCGATGTATGCGAGAGGTTACAGAGGTAGCTGTGGGTGAGGAGGAGAAGGTGGAAATAGATAAGTACGACAGATAGGATTAGTGACAAAAACGAAATGAGAAGTAGAGCAGAATTTAAGGAAATTTGGGAACTCAGAGTGGACGCTGACTAGGCTCACTTTTAAAAAAAAATCAAATCAAATCTTTAGAACAAATATAGGGAGGAAAGTGTCCGGGGAATGACAAATTCTATACTTACCAGCTTGATTGAGGCCGTGCTAAGACGTGTAGGAATTGATTTGATCCCGAAAACGGGATTCAAATGGATTCAAGATGGCGTATTGTCGAAATTTACCTTCACGAGTAAACGAATCTCGATGGACGGGAATTGTGACCCAATAGCAATGTACGTGCGGAGTACATAAAACCCATACAACTCCATGTTGTATTGTTTACAGGACTAAATGGTTGAACTAGCATTTAGACTGATCGCGTAACTGATTGTTTCTTTGCGAATGTTGTCGGCACACCATTGTCGTATTTCGTTAGTCCAGGTTCCGAAAGGACAAAATTTTTATCGTTCCAGAGCCTGTACTGCCGTAGTGTCCAAGTACGGCCGGTACGGGTGATAGAACTGACTTTGGATCCTTATTCCAGTAGTGGAAATTATGTTAATATTTACTCACGTCCGAACACGTATCTGATGAGGAAATGAAAAGCTGCAAACACAAACCCACTGCAAACCATCTTCACTTTGATTTCGTGCCTCTTGGATACAGCCACAAGCAGCATTCACAGGGGAATGGTGAGCGTATAATTTACCGCGTATATTTAACGCTTATTCTTAGTTACATTCATTCGCCACATTTCCTACCTAATCTTTGGCTCCTGAAAAATAGAGAGCCCGCACCCTGAAATGGATAAACTCTTTGACAACGCACAGATCCTTTGCAGGAGTGCGAGTGGAATTCGGTGTGGAGATGAGTGTGTGTGTGTGTGTGTGTCTGTGGCGGGGTGGGGGGGGGGGGGGAGGGAGGTACTATGCCTTAAAGGCATCTTGATATATAAAACTCTACACGTGCTTCTCCAGGCCCATGCCAACTTGACCATTTATCACCATGCAGGTTATGGTCCCTTTAGCCACGAACATTTGGCCCATGCTCAAAAACATTAATTTATCAGAAAAAAATTCAAATCATTGCAAATGCAATTTTCAAAAAAGTCTCATGCTTCTTGTCTTTGTTCTTTGTTGTTATTTGCTACGTCTGAGCTTTAGGCCTGTAGACGGTGGCGTATAAACCAGTATAGTATATACTACAGGGTGCATATACCCCCACCCCGTAAAATATTTCCAAATCCTTTCTGGCGCCCCCTGTAATTTGCTCTGAATAAGCCATCTATGTGCGATGACACTTCCACCCCACTCCCCAAAATAACAAATAAAAAATAAAATATAAACAGTAAAAAGTATTTCAATTCAACGCAACTGCATGTAGAGATTTTTAGACCCACGTAAATTCCCACCGTGGAAACCTCCCCGTGCAATTCCTTGATGGGACACTGTTGATATTTCAGTATAGCGGTTATTGGGCAGCCTATAAATTTGCTTCATAATCCTGCTTTGTCTATATCAATGGACACCATACAGTAACGTAGATAGCCTTCCGCCGTTGGGTTGGAAATGGTAGGAGGAAGGGGCAAGCCCTAAATTTTCTAGCAAACTCTTAAACATTTTTAAAGATTTACGATTGTGTAACCAAACCATGTTTAACTTAGTGTTTAGGTCAGCTGCTGTGCTCCTTTTCTTCCCATGGCACTTATATTCATCATATATTCATCATATATGTTCCTCGGTATCATTGTTCCATGATTAACCCCTCATACACTGCATTTTTAACATTTTTCTTAACATTTTTAGTTGCGTTTAGTTTTCTGTTAAGCTCGGAATTTCATGTTTAACTTAGTGTTTAGGTCAGCTGCTGTCCTCCTTCTCTTTCCATGGCACTTATATTCATCATACATGTTCCCCAGTATCCTTGTTCCATGATTAACCCCTCATACCCTGTATTTTAAACATTTTTCTTGACATTTTTAGTTACGTTTAGTTTTCTGTTTAGCTCAGAATTTCATATTTAACTAAGTGTTTAGGTCAGCTACTGTGGTCCTTCTCTTCCCATGGCACTTATATTCATCATACATGTTCCTCAGTATCACTGTTCCATGATTAACCCCCTCATATTCTGTTTCAAACATTTTTCTTGACATTTTTAGTTGTGTTTAGTTTTGTGTTTAGCTAGGAATTTCATGTTTAACTTAGTGTTTAGGTCAGCTGCTGTCCTCCTTCTCTTCCCACGGCACCTATATTCATCATATATGTTCCTCAGTATCATTGGTCCATGATTAACCCCCTCATACCCTGCATTTTAAACATTTTTCTTGACATTTTTAGTTGCGTTTGGTTTTCTGTTTAGCTCGGAATTTCATGTTTAACTTAGTGTTTAGGTCAGCTGCTGTCCTCCTTCTCTTCCCATGGCTTATATTTATCATACATGTTCCTCAGTACCATTGTTCCATGATTAACCCCCTCATACACTGCATTTTAAACATTTTTCTTGACATTTTAGTTGCGTTTAGTTTTCTGTTTAGCTCGGAATTTCATGTTTAACTCAGTGTTTAGGTCAGCTGCTGTGCTCCTTCTCTTTCCATGGCACTTATATTCATCATACATGTTCCTCAGTATCATTGTTCCATGATTAACCCCTCATACCCTGCATTTTAAACATTTTTCGTGACATTTTTATTTGCGTTTAGCTCAGAATTTCATGTTTAACTTAATGTTTATGTCAGTATCTGTGTTTTACTTTAAAGGGGTTGTGTTTAGGTAACCTTTGTCGCATGTAATAATAATAACTCTTTGGCCAGCCGCTGATTTGTCGCGGTCCTCATAAGAGAAGGCCATCATTCCCCCTGCACCCCACCCCCTCTTCCCCTCCTCTCCTCCCAGATTCAGATATAAACTGCTTAATAGTGTCCCTCACTGCCTCTTTTTCAATTTCTTCAATAAGCATTCCTACCCTCTCCCTCGTGTCCCCCTTCAGCCATCTATCCTTTGTTTCTTCACCCCACTTCTGCATTATTCTTCCAGTAAATTTTATTCTATGAGGTATATACTGTGGGCATTCCAAGAGAAAATGTTCCATGGTCTCCACTACTCCAGAGTGGCACATTTGGCATCCCTTTTCCCCATCTCTCCCAATTTTTCCCCGAAGCTCCAATGATCTTGATCTCAGTTTGAACAGCAGTGACCCTCCAAAGGTGCCATCTAGGTACTTCTCAAAAGCTGGCTTTTCTTTATATTGTAACCCCTGCAGTGATCTTTTCACGCTAACCCCTGCTCGCCAGTTTCGATTGCAATCTTCCATGACTCTCTCTTTGACAAACCTTTTGCCTTCTTTCATTCCTACTTCTATGTTTGTGACCTCTATAGAGTAATTGTCCATTAGTTCCCTCACATGTTTTGACCACCCCGTTTCTATATTAGAATTCCAAATGGTATCGAGCATCAATTTGCACCACCGGTTGTCAGGCAGGTTTCTCAAGTAGTTAAAGTAACACAGATTTCCCAAATCTACCCTGTCCTTGATTTTCATCCACCCAAGCTCCCCCCTTACTGCTTCCAAAGCTGCAGCATTACTCGACCCTGTTATCCATCTGCCAGCATCATTCTGAGTACTTTCCAACTTCTTAATAACGGTTTGGTTTAATGGAATCACGTCCGTGCCATACGTTATACTTGGTAAGCCCACCCTCTCCCACAGTGTTTTCCCCACAAAGACCTTGTTGAAACTATTTTTCCCTAAAAGTTTTAGTTGGTTCAGAATTCTTTTCCCCTTCAGAATCAGTTTGGCTGAGTAATTTCTGTACACCCATCTTCCCGTTATATTTATGCTTACCCCTAGATACTCATACTCTCCCGTTTCTCCTACAGTGATTTGTTTGCTTTCCCCTTCGGGGATTGAGAACTCCCCCACTCTCCATCTCTTCGTCATATCTACCTTGCGCCCAACGGGTATTACCTTGCTTTTATTTTCATTTAGTTCGAGCCGCCAAGTGTTCCCATATCTGCCAAAAATTGCCAGCAGTTTCTCTAGCCCCTGTTCAGTTCTAGACATTAACACCATGTCGTCCGCAAAGAATAAGCCTGGTATCTTTATGTCTCCAACATTTACCCCCCCCCCCCCCCCCCCGCACTCTGAAGTAGTTCGTCCCCTAAATCTTTAACATACAATGCAAACAAAATCGGTGAAAAGATACACCCTTGCTTGAGGCCTATATCCATAAGGACTCGTTTTGTAGTGATACTCCCTAGACTGAGTTGGCTTTGCACATCTGTATACAGTGCTTTCATGATTCCCACAAAGTCACCCCCAGTCCGATGCCCTCGAGCTTTCGCCACATACCTTCCCTCCACACTCGGTCGTACGCTTTTTTCACATCTAGAAATGCCAGAAACATCTTTTTCTTTTCAGCCTTTGTTGATTCTATCAGTTGGGTGAGTGTAAATAGGTGATCAGTGACTCTTCGTCCTTTCCTGAAACCATTTTGAATTTCTCCTAAAAAACCTTTCTCTTCAATAACTTCCTCTAATCTACCGTATATGACCTTACAGAATACTTTTCCGATGTTACTACTAACTGATATCCCCCTATAGTTATCTAGAACTTCCTTATCCCCCTTTTTGTGTATGAACGACACCTTACTTTCCCTCCACTCTCTGGGGACCTCTTGCTTTCGCAGAGCCAGGTTGAAAAGGTTTGTCAGGACTTCAATAAGTGCCTCCCCTCCATTTTTGAGGAATTCGTTCGGAATTTCATCGGTCCCTCCCGCTTTACCATTTTTTAATTTCGAGACCACGTTCCGCACTTCTTCTGCCGTTATTTCGCTACATACACGATTGGATAGGTTCTCCTCCACCAGTGTATTTCTTTTTGGTGGGGACCCACTGCCCCATCGCCTATCGTTTATCTTTTCCCAGTGCTTGACTAACTCTGAAGCGATACGGCCTTTATCTTCTGTACTTTCCCCATCCACTTTGATACTCTGCACACTACTTTTCCCCCGTTTATTTACCCAGTTCCAAAATACGTTTGAGCTCGAACCCCCCGTTTTCTTTATTGTTCTGGCAAGACTGCAATTGCGCTTCTTCCTATTATTATTCTTTATCTCATTCACCTTTTTCCGTGCCAGTTCATATTCTCCTTTCATTAGTCTCGTGTCATTGTTATCCACCCCTTTAAGCTTCCTACTTCTTCTGTAAGCAGCGCATTTTACCTTCCTTTCTTTTATAGCCTTTTTCAGTCCCTCGGTAACCCTGTATCCAAGCTCTCTCGTTGGGACCCTCACCCTTCCTATACAATCCTTCCCTGCCTCTGTTAGGCTATTTACTATGCCATCTGAAATACTCTGGACATTTGCATCCCTAGGTATACATTCAAGATTTGGTTTTAGCTTTTCCCGAAACTGCTTCCAGTCGGCTCCTTGTTTTAGTCCCCAAACATCCTTGAAGGTATTTCTGTCTCTATTCGTCTTTTTGCCCATAATCTTAACTGTTATCAGGTTGTGATCACTACCCAAGTCATTTTTTCCCTCGTCATCTATTTCTACATCTATAACCTCCCTCCATACGCTAATGTCAGTGAGTATATAATCAATTATTGTTTTCTTATCGTTCCTCTCCCAGGTCCATTTACCCTTACATTTCGCATCCCTGTTCAGGATCTTTAAACCAAGCTCTTTTGATAGGTCCAACATCTTCCTCCCATTCGTGTTAATTTTCCTATCACCTCCCTGTATGCCCTCCTCCTTATCACCGATGTGCCCATTGAAGTCCCCCATTAGGACAATACTGAACCCTCTGCTTCCAAGCTCTGTGATATTCGATCTAAGAGTTGTATATATTGAATCATTCCACTCGGGCTTACTTCCCTCCACTGCTAAGTATACAACACCAACGGCAACACTCCTGCTTCCTAACTTGATTTTTGCCCAGACTATTTCGTTGGATACTGGAATCTGAGTCCTTGCTTCTGTGAGATCTGTAATCAATGAGGGCTGTAATTCCTCTTTAGCGTAGATGCCAACACCCCCACCCCGTTTCTGACCCTCAGTTCGCCCAGCTCCTATCCACACGCAACCCTTCATCTGATCAACCCGCTCATCCCGTCGTATCCACGTCTCACTTAGACCCATTATATCGAAGTCTCCTTCGTCCATCATTGTTGATATTTCGCTTACTTTCTTGTGCAGACCCTGGATGTTGCAGTACCCAAACTTAATGAATCTTTGGGTTTTTTTTGTCATCACTGGCACATTATTATAGCCCTGGTATGTCCCTGTATTGTGCATGTTTGTTGTTCTTCCTATGTTCCCAGCATTTGTGCCCCTCTGGGTTATCGGCTGTGGTCCCCTACCCCCTTTTCTCCAAAAAAGGCCCAGCCACCTGTAAATTTTTATTGGCCCAACAGGTCTGTACCCATCCTACTTAACTGCAATCCGTCTCGCCCATACAACTCTCCTTGTCCCCAGAATGAATCCCAGTGGTCAATGAAATGTATTCCCAAGTCTTTGCAGTGCTCTTCCAGCTCCTCGTTTAGTGCCATAATCCGCGAGTTCCTCTCATTCCCACCACCCATAACGGGGAGCACCCCTGAAACGATGATCCGAGCATTCCTGCTAAGTAGCTTACTAATTAGGTCCTTGTATGTGTCCACCAAACGAACTGATTTCCTCTCCCTGATGTTATTGGACCCCACATGTAATACCACTACCGGATCAGGCCCCGACCCAGCTACAATACCGTCCACTCTATCCCTCAGGTCCTCCACTTTAGCCCCCGGAAAGCACAGAACTGTTCTATTTTTACTGTCCGGACCACAGACAACCTTGTCGATCCCCCGAACTATGCTACTTCCCGCAACCACCAACTTACTTTTGGCCCTCGCCCTATTTATCTCCTCTAGTCTCCTATTGTTTACAGCGTCCTCTTCCTCTCCAACAGCCCTGTCAGGGCAAAGCCAGCCTAAATATAGGGGCAAGGGGCCTCATATGTAAAGATATTGTAAGTTCAAAATATATTCCGCATCAAGGCGAAAAACCTACATGAATTTCACTTCTCTGTAAAGCTGGAAAAACACACGTGGTGTATATCCAGCTTTAGCGCAGGGACCCAGGGGAGAAACGGTATGTTGGATAAGGTCTAATCTCATTTATCGTCACGGTCAATTAAGAAACGAGATTCTAAAACGATAGAAATGTCTATCGTATCGTCACCTAACAATCATGGCAAGAACGAATCGGTTTTCTCGACAAGTGAAGTCAGCGTTAAGTCACGCGTGAGATGACTTGTATTGATTCTGCCTCGATATACGTCATCTCCCACCGTTTTGACAGGTGGACAGATGAGCGTCGGTCCACCTGACAGTTTAGGGTAAAAAGTATATATATACCTGGAAGAGCAGAGCATTAGACACACACTTGGGGTCACACACACGTTGGTGAAGTCCAGGACAGGCGGACTCTGTTTCCTGGCATAAGGGTACCTTCGATCACAGGACCCTGAAACGGCTGGAATCGCCAGAGAGGGCATTCCATGATTGATTTAGCTTAACGTTGATAGGCGGCTACGGGGCCGAATTCGTGAGAAGGAACACCCCAGGTGGAACGTTAAAGTTTAGATTGTCGAGTAGCAGGTATCGGCCTGCAATAGTCAGAAGTGTAGGTTAATTGTATTGTGCGTATTAACCCTTTGAAGCGTCAGCCTGATTGCGTTCTGAGTAGTTTATTTTGCTGTCGGAACATCGTAATACCGACTGGAGATCGGTGTGAGTGACAATTTCGCCCTAGCACAAAAAGGGGCATTTGTGAATCGTGAATTCAACCAGGAACGGTGGATATTTCAATAGGACTTTCACGGAGGACTTTCAAAAGGCACATAAGGTATGAGTAGACAATATCTGACCCAAATCAGAAGTACGGTGGTTTATAGATGACGAACATTGCTGGTCGGAACCCCCCGACAGCCAGAGGTACAGTTACGCGCAGACGTTGACATTTGAGCCTAAGCGGGTGAAGCTCTTATGGCGAGCTCACAGTAATAACATTTCAGATTTGTGAAGCTCTTATGGCGAGCTCACGGTAGTAACATTTCCAGTGTGTAGACTATAGTGCCAGTACAGGGCTATAGAATGACTATATGATTGTTTAGAATTATTTAACCGTAGTGACCCATTTTCTGTGAAAAGAATTGAATTGTTGATTGTTGAAATATTGAAACGGATTTATTTTTATGTGTAAATAAAAGAATCGTTGTTACTTTAAATCATTCTTCCATTATACAGCCTGAAGTGATTAGGAATCACACCTAACGGAAATCGAACCTATTTCAGGCCAATTTGGCAGAGAAGGAATCACGGCGTCGGTCTAACTCAGCTCTCTGCGCCGAGTTCGCGACACTTGGATTCCGACCCTCCACGTTGGTCTAATTTTCCCGCAACTTCATCAGCGGGACTAAATAACCCCACGTCAGCCCAGGCCTTACGGGGCCTCAGGTGTTCCCTGACATTGATTGGCGAGCGCTACCAGGATATTTCTAAAAGGTAAAAAATGGCTATATGGAAATTTTGTTTTATTTTAACGGCGGTTCTGTTTATGTTTTGACGCGTTCGGTCAGCTGATGCCATTCAAGGGTTGAATATCGCAATACAGTAGTCCCCAAAAGGATACTTAATAGCCACTATAACTGCGGTAGGTTTCAGAATATTTGGTGCGTTTAATTACGTTAAATTACAGAGGTAAATTAGGATTAATTGCCATATTTTTTTTTCTTTCTTTCTTTTCCTTCTTCATTCTTTCTGACGAGTGTTGAAGATAGAAAGAAAAAATCAAAATGGATGTTGTTACACCCCTCGCCCAACTGGTATCATTAGGCAAGGAAATGGGCCTTGAGGGAGCTGAACTTCAGAAGTTCGTTAAAGATGAGCAGAAACGTGAGGCCAAGGAGATTGCCTTACGTAATGACGCAAGGGAGAGAGAGGCCCAAGCAGCGAGGGAGGCAAAAGAGCGAGAGATCCAATTAGAACGAGAGCGCGAGAAAGATGCAAGAGAGGCAAAAGAGCGAGAGATCCAATTAGAACGAGAGCGTGAGAAAGAGGCAACAGAGGCAAAAGAGCGAGAGATTCAGTTAGAAAGGGAGAGAGAGAAAGAGGCGAGAGAGAGGGAAGCCCAATTAGCAAGGGAGGCAAGGGAGGCACAACGGGAGCTCGAACAACAGAGGCACGAGAGAGAATTAGAGCTCCTCGGAGCAAGGGCCGATGTGGAGAATGAAAGTCGGCGCTCAGGGGATGGGAGTGCAGGGGTAGCCATTCATGCCCCACGCCCCCACCTCGCTCATTTTAATGAAAACACAGATGACTTGGACTCGTACTTGGAGAGGTTCGAGCGTTTTGCCTCCAGTCAAATGTGGCCAGAAGACACATGGGCTATGTGCTTGAGCCCTCTGTTGTCAGGTAAAGCCCTCGAGGCTTATACCAGTATGCCTCCTGCACTTCTTAACGACTACAGTGAGCTGAAGAATGCCATCCTTCGGAGATACCAGCTCACTGAAGAAGGATTCCGGACCAAGTTCCGAGAGATTAAGCAGGAGAAGGGAGAAACAGTGCCTCAGTATTTTACCCGAGCTAGGCGGTACTTTGACCGCTGGACTGATCTCGCAGAAGTGAATGAGTCATATGGAGCCCTGCGAGATCTATTTCTCCGGGAGCAGTTTTTAACTACATGCTCCAAGGAGATGGGCCTGTTCATCAAGGAAAGGGGTCCGCCCACCTATGATGAGATGGCAACTGTGGCAGAACGCTACATCGAGGCCCACGGTGGGAGTGTAAACGCACCCAAATCGGCTAGGGGTGGGGCAAACGGGTTGGCAATGGCACCCGTAAGGCAACACCACCCCGATCCTCCCGCGTCGCAGACCAGCCGGAAGGGGAGCGCTCCCAAGGACACCACTTGTTTTATCTGCAACAAGCGGGGTCATATTGCCAGGGACTGCTGGCAGAAGCAGGTAAGGACCACTGGGAACATTAGACCACCTCAGCAGGGGGCCGGGAACGCAGCGCCAAGGGGTTGGAAGCAAGGTGACCGCGTAGATCCAGGGCCCAGTAGGCAGACGGCAGCGTTCTGTCAAACTATCGGTCCAGAACACAGTCCCCTCCGGGAATGTATACAAGAGGGAGAATTAAGGCTGGAAGGCGGGAAGGTTGTCCCGATAATAAGTGGCATGTGTGAAAGGCTCACAACTTCGCAGGAGAAGGTTGATATGCCAGTGTACCCAGGGTATGTGGGACAAAGGGAGATTCGTCTGCTCCGGGATTCTGGGTGCTCCTCTGCAGCGGTTAGAAAGCAACTGGTTGACGACAAGCAATTGTTGGGGCGCGACCATTTGTGTATTTTGATAGATGGGACCGTTAGAAGGTTTCCCGTCGCGAGGATAACGGTGGGTACCCCATTTTATTGTGGCGAAGTGGAAGCCATGTGCATTGAATCACCTGTGTATGACCTGGTCATAGGTAATATCCCAGGGGTGAGGGCAAACCCTGATGAGTTACGGTCCAGGGATAGGGGGCCAAGTGAAGGCCCAACGAGTAAGGAAGGGAAGGTTCCCAGGGGGAACCAATCCGATGGTCCGGGGGATGGCCCCTACACGACGAAATGTCGCAAAGTTTCAAAAGGGACGACTCCTGTCCAATTAGGGAGAAGGGGCCGCAGGCGGTCCAGGCTAAACGCCAAACGGCGAGGGAACCCAATGGGGTCATTGGGGAAAGACCCTCAAGCAAATTTATGTGGGGGAGTTGAGCTCCCCCAGAAGTCGGTGTCACCTGTGTGGAGAGGGGAGGCCAGACCCACGCAAATGGCTGGGCAAACTCCTCCAGAATTGAGAGGGCACGGGTCAACACAAGTTGAGTGTGTCAAAGTGGATGGGACCGCTAAGGTGGGCGCCCAGGGGACCGAGAAAAGGGTCCACAAATCAAAGGAGAAGCATCCTAGGTGGCGGAGACCACGTAGAGAGTGCCGGGGGCGCACAGCGCCCAATGTGCGCAAGAAGTCGTCGCAATGGACCGGGGGGTCGACGGCACAAGGGCCAAGGACGGCCAGTGTCGTTCGAACGACGGTAATCGCCGGGACGAGTGAGCCTGGGGGATATAGCGCCAAGGGAAGCTCTTGGGAATGCGACAACGACAGGGTATGGGGACCCTGGTGGAATACCCGTAGAAATGGCGGGGCGAGAAGTAGGGGTGTGTCAAGGGTTACCCAAGGGGATACTGGGAACCGGGCCCCTACCAATGGTCGGTGGTTATAAAGAAGCAATAGTTGGTTGGCTGTGGGCCTGGTGTCTGGGACGGGGGCTCCAGTCGCAAATGTTTTTGTGGATAGCGTTATGAGTTTCATAAACCCGGTGTTAAGGCCCGGAAGGAATTTTCTTATTTTTAGCATTATTATTGCTCTGACTGCTGACTAGAGTTGTTTGTGAGTGCGAATGTGAGATACACTGCCCTGTCTGTCGCGTGTGCGTGGACGGGGAGCCTGTGTGTCGAGTTTTGTAAGTATGGGATGCACAAACCCGGTGTTAAGGCCCGGGGAAACCGCGCTTGTTTTTATTGACGAGAGTTTGTTGTGAGTGTGAGGCACACTAACCCCGTCTGTCGCAAAGGCGCGGTCGGGAAATCTGTGTGTTGAATGTGTGAGTGTGTGAGGCACAATTTTAATCCCCTGGTTGAGCTTTGCGAGGGTGAGGCTCAACATAATGCACGGGTCGTTTGCCCCTTCACAAGTCATAGGGGAATGGGAGGCGAAGTTACACTCCGTTGGAATTAACCCATCTGACGCAAAGGCGCGGACGGTGTTACTCGTCGGAGTGAGTGCCAAGTGAACTGTTTGCAAAATGGGCGAATGTGTATAAAAATGTGTATGTTTGGGTGTAAATATATAGTATTACAGAGAGAGAGAGTGCTGCAAATCTATGAATAAGGCTACTCTCCATATGTAAACCCGCAAGACGGGAGCATGTGGTAGCGTGTGTGTCGTGGGAATCGGTATGACCGACGCATGAGCCCGGTCATGACCCCCCACGACCACTAGGGTACAGTTTTGTAGTCTTGAACATGATGGTAGATCGTACAAAGGCGTGAGAGGCGAGCGTGCGTGGCTTTGCCCCTTGTGTTTTAAGAGATACACAGGGTGTTTCTCTCGGGAAGGGAGTTGTCAGGGTAAAGCCAGCCTAAATATAGGGGCAAGGGGCCTCATATGTAAAGATATTGTAAGTTCAAAATATATTCCGCATCAAGGCGAAAAACCTACATGAATTTCACTTCTCTGTAAAGCTGGAAAAACACACGTGGTGTATATTCAGCTTTAGCGCAGGGACCCAGGGGAGAAACGGTATGTTGGATAAGGTCTAATCTCATTTATCGTCACGGTCAATTAAGAAACGAGATTCTAAAACGATAGAAATGTCTATCGTATCGTCACCTAACAATCATGGCAAGAACGAATCGTTTTTCTCGACAAGTGAAGTCAGCGTTAAGTCACGCGTGAGATGACTTGTATTGATTCTGCCTCGATATACGTCATCTCCCACCGTTTTGACAGGTGGACAGATGAGCGTCGGTCCACCTGACAGTTTAGGGTAAAAAGTATATATATACCTGGAAGAGCAGAGCATTAGACACACACTTGGGGTCACACACACGTTGGTGAAGTCCAGGACAGGCGGACTCTGTTTCCTGGCATAAGGGTACCTTCGATCACAGGACCCTGAAATGGCTGGAATCGCCAGAGAGGGCATTCCATGATTGATTTAGCTTAACGTTGATAGGCGGCTACGGGGCCGAATTCGTGAGAAGGAACACCCCAGGTGGAACGTTAAAGTTTAGATTGTCGAGTAGCAGGTATCGGCCTGCAACAGTCAGAAGTGTAGGTTAATTGTATTGTGCGTATTAACCCTTTGAAGCGTCAGCCTGATTGCGTTCTGAGTAGTTTATTTTGCTGTCGGAACATCGTAATACCGACTGGAGATCGGTGTGAGTGACAATTTCGCCCTAGCACAAAAAGGGGCATTTGTGAATCGTGAATTCAACCAGGAACGGTGGATATTTCAATAGGACTTTCACGGAGGACTTTCAAAAGGCACATAAGGTATGAGTAGACAATATCTGACCCAAATCAGAAGTACGGTGGTTTATAGATGACGAACATTGCTGGTCGGAACCCCCCGACAGCCAGAGGTACAGTTACGCGCAGACGTTGACATTTGAGTCTAAGCGGGTGAAGCTCTTATGGCGAGCTCACAGTAATAACATTTCAGATTTGTGAAGCTCTTATGGCGAGCTCACGGTAGTAACATTTCCAGTGTGTAGACTATAGTGCCAGTACATGGCTATAGAATGACTATATGATTGTTTAGAATTATTTAACCGTAGTGACCCATTTTCTGTGAAAAGAATTGAATTGTTGATTGTTGAAATATTGAAACGGATTTATTTTTATGTGTAAATAAAAGAATCGTTGTTACTTTAAATCATTCTTTCCATTATACAGCCTGAAGTGATTAGGAATCACACCTAACGGAAATCGAACCTATTTCAGGCCAATTTGGCAGAGAAGGAATCACGGCGTCGGTCTAACTCAGCTCTCTGCGCCGAGTTCGCGACACTTGGATTCCGACCCTCCACGTTGGTCTAATTTTCCCGCAACTTCATCAGCGGGACTAAATAACCCCACGTCAGCCCAGGCCTTACGGGGCCTCAGGTGTTCCCTGACAAGCCCCACTCGGAATCAATATCGGTATCGGTATCTTTGACCTAGGATTACTCCTATCCTTGTCCCTCCGTCTCTTTCCAGGCCCTGAACTACCTGGACTACTCCCCTGGTCTTCTCCCGGATCCCTCCTCCTTTTTCCTGGCCTAGACCCCAAGCTACTATCTGCTGCAACTACCTCCATCTCCTCCTCTGTCTCTTCCGAATCGAGCACATCAAATCTGTTTCTGGTGCTGCACTCCCCACTGCCTTTGGATTTTACACCCCTATCTACCTGCTTCTCTGGCCCCCCTTTCCTACCACTTTTGATAGTCCACGCCAAACGCTTTACAGCATTGCTTCTGCCTGGGCTCCCCTCATCTGTCCTACGTACTTTTCTAGCAGCCCCCACCTCATCACCTACCTCATTCACATCAAAGGTTCTACCCCCATGTTTCCTCTTGGAACCACCGACAACCTTCCATCCTTCTCGGAAAGCTACTTTCACAGGCGTAACTCCAGACAGCCCCGCCCTACCAAGTTTTCCCTTCAGCTCAGCAATCTCCCCCTCAAACTTAACAATTGTCTCAAGTAGGCGGAGGATTTCCTGACAGTTTGCACATACCTCTCCATATCCCATCGAGCGACAGTCCCCATACATCATAGAACACTGTTTACAAACTTCAAGCCCAGTTTACAAACTTCAATGAGCCTGTTTGATAAGTTCTTGTGTTTGCCAAAGTTACTATCAAAGAGGAATGTTAGTGAGCTATAGGGCGTTGGCGTCCTTCTTGTTACTCTCTAGCATACTCATAGCACTGCAAGAATCTAGGTCTAGAGTTGGAGAAAAATATGAAACTCGTGTATCTCTTGTGGTGGTAGGACCGGGACCTCACTCTGAGATTTCTTGTAAATAATAGGGCTCCAAATGGAGTTAGCGGAATGCATTTTGAGTCTCAATGGAACATTAGGCGTGGTATGCCGTATGTGATTTCTTTAGATGATACCCCAAGCAGACTGTAGAATTCAAAATTTTTAAGGTGCGAATTGGGAAAAGTTATCTAGCTTCATTGATAGGTTCCCCACTCCAGCTAGGTTAATGATCCGCATATTTTTCCATGACAACTATTTTAACTACCTTAAACAAAACATAAATAGCTAATTCAATACATATCTTAGAAGTTTTATTGAAAATTAAACAAATAACAACCTAACTGTATGCATTGACAATTTGTGTTGGTTTCTTAAAGAGCCTTGTGCTGTGCTTCAGAAAAGGCTCGCAGTAAATCATGAAAAAAGACAACATCATATACAAGAACGGGGGGCCCCTGGGCAATAAACCAAATTACAAAAATTTAGTACCACAGTAAACAAAAACTGCTCCATTTGCTCCTTGAATTGAATTGTACATACACTATTTGAGTTCTAACATGTCTATAAGGGTTATAAGACTGCAGGTGGAATAACTGTGAAGTGTTATTCTTTGTACAGAAAACAGTCGTGAGTATGCCATATCAGGTGAGTTATTCGACCGCAAAGACAATGTTTGGCGGCAGTTCGTACACAAAACTCTATAATTTAGCAGAAGATGGCCATTTGTTAATTTATTCCAACTCTACTGAGCATGGTAATCCTTTACAACGTCGACGTTTCCGAATTATCGGATGTAAAGCTGAAAGCGCCATGAAGGAATATATTCTGTTATTTTTCCTGAATTTACTGAATCAATAACGATATGAAACATTGGCTGATGTCCAAAATAACTGATGCGAGTATTCCATCCTAAAAATGCTTAACACTTTACCCAACGAATCGTCCGCATCCGTCCGCGTAATATGCAAATTCAGCAGTTGAAAAAATATTATTTTTAAAAAAATTTCAACAAAACCATATCATGTGACCCCTCGTTGGAACGAGCGCGTCGAGCTCGTTCCAACGAGGGGTCACATGATATGGTTTCGTTGAATTTTTTGAAAAATTTGAAAAAATGATATTTAAAATAATAAATTTTGATATCGTCTGCGTTGGGTAAAGGGTTAACACTTTTCGTGACATGAAAGCAGATGACACTTGCAAACAAACTCATAAAAATAACTATTTTTTGCATTTTTTAGTACATGGCTCTGGGCATAAAGTATAGATACGGGATAGAATGTGTGTACGTTTGTTCATTGGGATTTAACGACACTTTTAACACCTAGAGTCATATGGTTCCAGGACTTGGGAACTGAAGACTTTGGTGATTCGGGAGAGATAAGCCAAAAGGAGATGGTTTGGAATCCATTCGCGGAATGAAGCGAGTGGTGGTTTGGGGACCATTAGAACTCAACACATTCGTTTCTTTGAGGACTGATATATGTCTTTGGAGAGGTGTGAATGGAAGAGTAGACAGTCGTGGTTAGGGGTCGCATGTGCAAAATGACGTCTCGACGTTATTTACAATGTCAACCGTTTCGTGGAGAAAAGTTTTTTAACCCTTTACCCAACGTAACGGCCAAAAAGGCCACCGCTATTCTCAAAAATCGCCAATTAATTTTCATTATTTCTTCATTTGTTGTCTCGAGCTCGTTCCAACGAGGGGTCATGACCTATGTTTTTGAAACAAAAATGAAAAGAATTAGTTATTCAAGAATATTTTTTGCAAGTGTCTGCTTTTCATGTTAGGTAAAGGGTTAAAACAACTCTCACCGCCTCATCATTTTCAAACACACTCCTTAGTAAATACACAAAGTCGTGTACACACACATCACTATGCAAACCATAGCATAATAATAATATAGTATATAATATATGCAGTATTCCATTCTCTTAAATCATGCGTCTTCCTCAGCCCTCTCCATCCGACGTCTCCCTCTAGGTTCTCCTTGAATATCCTGCACGAGGTCCACCACATGAGGAATTTTCAATAGCATGGTATACTACCGTGGCTGTTGGAAACACTGATTGTTTGTGAACGTGTTATGTTGTTATAACTTTGCTATCATGGCATAACAACTCAGCTATTCTGTTATACAAACTTCGCTAGCTTGTTATAACCACTTAGTTACCCTGTTATAACAACTTGTTTATCTTGTTATAATAAGTTAACTATCTTGTTATAACAACTTAATTATCTTCTTATAAGTAACTAAGCTATCCTGTTATAGTAACTTAACCCTTTGAACACCAGAGGCTGTTTATCCGGACGGTCACAAGCTACGTCATAATCTCAGTAAGTGGGATGACTACAGGGTAAATGTGTGAGTAGGCCAATCAATAATGTCAACGTGCAGCCTTAGGGCTGCAAGTTGAAAATATTAATTGGTCCAACCCTAAATAATAAATATGGACTCTTTCAACCACAGCCATTGAACCCACACGGAAGATACCACCGGAATTGAAAGGGTTAACGTGTGTGACGCTTATTCGCTGCCATACTTTAAAAATATCTAAATATTCCCCACAAGTATGGGAGAAGATGCACAAGAACCACACTGTCATAATGGAGACACAAAATATCTGACAGAACTCTTCAATTGGACAGATGTGGCAGCCACTTTTGTTACAATAAACAGTTTTGTTACACCTCACACCTTTTGTTACAACACCTTACCACTTATGTTACAGCTCACCACTTTTGTTAGAAAATAAACATTTTTTTGTTACAAAATGAGCTCATCAATTTTGTTACAACACCGCCCGTTTTTGTTACAAAAAAACTTGCTCACCACTTTTGTAACAGCATCTCCAGCTTTTGTTAAATTTTTTGTTAGTGTGAAAAATAAAGTAATCCGCAAGTAACGGACGACGTGACATTCAAGCATAATTTCAAAACCTAACCCTTATGCGCATGTCCGGTAGTTACGTCACAATCGGCGCATTAGGCTGAAGAAAATTAATCTTTCGATTCTCAGGCACCGGCGCCTTCGTTTTTCGGCCCGCGTTTATCATTTTTATTTCGGAGGCAAAATTCAAAATGTACAAATCTATCATGTAATTTTAGCGGTGTCACATCGCGATTTGCGACGCATTATGTCGTTTACATTGAAACAATACTGTTATTCTCTTCGCGAAATGCGACACGATTCTCATCTGTATACAAAATAAATATTTATCTAACTGGTTGAGGACTAAATTATTTTTGGTGGTCTGAATTTGTTCATCAGAAATTGTTCCATTACAAATTATTGGCACTCTCCATAATTTGTAATAGAACAAATTTGTATAAACAAACTATTATTTACATTTAATTGAATACGAAATATGGGTAAGGAAAATGTTATTTTTGCAATGGTACCCTCATTGTTTTGAATGGCCTGATTGTGGCTTCTAGCACTCAAACAGTTAAAAAACTCCTAATTACTTTTGATCTCCATTTTAGTTGTTCTACCCAACGTAACGGCCAAAACCGGCCAGCGCGATTCTCAAAAATCTCCAATGAATTTTTATTATTTTTTCATTTTTTGTCTCAAAAACATAGGTTATGACCCCTCGTTGGAACGAGCTCGTTCCAACGAGGGGTCATAACCTATGTTTTTGAGACAAAAAATGAAAAAAAATTAGTTATTCAAGAATTTTTTTTGCAAGTGTCGTCTGCTTTTCATGTTAGGCAAAGGGTTAATTTTGTGTTGTGCGATCGCTGTTGCAAAAAAAAAAACTATCAGCGAAATCAACATGGAAGCTCGAGTATTTAACTTTAGGCTCTCAGAATTGGATTTTATGCATTGGCGACCATTCCATCAGGAATAAAAAAATGAAATTTCAAAGTAGTGGTTGTGTAGTAGCTGGTGGTGGTTGGTGTTGGTGTTGGTTTAGTCATTACAGTGGTTGTATTGGTTGCTGTCGTAGTCAGTGGTGTAATAGTTGTTGGTGTAGTAATTCCGGTGGTTGCGTAGAAGTGATTGATCGAATATTGTGATTCTTTGTGTTGTTAACGTTGTTTTTGGAGTTGAAGTAGCTTGATGTGGTAGTGGTTAATATAGTACTTGTTGGTGTTGTAGACATTGTTATATATAGCATGTCTGGATGCAGTAGCGGTTGATGGTGCAGTAAAGGTTGGTGTAGTAGTGGTAGACCAGACAAACCGTAAGTGTTATTTCTTCTCACAAGCGGTTCTTCAGCTTCCTCAGTGAGGACTGCTACTACAGCAACCACCATGGCACCACCCAATAATAACCTCAGCTACAACTACAACCACTACACCAGTCATTACAACTACTGAATCTACCACTACAGCACCAATCTTGAAAATCTCATCAAACTAAACTACAAGCACGGTCACTACTAAACCCACTAAATAAATAAATATCAACAACCACAACATTTACACCAACTGCAGCACCAACTACTTCTGCATCAACACCTACAACATTAGACACTACCACACCAACTTTGACAAAACCAACAACAACGACACTGACATCTGCCATAGCAATATGTACAACACCAACAACTACAACATCAATCACCACTTTATCAACTACTTCAACAATCAATACAGCTATTATAACAACATTAACTACAACAGAATCACCACAACACTAGCGACTACTACTACACAACCACTATGACCATCACTGCAACGACCATTATATTACCGACTACTACACCAACTACAACAACATCACCCCGATAACAACAACTTTGATAACACCAACTGACACAATCCACTACTACACCAGCAACATCACAACAGAACCATCAACAACTAATGCAACCCATCAAGTATTCACATCCTCTACAACACCAATCCCTGCAACATAAAAGCTATTACACTATTAGTATTAAACTACTACATCAACCTAAGCACCGGCGACTTCAACACTAACGACTAGAACTCCAACACCAACCTACAACAGATCGGCCAATAGTCTTCAAACCACCGCTATATTCCTTCTCAAATAGTCCCCAAACCGCCATTGTCGCCAGTCTCCAAACAGTCACCAAACCACCACTATATTCAGTACCCAAGTTCCCAAACCATTACTGTCTTCACTCTACAACAGTCTCCAAATCATCACTGACTTCGGCCCAAACATGATTCCAGCTGCTGCCCCACACCAGCACTGTTCAATTCCAGGCAGTCACAAGGCCACCACTGCATTAAATCCCTCAAGACACGTCTCACGTTGACTCCACCAAAGTCCGGTAATGCTCCACCGATATCCTTGGAAGTAAGGCCCGATTCATAGGTGTTATACTACAATCGGGGAACGTTAGATTTTTATTCAGTGGTAGTACTGGGGTCAGTCAGCCCACCCATCCCGTCGCTGATACAAACATATTTCTTCCAAATGCTTTTGATTCCTAAAAGATTACCGTCGCGACTAAATTTGCATAGCATAAATTACAAACAACGCAACTAATATCTATACTTTAATACGTTCCAATCTGTGGAGGTAATAATTATGTGATAACCACAAGGCGAATTACTCCATGGTTTTCTCTACGCACAACTCCCAGGTCTACTTCCATGAGTGATATCTGTGTAGTATATTTATTTATATGTAATGTTCGGGTATAATGATACTTTTTTTTCTACAGGCCAAATCTTGTGGCGCATAAGTATCGATTGCCGCCAGGGGTAACCTTATAGATGCCGCCGTATCTCATTTTAATGGTTGTTTCATATGGGCATCAACTTTGCATGGCTTTATTTATATATGAGAGATGGTACGCGGGAGATCCCCCCCCCTCCCATTGACCGCCAACCGTCACATTGCTATATATTATTGCGGGTGAGGGAAAAGTAGTACCCGAACAGAACCACCGACCAGCCGGTGACGATTAACTGTCTGACTATCCATCTAACTACCCGGTGCTAGCAAGGTTGGCATTGGTTTTGGATACTTGTACCATAACCTTGATGTGCGTGTTAACCCTTTACCTAACATGAAAAGCAGCAGACGACACTTGCAAACAAAGTTCTTGAATAACTCGTTCCAATCAGGGGTCATAACATATGTTTTTGAGACAAAAAATTAAAAAATAATGAAAATTAATTGGCGTTTTTTTTTTGTGAATAGCACTGGCCGGTTTGGGCAGTTACTTTGGGTAAAGGATTAAAATACTGCGACACTGTCAATTCGGATTAAATCACTTGCCGAGGACAAAATAGAGAAGGCACCTAAGTTGCTTTTGCTTCAGTGGCGGCACCACATTTTGGTTTACAGGAGGACAGGTGTTGGACAGTCTCTCCATTCGGCCCGGAGTGGGGGGGGGGGGGGGGGTGTTTAAAATTTTAGTCTAGTCGAATAGCATGCGACACTTGCAATACAATTTCGTGAATAACTGCAAGCCTCCACACCGAAAAGATTCTGCACTTGGGATGCGACGTGCATCTCATAAGTGGATAGATGTCTGTGCTATATTGCTCGTACCCTACCGCTCGTGATGGACTGGTGGCTGCTCGCTAGGTTTTGCTACCTATTTCTTCTGCTTCCTTCGTTTCTTCTTAGGAGGTGGAAATGGCGATATCTTGACTATTGGCGATGGAGGCTGTGGTATCGTAGTATTTGTCCTGTTTTGTACAAGTGTCATTACTAAAGCGGCGTCTTCAAGTACTTTCACCGTTTCCTTCCGAAGTTTTGCCTATTTTTCCATGTCCTTTATGTGCACGTCCCCATGAATGGCAGCTTGATTGGCTAGTTCCCTGAACTCCTTGGTTTGAGGGGGGGGGGGGGAGGGGGGGTGTTTAAAATTTTAGTCTAGTCGAATAGCATGCGACACTTGCAATACAATTTCGTGAATAACTGCAAGCCTCCACACCGAAAAGATTCTGCACTTGGGATGCGACGTGCATCTCATAAGTGGATAGATGTCTGTGCTATATTGCTCGTACCCTACCGCTCGTGATGGACTGGTGGCTGCTCGCTAGGTTTTGCTACCTATTTCTTTTGCTTCCTCCGTTTCTTCTTAGGAGGTGGAAATGGCGATATCTTGACTATTGGCGATGGAGGCTGTGGTATCGTGGTATTTGTCCTGTTTTGTACAAGTGTCATTACTGAAGCGGCGTCTTCAAGTACTTTCACCGTTTCCTTCCGAAGTTTTGCCTATTTTTCCATGTCCTTTATGTGCACGTCCCCACGAATGGCAGCTTGATTGGCTAGTTCCCTGAACTCATTGGTTTGATCTGACTCTTCTTTAGTGCCCACGATCTGTTTTTTTCAGTTCGTGGGCAAGCTTACTCAATTCTTCATCGTCCTCCTGTTTAGCATGGGGGTCCAGGCTGGAGGTGGAGTTGGAGAGAGAGATGTCTGATGTGTCGGTGGTGTCTGCTGGCGGTTTTTCTGGCGGGCTAGATGCGTGGGTTTCCATCTCCTCTTCCTTCTCTTTGTGGGATTCTTCTGCTTTCTTTTTCCTCCACTCCTCCGAGCGCTTGGTATCCCGGCGCTTTGAGGATGGGCTTTTCCTCTTTTTCTTCTTCTTGGTTTTCTCGGCGTTCTCTGGGTGTGGACCAGAGCCCGATTGGGCAAAGGTGCTACCACTCCCCAGAGAGGCCGGTGGTCTGACTGCAGGCTTCTTTGTTGGAGCCGTTCCAGGTGGTATTGGAAAGTCCAACATCACCTGGCAGGTTGCACCAGAAACATGGATTGTTCAGTTTCTGGTGTTACCCACGTTCAAAAATGTTAGCATGTCAGATAGCTTCTGTGGTAGTTTCATGATTGCTGTCATTAGTGGTGCTAACGGAGAATCCAGTTGAGCGTTCGAACTGATCGACAGTCGAGGAAAATATCAAATCATAATGATGCAAGCCTCCTCCGAAAAGATTCTGCACTTGGGGATGCGACGTGCATCCCATAAGTGGATAGATGTCGGTGTGTCTCGAACACAAACTGCTCGTGGTGGACTGGTGGCGGCTCGGCTGTTCTTTCTATTTTTGTTGTTTCCTCCGTTTCTTCTTTGCAGGTGGAGGTGGCGATGCCTTGATTATTGGCGATGGAGGTTATGGTATCGCCCTGTTTTGTGGTAATGATGTTGCTGAATCGACGTTGACACATAGTTCAGCCGCTTTCTTTCTAGGTTCAGCCAGCCGGTTTCTCATGATTTTCATGTCGTTCGTGCATTCGATTTCAAAGCTTTCAAGCTGTCGAAGAGCGGCTTTTACCAAGTCCTCTTCTGTTTGTTTAGGTTCTTCTTCAGTGCCTAAGATTTGTTCTTCTAGTTCGTGGACAAGCTTACTTATTTCTTCGTCATCTCCCTGTTTAGCCTGGGGGTCCAGGCTGGAGATGGTACTGGAGAGAGTTTTGTCTGTTGTGTCTGTTGTAACGGTTGTGTCTGTTGGAGGTTTCTCCTGCCGGCTAGAGGCGTGGACTTCCATCTCCTCTTCCTTCTCTTTGCGCGATTCTTCTGCTTTATTTCTTCTCCAATCCTCAGAGCGATTGGCATCCTGGCGCATTGAGGACGGGCTTTTCTTCTTTTTCTTGCACTTAGTTTTCTCCGCGTTCTCTGGGTGTGGACCAGAGCCCGGCTGGGCAAAGGTGCTACCACTCCCCAGAGATGCCGATGGCCTGGCTGCTGGCTTCTTTGTCTCCTTGTTGGAGCCATTCCATGTGGTATTGGAAAGTCCAATATCACCTGGCAGGTATCACCAGAAACATGGATGGTCCAGTTTCTGGTGTTACGCACATTCAGACATGATAACATGTCAGATAGCTTCTGTGGTAGATTCTTTCTGGCTGTAATTAGTGGTGCTATTGGAGAGTCCAGTGAGCGTCCGAGCTGTTCAACAGTCCCTACTGTAACTCATCGAATACCATGCAAGCCTCCACACAAACTCGTGTTTTTTAATTAATAATACTTTGGAGAAATGAATGGAATGGCGTAACATATACAAACATATACAATACTTAGATCCGATATTACGTAACTGGACGGTGAGAATCCAGTAAAGTTGTGATATGGTCATAAATGGACACATAGGTGATACAGATGATGTTTATAGTGCAAATATAAGAGGATTGGCACTAATCAGAGGAGAGAAACTATTGCATAATACAGAGAGTAATCGTTTGACTGGACTTCTTACGTGAAATAATTCGTGAGAGGTGAGGGGCGTTGTACAAACACGAGTGCGCGAATGCGCACGAGTGTTTTACAACATAGTCCCTCGCCTCGAATGAATTATTTCACGTAACCAGTCCAGTCAAGTGAGCTCATTCCATTGAGGGGTCATAACCTATGTTTTTGAGACAAACAAATTGAAATAATAGCTATTCAAGAATTTTTTTTGCAAGTGTCGTCTGCTTTTCATATTAGGTAAAGGGTTAAAAAAACAAAAAAACAATGAAGTCCCCATTACATCCACGGCAAAGCTTCTTCGTTTGCGCGCACGGATACATGACACAATTGTTGATTGCATAATTCACTTGTGAAGTTATCGTTTATAATCAAACCCGGAAATCCCAGTAAATCACACTTTGGAAAGTAATAATGCTTATTAACTCATGGATACCGATGTATGCGAGAGGTTACAGAGGTAGCTGTGGGTGAGGAGGAGAAGGTGGAAATAGATAAGTACGACAGATAGGATTAGTGACAAAAACGAAATGAGAAGTAGAGCAGAATTTAAGGAAATTTGGGAACTCAGAGTGGACGCTGACTAGGCTCACTTTTAAAAAAAAATCAAATCAAATCTTTAGAACAAATATAGGGAGGAAAGTGTCCGGGGAATGACAAATTCTATACTTACCAGCTTGATTGAGGCCGTGCTAAGACGTGTAGGAATTGATTTGATCCCGAAAACGGGATTCAAATGGATTCAAGATGGCGTATTGTCCAAATTTACCTTCACGAGTAAACGAATCTCGATGGACGGGAATTGTGACCCAATAGCAATGTACGGGCGGAGTACATAAAACCCATACAACTCCATGTTGCCGTATTGTTTACAGGACTAAATGGTTGAACTAGCATTTAGACTGATCGCGTAACTGATTGTTTCTTTGCGAATGTTGTCGGCACACCATTGTCGTATTTCGTTAGTCCAGGCTCCGAAAGGACAAAATTTTTATCGTTCTAGAGCCTGTACTGCCGTAGTGTCCAAGTACGGCCGGTACGGGTGATAGAACTGACTTTGGATCCTTATTCCGGTAGTGGAAATTATGTTAAAATTTACTCACGTCCGAACACGTATCTGATGAGGAAATGAAAAGCTGCAAACACAAACCCACTTCAAACCATCTTCACTTTGATTTTGTGCCTCTTGGATACAGCCACAAGCAGCATTCACAGGGGAATGATGAGCGTATAATTTACCGCGTATATTTAACGCTTATTCTTAGTTACATTCATTCTAATTCAATAGGAACACAACGATTGTAAAAATTGCAAGGAGTACATGTGGCTCTGGGCGTGATCTTCCAAGAAACGGTGGGATGTATTTGAAGTATCGACATGATCTTTACAATAGAGCAATGAAGTTTGAAATCATAAAATAACTAAATAATAAAAAAAACCGAAACGCCGGATGCGGACTTGCTCTGCGAGTGAAAGAAATAGAAAACCCGAGGATTGGATATGCCCGTCAGTTATAATTCAGTCCCGCGGTCAAATTGGGCTGCTGGAGAAAACTTTTACAGGGACATCTTATCTATTTATAATCTTCGTATTGTTCGCTCGTTGATCACCAAGGTCCTGCGAATCGGAATTTCTATTTTTAAATCGAATCTCAAATGGAAACGGGAGTCCGAGTCGACATCAAATCCGAATAGAATCGGAACCAGCGCTAAACAGTTTTCATGAAATCACTTTTTATTTTACCAGCTTTGGTTTTATAACTTCCCCGTAGAGCTGAAACGGTTAAGGGGTTTTCTTGATCGATTAATCACGTGGATTAACCCTGGTTAACCGATTAATCACTTGTCCCAATAGATATCTGAATAATTGCCATACCGTTGATGATTTACAGCATGAACCCTTTACTCAATGTAACAAACAAAACCGACTAGTCCTATATACAAAAAGCTCCATTCAAATTTATTATGTTTTCAGCTTTTGTCTCAAAAACACAGCTCGTTGAGTTCGTTCCAATGAGGGATCATAACTATGTTTTTGAAACAAAAATTGAAAATTTTTAGTAATTCATGAATTTATTTTGGAAGTATCGTCTGCTACCCGCAATGGGAAAAGGGTCAAGAATGACCATTTCCAGCCACTGTTACAGTGTGATGATCACGCAAGTAAACACGTATGTCCGCACATAACTTGCAAGCTTCAATCTGTCTCATAATAACTGATGCAAGTCAGAGTGACAATGTTTGCCTGTTTCAGAGAAAGTTTGTCCTTTGTTAACCCATATAATACAGTAGGCAACGGTTAATCGATCAATTACTTGTTTGGATCGACTAAGACGTTAATCATTGATTAATCGGTTAACCGTTTCAGCTCTACTACCCTGTATGTATTTCGCCTTACGCGCGCATGTAGCAGATGGCATGAATCGTTTAGAAATATGGGCTGGACGGACGTAGTTGGATTTTTTTTTCACTCGCCTGATTGTCTAATTATGTCGTTAATAAAACAAAAATGATTGGCACTTGTCAGCGTCAAAAACATATCAACTTTTATACACTCAATTCAGGGGGGGGGGGGGGGGGGATTTGCAAAACACTGATGCCGGGGTGGGTGGGTGGTGAAGGAGGACAACATTTTTTTTTCCGATGCTTGCAGATTTTTTCCTCAGACACTTTTGAGCAAAATTGTGTACCATAATCAGTGAAATATCATTCAAGAACCAATAAAAAGACACTCAAGTTATCAGGGGGTACCTACCATGGGTTATATACGATTATAAAACTGTTATTGCGGCTGAGCTATGATTCGGCTTATAGTGATACAGTGTATGACATACTGAATAATGCAAGTTAAAATGCATCACTAATTGCAATTATCAAGCACTGCACTCTAAGGATAAGTTATCTTGAGGATGTTCCGTTTGATTAAATTTCTAATATGTTCACCCTGGTGAGATCGGCTGGCTTAGATGAGGAGCAAAGACAATTATGTGAAGTCAGGAACAGTTACAGATTTCAGCTGCAGGAACAATTCTTTTCTAAAATACAAAAAAATAAAAATTCTCATATAACCATTACTGTTCAATAAGGTTACTGGAAATAAACACATGTATGGCTAACATTAGAACTGGTTCGAAGAGTCAGTTCTAATGATATCCATATTTGTGTGGCTTTATTGTGGGATATATTTGGATATATAATCCACTTTGAATGTTGTTGGTTTATTAGCCTTAAGAGACCACTTTGGTCTGATAAAACGGATGTTCTTTCAAGACCTGTCCTACTGTACAAGGTCAATCACTCAATACTGTATGATAAAATTGGTTATGGTGCAGTATGGTGGGAAGGATGATGCAGAAGCATGTAGTTAGTGGGGGTGGGTGGTTCAGATAACCCCAGAAAAAAATTGTAAAACTGGAAAAAAATTACATGGGGTGGGTGGGTGGGTCCTCCGACCGGTCAAAAACAAAAAAATGGCATCGGTGTCTGCAAAGTTTTTCCTAACCCCCCCTGCTCAATCTCCACGAAATATCTACGTTAATAGAAAACAAACATACCCTCCTGAAACCTTCACCCTTTTTCTTACGAATTTCTGTTCTACATTTTATGGTCTCGCCACCTTCCCTCACCACATTTCCTCTTCAGAGCAAAAAACTACAAAACGTTCTACCAATTGAAATAAAGTTTCTTTTACAACAACATCGAATCTGTGGAATGTATAGTGGACAAAGGAAGCAACTGTACACCGTGTTAGAACGGTAAATGGTGAAATGTAAAGATTTCATCATATATCTCCCAGCAGCTACAGTTAAAACTAAAAGTCCTGTCATGAAATGCGCACAAACAGTACGACGATCTGCGCGTTAATCTACGCGTTATAACCATAAAGCTATCAAATTCTGCACATATGGCCTGTGCACAAGCAATGTTTCAGCCAATAGACCTCCGGGTAATCCGGAGGTCCATTGGCAGAAACATTGCCAGTGTTTGCTATGAGTAACCAGGAGAACCTGCCGTGCTTTGGACGCCATTCGATATGGCAATTGCGCGCAATTCCTACTAAGCTCACAGTTCGTGCCAGGACTTCTAGTTTTATTATTATAATTATAATTGTTTATTTTAACTGTATAGAGGGAAATTGCTTGTCGGAGCACTTCAATTCAAAAGTATTGAAGTATTTGTGGTAGATAAGTGTTGCCGACTGGTTAGTAATTCCAATCTAATTTGGTAGATTGTCGAAAAAGCCGAAAATAACAATGTGAGGATCACATTCTGTGCTGATTGGGACAAAAGTCACAGTAACAAAATAAATTTGAAGGCGACAAGAGGCAACGCGGGTTCTGTGCGCGGTATCCAAATACACTGCACGTGGATACAAACACATTTTAAACATAGTTATTTTCAACATATCTGATCCTGAAGTGTGCGTCGAATAGTAGCCTGGCTTTGATAAAAATTCACCAATTAATCAAACCCACTCAGTAGTTTTTGATCCAGCGTTAAACAAGACAGATCTCCCTAACAATAATCATCTCTCCAAGATAAAGTATTGGATAATGAGCGATATTACTGAAGAAATATAAAGATAGAATTTACTGGAGAGAGTATCCTGATGCATTGAGTATTAGTGTTTGGACGTGCCTAGAGGGATTTGATTCGGGGACTAATTCTGGGCACAATTAATGCCGTTCTTATTCTCAGGTAGATTCATTTAACTTGGAAGAACAACAAAATGGAAATCTATTTATTTATTAATTTATTTATTGGTGTTTAACGACATTTCGATAGCCAGACAGGATCACCTAGTGTCGGATAGTTTTACGGGTGGAGGACGGGGACTAACCGGGGGGAACCACCGAGCAACGACGAGCACTGCCAGACTTCCCAACGTACTCACTCCGCGTAAGCAGGGTTAGCATTGGTTGAAGAAAAGTGTACCATCGACCTGTAATACGCCTTAGTACACAATGCCGCCGTGCCCCCACGCACGCAACCGGGATCGGGATGAAGTGCCTTCCCGTAGGATACAACCCAGTTACTCCTGGTGGGGATCGAACCACGGACGTTTCGGTTTGAAGTTCAATGCCGCAATCAATGAGCCACCGAGCTGTGGAAATCTATTTATATGCTGAACAAATTTATGAAACTTGCTAATATTTCTAGTTGTTTTTCTTTTCTTTTCGATTTCATTTTGCTATAAACTGTTTTCGTATTGCGCAGGGAATATAACATGTTATAAATATATTTGCATTCAAAATATTCTAATGTATAACTCAAAAGTGAGCGCATATCATTCCTGCTGGGAAATCCGAAACCATTTTTACGTCAGCGTGTCCTGGGATTTCAATTGAATTGATGAACTAAAAATGGACCCCTTCGGAAAAATGGAATGAATATTTGTATTTCTCCGTTCATTTGATTTTTTACTTTCTTTCCTGTACATTGTTTTAGACTATACAAGCAAAATAGTCCGTAAAACATATACATGCACTTTTACCGAAGGGGTTTTTGCAGCAGTGATAGAAAAAAAAATCCGACTAGAAAGTCCGATCCAATTTTTTAAAGATGAAATTGAAAACGGTTGGTTCGTGTTTCATTTGTCTACACTGTGATACTTTCAAGAGTCTGAAGAACAGAATGAGCGTCCAATGTGTGCTCTCTGTAAACTCGGCCTGATTAACTCGGCTTGATGAGCAGTTCATTGACTATTTTATGTTACAGGTTTTTCTATTTTTAAGTGTACGGACGTTTCGGCCACAAGCCATTTCGGGCGCTGACAATTTTGGTAAATTAGTCGCAGAGTCAGTACTTTTTCCAGTTAGCATTGTCGGTCGGCTCGGCCACTGAAGAAATACCCATTTAAAAGTGTAACAATTGAAGACCGGCTGATGAAGTAATTTTATTCGCAGGATTTTCTTGGGATACATATATGGAGCTTCGTGACATCAATTTAATTTACAAACCGAACCAAGCGAAATTTATTATTATTTCCCATGCTATTGCCAGTTTCTTTCGTTCAATAAGCGTCAATCCCTGCCAGACTAGAATGGCTTATAATCAGGCATAGAACGTCGCCGAAGATCATACTACACTGACTATCCGAATAAAAAAGAGGATTGCCAAAAGAAATAATTAATAAAAAAATGATTAATATTCTCCTGTTATTTTCTTATGTCTAAGCGTTTTGAAATTTATACTTAGTTTATATCCTAAAATCAAATTCTTTTCAGACAATGAAATGATCCTACATTTGAAGAAAATGTTTTCTTTTTATTGGAAATCCATGAGGGTTGAAGGGGATATTAACCCGCAACACCATCCCTACTCCCCCCCCCCCCCCCAAACCCTTCCGAGCTCTCCCCTACAATCCAATCCACTTACATTGACGCTCTACGAGCCTTTCCAGGTCTCTGTCTTTGGGAGATCGGGCGTGATTGTTTTAGGAGTCGACTAGTAATGTCTTCAAGGCACTTAATTAGGACACTGCAATGACAACACTCACTTGGGATTATCTATTTTCTTTTGAGAAATATCGCATTTGTTTTTCAGTGTTCACTGTTTGTGAGACAAAAACATGTTAAATATTATTGTAGTAAATCTTTGTGTTTTTTAAGGTGAAGCTAAAATGAAAAAGAAATACTCGACCGAGTGCTATTTTTATCATAATCATTCTTTTGCCTTTTGCATTACTCGGATTGTTTGGTTTGTTGCGTGAGATCGAACAGAACATTATTTGTTTCCCCAACGTAATTATTTGTGAAATGTTTCTAACTTTGACAGTAAAGTAAAATTATTCTGTTTTTGGGTGGGTAGATACTTTTCCATTTTTTGGATGAAAATTCTAACCCACAAAGTGTAAGATTCTGTCCAAAAAGTTTGAAATTCTTTTAAAAAGAATTTTCGTGAACCACCAGTCACAACACTCTGAGATGGTGGGGGCATTTCGTCTCAAACCAGCTCGGTCCGAGTGTTTTATCTCAAGTCAGTTCGTCCAAAAGCATTTTGAGTTTGTGTGCAGTGGGAAGGACGTTGGGGTACCATTTCAAATGTTTTCGAATGAAGATGTTAACCCCAACAGTTTAACCAAAAAGACTTGAATTGCTTGTGAAGAATTTCTCGTGAACTACCCGTCACAACGCTTTGAGATGTTGTGCTCAACTTCTTTTCGTGAACGAGATTCAAGCTTCTTCCCACAATGTTTCTTATTTATGAAATATTTTGAACTTTTGTTTTCAATAGCATAATTTGCAACTAGTCTAGTGATTGTTTTATTGACAAAATTAATTAAAATTAAGTATAAATTACGAGACTATTGATTCTCAGTTAAGTGATATGGTTGTGGGCTAATTCAGTTCTAATTCATTTAGGCAGGTATGTTCCATGAGCAGAAGAGCTGTGAGGGGACTAAGTGCAGGAGCTAAGGTCATCTATTTTTGTACTCTGGGATAAGACACAGTTTATTCAACTGCTTTCCTGTGTGTGTCGTTGGGGTAGAGCTAAATGTGAATACACCGGCGCGAAACCTCCGAAGCGACGTGTTTTATGTGTGAATAATGGAGTCTTACCATGTCTCACAAAAGCATTCCACATTTTTGACGAAGGTGATTGAAAATAAATGAAATACCGGGAAATATATTTGCCTCTCACCAGTCCAAATTAGAGCCTTTCGGTTGTACACACACCCGTCACGTCCTTTCAATGAAGAGAAAGGTGAAGAGAACAGCCAAAAGTTAGGGATTTGTTTGGACTATAATTAACATGTTTCAGACCACCTGTGCTCTCCGCTGTCAACTTTACCCCTTGAGCGAAATACAACTTTACGCAGCTACCTTGCTTATTATTTCGTTCCTCCGCTCGTGGTTTGCATATATTTTTCTTGGAGAGAGTCGCGACAATCGACGAAGAAACGACATAGAAACATATCAACAAGAGGATTAGAAAGATATGTTCCTTCTGCGCTAGAGTGATGGGGAGGGCGGGGGGTGGGGGGGGGGGAGTAACATTTTAACCAACGCAGACGATATCAAAATTTATGATTTTAAATACTATATTTTTCAAATTAAATAAAAAAAATAAACTAATCCATATCATGTGACCCCCACATTGGAACGAGCTCGATGAGCTCGTTCCAATAAGCGGGTCACATGATACAGTTTTGTGGAAATGTTTGGAAATATAGATTTTTTCTACCGCTGAATTTGTTTATTGCGCGGGCGTGTGTAGTCGATTCGTTACGTAAAATGTTCAGTTATTACTTATCTTATCGACAGGTGGCCGGGTGGCTTAGTAGGTAGAGGCGCAGGCTGCACGCCGCCGAGAGGTCCTCGGCTCGAATCCCGCCTGCGGCAACCGCGTTGTGTCCTTGGGCAAGACACTTCACCCCATTGGTCACGCGAGGGCACGGCGGCGTGGTGTATTAAGGCGTACTGCACGTCGAGAGTGCACTTGTCTTCAACCAGTGCTAACCCTGAATGTGTGGACTTGGTATGATGGGGAGCCTGGCAGTTGCTCGACGTTGCTTAGTGGTTCTCTCCAGGAACTCCGGCATCCTCCACCCGTAAAACTGTCAAGCACGAGGTGACCCTGGCTGTCGAACGTGTCGTTAAAACCCAATAAATAAATAAATCTGATTGACAAATCAAAACAGATAGTCCCTTCCATATGGCAGGCCTGTTTAGAGGAATGCAAACTGAGAAAACGATATGGGGTGGGGGCTCATCCCCCTTCGTCCAATAAACTTACAATTATTGTGCCTGGATTTATCATTTTTACTCACTTGGGCCTTTCAAACAAGGTATCACGAGACACAAAATGAAAAAATTATGAAAATTAATTGGCGAATTTTGAGAATAGCGTTGACGGTTTGGCCGTTATGTTGGGTAAAAGGTTAAAATAGGACATGTCCTCTCCCTCTTTTTAAAGTTTGTTTCTGATCATAAAGCGGGACTATGAGAGTCCATGCTAGACGTAAAATTGTAAACGGATTTGAAGAGCCCTCGTTTTTGGTAAAGTTGCACGCATTTACCAAATTCTTCCAAAAAAGAAAAGCAAAGAAGACAAAGAGGTACCGATTCCAATTGTAATTTCCAGATGCAGCCTTAGAAATTATAAGTAAAATTTTGAGAAAATATAAATAGACAGTTTATTGAGGCAATATTGAGTGATACACTAACAAAACTGAGAGATACAATACTGAGAGATACAATACAATGATCAACAGAGAAAACTTAAAACATAGTATAATAATTAATATGTCATTTTATTTTTTGCCGAATGTCTCGAAGCCTTGTGATATCGCGTGCCTTGGGTAATTCGGGGCTATACTTGTCTATTCCTGAAATAAAAACAACTTGATAATGTCCTAGATTCAATTGTATGATGTGTGAGTACATTTGTCATAACAAATTTGAACTGTTAACTTTTCTCGTCTTTACAAAAACTTACAGGATACTGGTAAGCCCTTTACCCATTCGTCATCTTTAAGGTTAATGATATGCATGGTCAGAGGTAGCTTCGGGTAAACATTTCGAGAAGCCTTTCTGTCAAGACTGTCATACATGCTTTAGCCGCAAATAAAATGTTTCGTTTGAAACAAGAAAATGTGCGTTTTCAATTCAATGCTAATAAAAATAGAAAAAATAACACACTTTCAACATATCACTTAAACGACAGAACAAAATAATATTGATTTTTTCGTTAAATGAATATCGCAATGAACCCCTTCCCATAATCGAAAGCAGACTAGGCATCATGAGTTTTTTTTTGCTTGCGAGTGACAAAATGGCAGAGAGATCACTCAAACGACACAAAGATGACCACATGAGTGAAAATTCAAACCTTGGGCATTCAAACAACAAATCAATTCAAATATTTTCAAGCACAGCACACAGGTGTTCCAGCTGGAAGCGGTTGGGAGGGGCGTGGTCTCTAAAATGTCAAAATCGTCTGCTAGTAGCAGTGTCGCGTGTCTAAATGATATTTTGTCCATATAGAGAACATGTCAAAATGAGTTGAAGAATAACCACTACCGCCATAAACCATAATTGTAATGTTTCCTATACTAATAACACAAGAATCGGATATCCTTTTTTCGTGAATCTCTAAGACAGAGCTTCTCAGAAAAAGATTCTTGTATTATCAGTGTGGAAGCAAAAGCATCAGGATTCTTAATTTATTGTATTTATGTTACAACTTACAATCCATTTTGACTGGTAATGTACATCTATTCTGTAACTTTTTTGGAAATGTTTTGGGTTTATACACGGCACTTAAGAGAGTTAATTGCATTGGAATTCCTATTGCAGTAAATTTTCCAGTGCATAGAAATTCAAAATGTATTTTATAATGTCCTCGAAAGGATATTACTTGGGGACGTTCTATTCCATTAGAAATATGTACAGTTCTTGAAAATGTTTATTCTATGGTAATACTTCTACTAGATTTATTTATTTATTTATTTATTTATTTATTTATTTATTTATTTATTTATTTATTTATTGGGGTTTAATGACACTTTCGACAGCCTGAATCACCTCGTGTCTGACTTCTATCAAAGTAAGAGAACCAACGATGGCGTGGTGTCACTTGATGATTGCTTTACATATTGACTCTGAACTATCAGAACCCAAAGGGTAAAACCTAAGACAATATTTCAAGATTGGGCTCGAAATCTGTATTTTTGGTACAGCGATTCATCAGACAATGATGTGTGCTTTTCTCTCACCTACAGAAAAATTGTAATGATAGCATCGCTGGTGTCTCGGCAAAATATGGGTTAAAATACGGGTTAGTAAGTAAATGGCCATCAGTTGTCTTAACCCTTTACCTAACATGAAAAGCAGACGACACGTGCAAATAAAATTCTTGAATAACTAATTTTTTCCATTTTTTGTCTCAAAAACATAGGTTATAACCCCTCATTGGAACGAGCTTCGAGCTCGTTCCAAAGAGGGGTCATAACCTATATTTTTGAAACAAAAAATGAAAAAAATAATGAAAATTAATCGGCGATCTTTGTGAATATTGCTGGCCGGTTTTGGCCTTTACGTTGGGTAAAGGGTTAATTGATTATTATGAACACAGTACACTTCAGAAAGAACAATTCGAAATATCTAATAATAACATATTCATATTATTGATAAACCCTTGAACAAACAACGAGTAGCTGGAGAAATGACACCAGTGGGCAATTTACTATTTAGGTGCATTACGAATATTCGTAAAAAGCATAATAAAAGAGAAAACTAGGCCTAATGGTATTCTTTTTAAACCGGAAAAGTATGCCGCATGGATCATAGATTTCAGAAATGTATTACTATACTGAAGTCTGATCTTGAATGTTAACAGAAATTAGCATTGAGACTGTCCGAGAAAGTGAAAATGTCTCCCGAATATCTTTATGCACAAAATATGTGACAGAGAAAAGACTGACAAACCTTGAAGCTGAGTTTCGTGGTACCCTAGGAGTCTTCGAATATGGATGGGGTCTACATAAATTGCTGAACGGACACAGAAAATACTTCAACACTCTTTCCATTTTAGTGCGATACCATGCAGAGAGCACGGAAAGGAATCTCACCTGACTCAAAGTTAGTAGTCTGTATTTAGAATATGGTGAAATGTGCAATAAATCTATACCAAGATTTAGCCCTTTACCCAACGCAGACGATATCAAAATTTATTATTTTAAATATCATTTTTTCAAATTTTTCAAAAAAATTTCAACAAAACCATATCATGTGACACCTCGTTGGAACGAGCTCGACTAGCTCGTTCCAACGAGGGGTCACATGATATGGTATTGTTGAAATTTTTTGAAAAAATAATATTTTTATAAGTGCTGAATTTGCATATTACGCGGGCGGATGAGGCCGATTCGTTGGGTAAAGGGTTAATGGAGATTTAGTCACAATTTTTTCAAGAAGTATCTAGCTGGCTAAATAAAACTGTCAGTTTACACTCTAAAATCAATTTGGGTTAAAATCAAGCCAAATCAACTGGGTGGCGTGAATGTGAACCCAGTTTGGTTCATATTCACTCAACCCAGTTGATTTGGGTTATTTTGTAACTCAACTGATTTTAGAGTGCATGCTGATTTGTTTCTCATAATTTCAGTGGATCGTGCCGTTTGGCACTTTCCAATCTGATATTTGTAAATTATTTGGTCGAATAAAATTTGGAGTTAAGGCTCCTTATCTTAGGAGAGTGGAACACATTAACCTTTTCATAAATGGCTTTTTCGAATGCTCATTGCATTTGTATGGAAACTCAATATTCAGTAAGATTTTAATTCTAGAGCTTCGTGGAGCGGTAAGATAAAAATTATACTGAGTCAAAAAAGAAAGTATAATAAACTTTGAGAGCAATTCGTTTAAAACTATCGACTTTAATCGCAAACAAATTATTGTGAATTCATATTTCGAGTCTAGCTGTATGAATTTGCATAATTTCATGTTCTTACAGTTGCCAGCGTCACGTCAGGACGTCGAATTCAGACATGGGGTGAAATGAAAAGTTCACCCATGCAGTCATTAGCGTGTATGTCCACCGTTTGCCCCTTGGATGGCAAGACTTCGACGGCACATGGACCTGATAAGTCTCTGGATGCCACACTGTGGCATTGCCTTCCACTCCTGCCTTAGAACATTACGTAAATCGCCTAACGTCTGAAGATCATGAAGTCGTATCCGACGGTCCAATTGACCCCAAAGATGCTCGATTGGCGACAAATCTGGCGAAAGTGGGAGGCCAGGGAAGAAGTTCGATGTTCTAACCCTCACGAAAGTCACGACAGATACGCGCCACGTGACATCGCGAATTGTCTTGCTAGAATAACTGCCATAACGTCAGCGTTGAACAACGGGACAGCAACAGCGTTAAGAATATCGTCCCTATATCGATGCCCATTCAGATAACTATCGATGAAGATCAACTGCGTTCGATGGTGCAAGGAAATTCCTGCCCAAACCATTACACTACCCCCACCGAAACGGTCGCATTCCCACACGCAAGCATTAGAAAACCATTCTCCTCGTCGGCGATAGACTCTTGTCCTACCATCAACGCACCGAAGACAAAATCATGATTCATTACTACAATAAACTGTGCTCCAGCGCTGCTGAGTCCCGTGAACACGCTGATGTACTAGTTCCATTCTGACGGTACGATGACGTTGTGGTAAGGATGGGTCCGTGGTATGGACGCCTACGCCGTGTTCTGCTAGTCAGTTACGTACAGTTTGAGCACTAATTCTATTGTTAGTTCTACCAGGAGTAAATGATGCTGTCCTCGTCACCGGAAGGAAGCGACCCCGCAAGTGAGACGTCCTGATGTGTCGGTCTTGTGCAGGGGTGGTAACTCTTAGTCGACCCGAACGCGATCGGTCGGCAGTAGATCCAGTGATTCTATGCCTTCCAATGAGACGGTAAATAGTGGCCATAGTGACTCAGAACTAAGCAGCGAGCTCATCTGGAGGTATCTCAGCCTTATGCATACCAATGGCACGTAACCTCTGATTTTCGGTTAACCTTGGCGTTTTTTAAAATGTCGGAAGTCAAAAACTAGCGTTTTTCTCAATAACCCAGGCTCTCTAGCAAAACATAACACAAAGAAAATCGTCAGTCGCCCATTCAATTTGACATTTTCGAGTAGCACGTGCCATTTTGAAATCCGTAGCAAAATTGTATACGGTTGGGTGGACAACAACATGCCATTAAACTCTTTGCTCGACTTCTTGTCCACAAACATACAACAAACTATTATATTTCATCCTTTATGCTATTTTTTCACATTTGTTCCCATTATACTTCTTTTTGACTCAGTATATTACAGCTCCTCATTATCGTTGTTTTGTGATATGTGTCGTCTGTTCGTCTATTGTCAAGTGGAATGTTTTTTGTGAGGGTTGGTAACACTTTATGGCTTCAAAGGGAGTCGCGATCAAAAGTTTCTTCACGCATCATTTCACACATATCGGGTTAAAAGATTTGAAAAATACAGAGAGTTTGAATGTTTGTTTTTAACATGTTGGAACGAAAACGGAAACAGATCAACCGTTCACTGTCATTGTTTATTGTCGAACTTGTTTTCAACATCTGTGGTCTACAGTTTGTGTACTTTATCGTTTCTTCAGAGAAACACATTCCAACCGCTGAAATCGGTCTGTGTCTCACTAGATCTCAACATTCTGCAATCATTATTCTTCAAAGCAAAACCTAGACAATCAAAATTACTTTCACATTGCACGGCACATCTAACGTCACCCTGACCGTCAATTCGTATTAATTCTTCTCTGTACAACAGTGTGTCTTGTGTTAGTTTGTAGACATGATGGACTCTTGTGCCTGAAACGATGTTTAAAACTTGTTGACGTGCTGAGAAATCTGAATAAAGTCGTTGAATCGCGGAGAGCACCTGGGAAATAAATTAAACTGCTCTCGAGGCATACGTCCCAAACAAGAGTAATGACCTATGTTGTTGAGACACAAAAGCTGAATAACGGATTTTGTGAATGGAGCAAGTTCTGTCTGGACGGTATTTTATGTAAACAAAATAGATCTTCTGCTTTTCGGGCCTTTTTGTAAAATTGAATGTGGACGGACAGTATTTTATTTCTATCCTTCATTTTTGTAATTATTTCTTTGCCATCAAAAGTTCGTTTTCTTGGTTTGTTTTATGTTTTAGGCCTATTAATCTACAGAATATCGTGGACGGTGGTATATTTCGTCCCTCTAATGCAAGAAAGCTTGGAAATGCTAAAGCATTGCAAAGCCTTGATGCACTCAAGGGACAAATTTATCAATTTTATTAAATTGGGTAAAATATCAGACATAAACCATTTAATTATTATTTTTTAAATTTGCATTGGTTATAAAAAGGGAGCAGGTGGAAGCCAAAAAGACCACGCGGGGGACCCGAGAAACAGATTTTAACTGTTCTAGGTCATATTGAGTTTTGAACAGTGTGCAGTTATCATATATTGCACAAACAGTTCATTACAACAGAAATAGTACTGCTGTGACTTAACAATGCAAAAAGGGTTTTTACTAAAGAGTTCAGGCAGGTCCATCTAAAACGACGAGGTGCATTTATGTGGATCGGGGTATATTGTGTAGGTGTACTGTATCCTTCCTTCCATTTGTAATACACCTCCCATTGCAGGCCTCAGTGAATTAAAATGAATAAAGGATCTGCAACACTGCCATTTAAATTTTCAGGTGTTAATGAGTGTGACACAATGTGTTTATAAGTGTGTGCGTGTGAGGTTGCTTAGGTGGGTGGGTGTCGTGGCGTGGCATGGCGTGGCTTGACGTGGGGTGGGGTGGCGTGGTGTGGGATGGGGAGAGAGTGTTAGAGAAAACAGATTGATATATTGCACACATGGAACAACTCACAGCATCCTTTCGTGTCACACCACATATTATCATCCTTTATCAGTAAGCGTACAATTACTACGCCAGCGGGACAGATTAAACAATGAACTGTCATAATTAGATGCAGAGGACTGAAGAAAACACCGATGATACTGATCAATTGTGAACACTTATTACTTCAATATAACGACACTAATTGTATAATAATTGTCAATGTCTGCCGTTTTATATCGCAAAAATCGCAGTCTGAATTCGACTAACTGGCTTTTTTAACCTGTTTACTGCCACGCCCACCGTAGCCATATATGAAGGAACTCTATGTTCGCCTGTATGCGAGGACGTACAATAAAATTTATGACAACGTAGAAACTCTATCATCTGATTAATTGTTGGAAAGGGCTCTCTGCGCATAGCAGAACATTCAGATAATTATCATAAAATAGATGTCAATAGTCGCTTTCGGCAGCATAAGTGTTAAAAGTTTGTTTTCAGTTGAAAGCATCGGAAATCAGACAGAATTGTAAATGCACCCAAAAATGTCGGAAGTAATACATTAATAATTTTCTTGGTGTTCAGTGAGATGTCGGATTGCTCGCCTTGCGGGCGTTACTACAAGGGAATACTGATAGGAAAATTTAACACAAACATGAAACGGCACTAATTTAACTACAGAATTAACCCTTTACCTAACATGAAAAGCAGACTACACTTGCAAAAAGAAAATTCTTGAATAACTAATTTTTTTCATTTTTTGTCCCAAACACATAGGTTATGACCCCGCATTGGAATGAGCTCGACGAGCTCGTTCCAATGAGGGGGTCATAACCTATGTTTTTGAGACAAAAATGAAATAATAATGAAACGATTTTTTTAGAATAACGCTGGCCGGTTTTGACCGTTACTTTGGGTAAAGGGTTAATTTGAGGTGTACAAAATGAACGTCGACTTAGCAGATTGGCAAAACAGTAGTATGTATTGGTTATACCTGTCATACAGAGAATGTCGTTCAAAATTGAACAGCTCCATCCACTCCATCTGCCTTCTCTGTTCTTATCCATCTTGTAGCAGTGGAGGTCGGATCTGGTGAACCCTTCTTTTATGTTGAACCAATTTTCCCACGAAAGTCTGTTTCCGAGAGAATCGACGTAACGAAAATCCTTTTCACGGTCGTTTACGCCCAGCCATATGTTCTTGCGTCTTGAAAAAGAGGCAAATAATTCATAATTATTTATTTATTTATTATTGAAGTTCTTCTGAAACGGACTGCCGATGAATGACAATTGCATGATTGCCAAAACATTTCTATGTTTAGACCTCCGACATTAAAGAGTAATGTAATAAAAACCAACCAGTAGTGTAATGATCAACAAATAATGTCAAACAAACCAACCAGTTTGCATGATCAACCAATAATGTAAAACAAACCAATTAATAGCGTAATGATCAACTAATAATGCAAAACAAACCAACCAGTAGTGTAATGATCAACCAATAATATAAAACAAACCAACCAGTAGTGTAATGATCAACCAATAATGTAAAACAAACCAACCAGTAGTGTAATGATCAACAAAAATGTAAAACAATCCAACCGGTAGTGTAATGATTAACCAATAATTAAAAAGAAACCAACCAGTAGTGTAATGATCAACCAATAATGTAAAAAAACCAACTAGTAGTGTAACGATCACCCAATAATGTAAAACAAACCAACCAATAGTGTAATGATCAACCAATAATGTAAAACCAACCAACCAGTAGTGTAACGATCAACCAATAATGTAAAACAAACCAACCAGTAGTGTAATGATCAACAAAAATGTAAAACAATCCAACCGGTAGTGTAATGATTAACCAATAATTAAAAACAAACCAACCAGTAGTGTAATGATCAACCAATAATGTAAAACAAACCAACTAGTAGTGTAACGATCACCCAATAATGTAAAACAAACCAACCAATAGTGTAATGATCAACCAATAATGTAAAACCAACCAACCAGTAGTGTAACGATCAACCAATAATGTAAAACCTACCAACAAGTACTGCAGTGATCAACCAATAATGTAAAACAATCCAACCAGTAGTGTAATGATTAACCAATAATGTAAAACAAACAAACCAGTAGTGTAATGATTAGCCAATAATGTAAAACAATCCAACCAGTAGTGTAATGATTAACCAATAATGTAAAACAAACAAACCAGTAGTGTAATGATTAGCCAATAATGTAAAACAAACCAACCAGTAGTGTAATGATTAACCAATAATGTAAAACAAACAAACCAGTAGTGTAATGATTAACCAATAAGGTAAAACAAACCAACCAGTAGTGTAAAAATCGACCAATAATGTAAAACAAACCAACCAGTAGAGTAACGATCAACCAATAATGTAAAACCTACCAACAAGTACTGCAGTGATCAACCAATAATGTAAAACAATCCAACCAGTAGTGTAATGATTAACCAATAATGTAAAACAAACAAACCAGTAGTGTAATGATTAGCCAATAATGTAAAACAATCCAACCGGTAGTGTAATGATTAACCAATAATGTAAAACAAACAAACCAGTAGTGTAATGATTAGCCAATAATGTAAAACAAACCAACCAGTAGTGTAATGATTAACCAATAATGTAAAACAAACAAACCAGTAGAGTAATGATTAACCAATAATGTAAAACAAACCAACCAGTAGTGTAAAAATCGACCAATAATGTAAAACAAACCAACCAGTAGTGTAATGATCACCCAATAATGCAAAACCAATCAGTAGTGTAATAATCAACCAATAATGTAAAACCAACGAACCTGTAATGTAATGATCACCCAATAATGTAAAACAAACCAACCAGTAGTGTAATGATTAACCAATAATGTAAAGCAAACCAACCAGTAGTGTAATGATTAACCAATAATGTAAAACAAACCAACCAGTAGTGTAATGATTAATCAATAATGCAAAACCAACCAGTATTGTAATAATCATCCAATAAGGTAAAACAAACCAACCTGTAGTGTAATGATCACCCAATAATGTAAAACAAACCAACCAGTAGTGTAATGATAAAAAAATAATGTAAAACAAACCAACCAGTAGTGTAATAATCAACAGTAATGTAAAACAAACCAACCAGTAGTGTAATGATCAAGAAGTAATATAAAACCAACCAACCAGTAGTGTAATAATCTACCAATAATGTAAAACCAACCAACCAGTAGTGTAATGATCAACCAATAATGTAAAACAAACCAACCAGTAGTGTATTGATCAACCAATAATGTAAAACCAACCAACCAGTGGTATAATGATCACCCAATAATGTAAAACAAACCAACCAGTAGTGTAATGATTAACCAATAACGTAAAACAAACCAACCAGTAGTGTAATGATTAACCAATAATGTAAAACAAACCAACCAGTAGTGTAATGATTAACCATTAATGTAAAACCAAGCAACCAGTAGTATAATGATCACCCAATAATGTAAAACCAACCAACCAGTAGTGTAATGGTCAACCAATAATGTAAAACAAACCAACCAGTAGTGTATTGATCAACCAATAATGTAAAACCAACCAACCAGTAGTATAATGATCTAGAAATAATATAAAACAAACCAACCAGTAGTGTAATAATCAACCAATAATGTAAAACAAACCAACCAGTAGTGCAAGGATTAACCAATAATGTAAAACAAACCAATCAGTAGTGTAATAATCAACCAATAATGTAAAACAAACCAACCAGTAGTGTAATGATTAACCATTAATGTAAAACAAACCAACCAGTAGTGTAACAATCAGCCAATAATGAAAACAAACCAACCATTAGTGCAATAATCGACCAATAATGTAAAACAAACCAACCAGTAGTGCAAGGATTAACCAATAATGTAAAACAAACCAACCAGTAGTGTAATAATCAACCAGTAATGTAAAACAAACCAACCATTAGTGTAATAATCAACCAATAATGTAAAACAAACCAACCAGTAGTGCAAGGATTAACCATTAATGTAAAACAAACCAACCAGTAGTGTAACAATCAACCAATAATGTAAAACAAACCAACCATTAGTGTAATAATCAACCAATAATGTAAAACAAACCAACCAGTAGTGTAATAATCAACCAATAATGTAAAACAAACCAACCAGTAGTGTAATAATCAACCAATAATGTAAAACAAACCAACCAGTAGTGCAAGGATTAACCATTAATGTAAAACAAACCAACCAGTAGTGTAATAATCAACCAATAATGTAAAACAAACCAACCAGTAGTGCAAGGATTAACCAATAATGTAAAACAAACCAACCAGTAGTGTAATGATTAACTAATAATGCAAAACATACCAACCAGTAGTGTAATGATTAACCAATAATGTAAAACAAACCAACCAGTAGTGTAACAATCAACCAATAATGTAAAACAAACCAACCAGTAGTGTAATGATTAACTAATAATGCAAAACAAACCAACCAGTAGTGTAATGATTAACCAATATTGTAAAACAAACCAACCAGTAGTGTAACAATCAACCAATAATGTAAAACAAACCAACCAGTAGTGTAATAATCAACCAATGATGTAAAACAAACCAACCAGTAGTGTAATAATCAACCAATAATGTAAAACAAACCAACCAGTAGTGTAATAATCAACCAATAATGTACAACAAACCAACCAGTAGTGTAATAATCAACCAATAATGTAAAACAAACCAACCAGTAGAGTAACAATCAACCAATAATGTAAAACAAACCAACCATTAGTGTAATAATCAACCAATAATGTAAAACAAACCAACCAGTAGTGTAATGATTAACCAATAATGTAAAACAAACCAACCAGTAGTGTAATAATCAACCAATAATGTAAAACAAACCAACCAGTAGTGCAAGGATTAACCAATAATGTAAAACAAACCAACCAGTAGTGTAATAATCAACCAATAATGTAAAACAAACCAACCAGTAGTGTAATGACCAACCAATAATGTAAAAGAAACCAACCAGTAGTGCAAGGATTAACCAATAATGTAAAACAAACCAACCAGTAGTGTAATAATCAACCAATAATGTAAAACAAACCAACCAGTAGTGTAATGACCAACCAATAATGTAAAACAAACCAACCAGTAGTGCAAGAATTAACCAATAATGTAAAACAAACCAACCAGTAGTGTAATAATCAACCAATAATGTAAAACAAACCAACAGATAGTTCAATTATCAACCAATAATGTGAAACAAACCAACTATTAGTGTAATGATCAACCAATAGTGTAAAACAAACCAACAGATAGTGTAATTAGCAACCAATAATGTAAAACAAACCACCCAATAGTGTAATGATTAACCAATAATGTAAAACAAACCAAGCAGTATTGTAATAACCAACCAATAGTGTAAAACAAACCAACCAGTAGTGTAATGATCACCCAATAATGTAAAACAAACCAACCAGTAGTGTAATGATTAACCAATAATGTAAAACAAACCAACCAGTAGTGTAATAATCAACCAATAATGTAAAACAAACCAACCAGTAGTGTAATAATCAACCAATAATGTAAAATAAACCAACAGATAGTGTAATTATCAACCAATAATGTAAAACAAACCAACCAGTAGTGTCATAATTAACCAATAATGTAAAACAAACCCACCAGTAGATTAATAACCAGTAATGTAATAAACTTAACCGGTAGTGTAATAACCAGTAATGTAAGAAACCTAACCAGTAATGTAATGAACAATAATTGAATAAACTTAACCAGTGCTGTAATGATCAACCAATAATGTAAAACAAACCAACCAGTAGCGTAATGACCAGTAATGTAATTGCCTTAACCAGTAGTGTAATAACCAGTAATGTAATAAACTTAACCAGTGGTGTACTGATCAACCAATAAAATAAAACAAACCAACCAGTAGTGTAATAACAGTAATCTAATAAACTTAACTAGTAATGTCATGACCAGTAATGTAATAAACGTAACCAGTAGTGTAATAACAGTAACGTAATTAACTTAACCAGTGGAATAATGATCATATTTATTTATTGGTGCTCCGGGTCACGTATTTCTGCACAATGACTAATCATAACCTCGACAGTTTTACGGGTGGTGAAAGTCGGAGTACCCAGAGAGAACCACCGCGCAACGGCGAGCAACTGTCAGATCCTCAGCATACTAGCTCCACACACGCAGGGTTAGCATTGATTGAAGACAGGTGCACCTTCGACGTGCAGTACACCTTAGTACACTTCGTTACCGTGCCCCCACGTGGGCAATGGGGGTGAAGTGTCTTGCCCACGGACAGAACGCGTTGCCGCAGGTGGGATTCGAACCGGGGACCTATCGGCTTGCAGCCTGTACATCTACCTTATTCAACGAAATTTCGAAACGTTTTCGGCTTGCTCAAGTAATAATTTTTGTCGAAATAACAGAGGGAAAGGACAGAACTCTCATCTAGCTTCTGCAAAGTGAGAACCATCCTTTCCTGCAGGATCAATGTGGGCCCACCAGCAAGTATGCATGACTTGTTCAAAAATGGAAGCTAAGACCGTTAGTTAATAAATGTTGTTGTGTGTCCTTTGGCGTGTATGTAGAAAACAGAAAACAACAGGATTTTTTCGTCACTGGCCAAAGTCTTAGAAATTGGAATCGCTACACCCAATGCTTGTTGATCCTCATTTTAATACCCTGATAGCTGCTAGGTGTGACCTTAAACTGTGTCAGCAGATGAGGTTCAAGTTCCTATAGAGACATTCACAACAGTTCCAAGCTGGAAAAACGTGTCACATTGTAAGATTTTGTTGTATCATAATAAGATCCACGTTGCCAAAAGTACTAAAACCTGTTTTGTGATTCTGTAGCCTTTTTGTACACTGGAAATGACAAACTATTGGGACTCTCCAATTCCCCTGCTTAATTATAGAAACTGACTGAGGTTTTTGTATGATATAATGTTTGATATTTATAATGACATAGAATACAAACCAATACATCAATTGATTGCGACCTGATGCTTTAACCTTTTGAATCCTGATGGTATCTTCCACGTCAGTTCATCGCCAACAATTGGAATATTCCATATTTTGGTATATGGGGGTAGAGACGTCTACGTTATCAATTCAGGTCTTATCATGTCAACCGTAATTTTCAAGGCCTGTATTTCGAAAAGGATCACTATTACACTTCGGGGAGAGGGGGGGGGGGGGGGGGGTGGTGGGGCTAAATACTAATTCCCCAGAACACACTGTGTATTATAGGTTTTTAAAAAAGCGCCGGTTAAAATAAGCGAATGAAAATTATTTCCTAATGTGAGTACCAAGTGATGTGGTTTGGAGACCCTACAAAGTGACCTGCATTATGGGTGCCATATGTCACTAAACTCGGAACTGGAAAACGCGATTAGCAACTGGACAGATTTCATGCCCAAAAGAGAAGACATTTTTCGAAATTTGTCTTGGCATTTAATATCGGATGTTCAAAAGTTCTCAGTGTGTGCAGCATTTACCACTGGAATATAGCGATGAAACAACATTTCAAGCGTAAATGTAACCTGAATTTATATTTCACCTGCTCGTCACGAAAGAATAATTATGGTAACCGCTCAAAAATATAGGTATTCTTTTCGTTATATCTGTTCAATTTCGTTGACTATTCTAAAAAAGACTAAGTTTTAATCCAAAATTAATGCGAAGAAATTGCTTAGAAAGTAATAAATACTTTTCAGTTTAAAATCCGCCAGTGGACAACCAACAAATCGCTTTCACTAACGAAATTAATCATCCCCGAAATCGTTCGCAAAGCTTTCAATGATAGCTAGGCAGAAACGTTAACGGGGGGGGGGGGGGGGGGGGGGGGTATTATTAATTTAATATTAGAAATAACAACAACAACAACAACAACAACAACAACAACAACTTTAGTTCATGAAGTAGTAAACATCTCTTATTTTCATGACATTTAGGGAGTTAATTTCGTGTTCGTCGATACTATTGTCACTGCGTTTCGCCGGCTACATCAACATCAAGAAATACGAGTTTTAAATAACGTAATCGTATGTATTGTGTCGGTGAAGACAAAAAATACCACGTCTACGTTTTCGCTACTTCCTTACTTTTAGCGAAAGTGCATGATGGCCAATCAGTGTCCCACCCTCTTCCACTCCGCACACACGTCCACATAACGGAACATGAATTCTTGCAATCGATACGCAAGACACATTCGATGTCCAAATGTAACTTTGTTAGAATCAATCAATTTATTTTCTGTATTATACACAGACAGAACGCGATGTGTGTTTGAATCGGTGGGTGTTTTACATAACGAGTTGGAATGGCGTAGTCACATAGAAATATGCGCCATTCCAACGAGTTATGAAAAACACCCAACGATTCAAATACAGATCGCGTTCTGTGTTTTTTACACAACCCATGCATTAAAATTCATTTAAATAAACAAATTTTAATTCCGATGTTTAACCCGATGAAGTGTCTGTTTTGACTGAAGCTGCACTGACCAAATGGATCGATAAAAAATCAAAACAACCTTTTCGGAATCAGTGTTTGTTGAAATTCGTATCGCTGTTCACTAACAGTAATAGCCACCAAATGATTAGGCGTAAATGGGCTGGTGCCCATTCACGCCTAACCATTTGGTGGCCATTACTGTTAGTAAAAATATAAGTACACATATGTGCAGATTTGCAAAACAGCTGGGTGAAACGTTTTTAAAAGAAGTTAGAAGCATGTCAAGATGTACCAAGATTTACCAAAATAAAGTTGACCAATTTAGATATAATGGGATCCACAAAACGAGACAGCCACGTGACTGGGTTAATGTTCTGGTTGGAAATGACTGGGTTTTTTAAAAATATTATCTCATTTTTTGGCTAATTTTTTGTGAACCGACTTTATTTGGCTTTGGACGTTTTCATTTTCACACTATGCGACAGACGGCCGATCATTGTATAACGAAATTTGGAAACGTTTCGAAGAGTAACTAAACGGTGCGGTAAAAAAGTTCCGGCTTGTATATCACCCGGTGAATACAGAATCAAGTATATCATGTCGGCGATTCTGTTAAATACAAGGGTTTAAAGTTTAATGGATGTGTAATAATGCTTCATTCCACACAGGTGGTTATCCAGTATTATAGAAAAGTTGTTGCACGGATGAGATACTGCGATTTTATCCACGTTCTTAATATGTCAGACATCGAACGTGGAACAACTCCTCGTGTTTCCCCACCGAAGGGCAACAACTTATAATATACACATTATTGGATATTTGATACATAGAGAGGACGTTACACAATTATGCACATACCCCCATGTGGTCCACACATAATCATGATCGTCTTGGCTGTCCAATCTCGCTAATTCCGCTCCATCTTCTCTGCACATGCGCAAGGCATCGGTCCAGTTTAGTCGTGGTGTATTAGAAAATTTCCAACATTTCTCTGTGTGTTCAGGTCTGTTATAACCATCTGGACACGGAGCGACTACCAAAGAAAACATATTCTTCACATGATCTGACCCCTTTCCGACTACAAAACACATACTTTAAAAACAGTAATCACAATAATTCATTCATATTACGAAAGCCGCAGCAGGTGTACATAGGTGTATTCTTGCGAGAGCCACGAATATTTATACAACTGGATTGTTGGAACGCTAACTGGCTCTTGTGGGTGGGGCAGTTGCTGCTATATAATTAAACTATACTCAAGAAATAGAACTTGTAGAATGTGTTTAATTTCCCAACGCCTAGCTTTTTAAATAACTTACTTTGATGACTGGGAAATAGAGGTTATTACCATTATGTGGATGTACAAAATATTATCCGAGACGAGCTCCGGGTTCTAAGGGCAGATCACGATGAGTCGAAGACGAGGCGTGAACTACCCTTAAAATCCGGAGCGAGACACGGATACATATTTTGGACATCCACATAATGGTAATAATCGTTTTATCGTACAATATATTGGGGATAAGTCAAGAACGTAGACGAATATATAACGAACTATTTATTCGTACGGATGAACAAAAAAACGAAACATGGAACTCACGCGAAAGGAACTTGCTTATATCCGACCCCCTGATACAAACATCTGTATCAGGGGGGCGGTTATACGACAGTTGCGGAGTTAATACAGACAAAATACATGTTGATTGTAAGATAAAATTGAATATCTTGGTGAATTCCACACGTTTCGCGGCTATACAACTTTAGTATTTGCAACATATTTGAATCATTATTAACAAAAACAAGTTCCCAGATCGGGAAGTTGATACTGTGCTAGGTAAACATCATGACGTAACAGATATCATGATGACGTGACACCTGTTACGCTGTGACTACAGCCATGGTGTAATAGTTTCCAGCAGTCACATCGTGACAGTTATCACGTCATCATACGTCATCGATTCGGAGAAGTTATCCCGTTGATTTAAATGACGCTATCTTGATGGGAAGATGGAGGGGGGAAGGGCCAGATAGAGGATTTGCGACGTTTTTCACTGAGGTTCCAGCAATGCAGTGAGACCAGTGCAGGGAGTGTACAATTGTAGCCTCGAGATGATGAATGAAAGAAAGAATACTCCCGGAGGCATAGTTGAATGAGTTTCAGAAAAACTACGTCAAAACGGGTACTATTTTTTGGCGTGGACACATTGTCAAGCAACGCCCTTTGGAGTGAACACTTTGTCAAACAACGAATTGTTCTTTTTCTCGATCCATTTAGGCATAATATATTATCGGATGTTGGATCAAATAATAAATGTAATCTTCAACTTGCCTCCATTTTGTCGTAAACCTTCGCGAATCCTTCCAATAAATTACGTCTTGACCTCACCAAATGCCCGATGTAGACCTAACCAAGCCAGAAAAAAACAGACTGTCATCTGCAAAATGAGGTCATCAGAAGGTGAATCTAGTGATGCTACCTCTATGAACCTCAATCTGATTCAGGGTATCAAAACCAAACAGAAAGAGGTACCCAGAGGATAATTTGGCCCACTGTATGGAATAGCATCATCAAATTGGTTCATTCCCACTCAGCCAACATTTTGAAATTAGCAAGTTGCATCTAGCCAACATTTTTTATTTCACACCTTCAGGAGATTTTCTTATGGCCTGTTTCAGATTAACATATTATCTTCAACTTATTCACACATAATATTTTAACTTTTTATAAAACTTTTCTGAACTTAGCCACTGTTTTAACAAAGTTTTAATAGGTCCGAGATGACTTCAATACTTAAACATAAACTGTTGTTTTCATCTTTTATGATTAGAAGATTTTGTTTTTTCAATAAGCCTTTATAAGCAAAGTATCCTGCAAAATAATCAAAAATTAATCAAGGCTGCAGGACAGATAGATGTTAATTTGTTTAGAAAATGGTAGAGGTGGTCACTTTTTGATCCATGCTGGTATGGAATAGCATCATCAAATTCACCCTCTGGGACGTCATTCTGCAAATGTCAGACTGCTTATTTTCAGCCCTGGACCTAACTTAATGAACTCGATTTGAATTGTTATTGGCGTTTAACGACTATTCCTACAGCAAGAATCACATCGTTTTGGACTCATTTCGTCTGCTTTACTGTAAACAGTCGATTCGTTAGAGATACATGTATTCTATATATTGACCATTTCAGTGTTAAATGTAATTAATTCCAAGTAATCAACATAAATGTAAATAATTCCCTTAACCAACAAACTCTTAAGAGAGTTCTGATATAAACTATGAATTTAATCTATTGTGTTGGATTCTACACTTGTAAAGACAACATAGAATTGCCACTGCCCAGTACAATATAATTGCCATGGGATAGTCGTAATCCATGCTTGGGCAGTGATAACCAGGTAATAAAACTCATCATCAGCAAAATTTTAATTAATGTTTTGATGATTATTCCAATAATTAGTGTTTGGAATCTAAAATTATTGCGTCCTTGGAAATATTGTCCACTCGAGGAAAGTGACTAGTCCATGGCGGTCGTACTGTAGGTTCTAACGCTATCACTCTGGTGTGCTTGAAAATAGTTATCCTGGCAATACTATCAAATACAGATGAAAATTAATTCTTTTATGGCGGGGAGGGGGGATTAGAAAAAAAGAGGAACACTACCACAATCATGGAGCTCCATATGGTCAGAAGGCCGAATCTGCTGATAGTGTGCCCAACAATTTTACCAATTATTTGTTTCGTCTCCTTTAATGATTTCTAGGAGGGAGGCTATGGGGTGATGAAATGTGATGCTGGGGCTAAGCTTTTAGACAGATGGAAAGCTATATGCATCCCAACTAAAAGAGTTCATTCAAGGGTGCACCCCATCAATTTGGAAAGAACGCATCCACTTGATGTCGACAGTATTGTATAACATTGTCATTCATCACAGGACATGCTGCGCCACCGCTGTAAGTAAGGTCTCTCATAGTTTTAAAGACGAATGTTTAACTTCACACAATATTCACGTTGGCCCGAGATTTTTGGGTGGAATTTTTGTTTGGTGCCACATTAATTTTCTTAGTGCCAAATGAAAAATTTTAGTGCAAATGAAATCTGATTGTAAATGAAAACAACGTAATAGTGTTTCGCCTGTGAGTGCAACAAGACGCCATCGGCAATACCGAAGCATTGTAGATGCCACCATGCTGTACTAAAAGTACATTTTACTTTAGTATTTCCTAGTTCTTTTAACTATGTTAATTCTTTTTATACTCAAATGATAAAACTATAGATAATAAAATACTAAAACTAATAAACGAAAAAATAAATAAATAATAAAACAATTTCGTGATTATTATTATTTAATCAATGTTTATTCACTCCAAATAAACTAGTAGCAAATAATTTTATAGGATTATAAACATGAGTAAGCAAGATAAAAAGGTGAGATAACAAAGAAATGGTTTGATACAAATCAGATTAAATGAGTAAGTTAACCCTTTACCTTACGAATCGGTCGCATCCAACAGCGTAATATGCAAATTTAGCAAGTGAAAAAATATTATTTTCAACAAATTTTAACAAAACCATATCATGTGACCGTTCAATGGAACGTTTGTTCAGCAATAAAAAAAGACTTTCTCAAGGCTGCTAAGTGTCGAAGATTTATCATTTCCGCCTGCCACTTTTCAAGGCAGATAACTCTAATTCAAATTTCAGTCCTGTTATCAGAGTGCTTCGATTAAGAGCTCCTGATGGCGGAAGTAAATTACAGCAAATTCGTTTAATCTATTTTGTATTAACAGGGAGGTTCAGTAATAATTTAATCCTACAGACTGTGGGGCTGTTGGGTTAAACTGCTGCTGATTTTCTTTGCCAATCTATTGTCTCTTGTGTCATCGTGTCATGAAACGGTACTATTTTCATCACGCAAGAATACATAGCGGTTTGAAGGAGTTATGGAAACACTAAAACTGTTGTAGGCTGTCAGATAAGGTTAATCGGACGCCCGAGATGTTTTACAATATACATAACAGTCAAAAGATCATTGTTTTACTCGAAATGAGCTTAGCATTGTTGCTATAAATTACCGTTTCGGTTGAGCAGTCGGTTGAGCAGTCGCGTCACGTTTTCTGCCTGAAAATTATTAATTTATAGAACCATGCTGCCTCTGTTTTCTACGCCGAATAAGTTTTGTTTTGGCACATTAGGACAAGGTTACTGACGCGTGGGATGGAAGTCATCTGGAATTGGCACCATATGTACAGACGTTTGGTTAAATGTGCCTTTATACTTTTGCTGTGGTCATGTTATAGCCTAAGATGCGTAAAGTGGTTTAAATATCAACCAAACATAAGAATATATTCACCCAGCCACGGCGAAGAACAAGTTGCCCAGCAAACACTCTAACAACATCGACTTCAATTTCAGAAGAGCGCAGGCGGCGACAGAGAATTGCGCCTTTGATTAAAGAAAGAAATGAATATCTTCACGAATTCTGAGCCGGTCAAATAGATCATTACAACAGAAACAGCTGTCACACAAAGATCTCTTATACTACAATGATCGGCGGAATTTTGGTTTACAACCTCTAGTAATTTCTATTTTGTACCCAGAATGCGTCGATAAGTGGGTGGCAAACATTACATGTATGAACCTGACGATGGACTGCTGAATGACACTGCAATAAGACTTGGATATCGATGTAAACACCTTGCTTCAAGTTGAACAATACGTGTCAACGGTTACGTGAATTGAACTGTTATCACAACTTGCCACTGTGTCATTTAATCAGGGACATTTGAAAAGGTTTAAAAATCGGTCCCTGGTGTCTACAAGAAAGCTGTCACAGACAATAAACTCATAATTCAAATACATGTCTTTGATTTCAGGTGGGTACTTTCCAGACAAAAGAATCTACGACAATAATTGAGGAAATGGTGTTTTATTTCTTTTGTTGGCGTGTCACCAAACGGAGTGCGAGTCATGAATACTCCAACCCTATAACAATTTACCGCTAAACATACGATAAAACTGTTATATTTATTTATTTATTTATTAGTGTTTAAGGTCACATACTTATGCACAATGGCTAATCGTGACCGTAACAGTTTTACGGGTGGAGGAAGCCGGAGTCCCTGGAGAGAACCACCGAGCATTGACGAGCAACTGTCAGCTCCTGAACATTCTGAAACTGTTCAAGCTCCACTAAAGCAGGGTTACAGCGGTTGGAGACAAGTGCACCATCGACTTGCAGTACGCCTTGGTACGCTGCGTCATCGTGCCCCCATGTGGGCAACCGGGATAAAGTGCATTGCCCAATGCGACAACGCGGGTCGTACCGGACGGGGATCGAACTTGGTACCTCTAGCATAGAAGTCCAACAGACTACCACTGAGCCCCCGCGCTTCCTGGTAAAACTATTGGGTACCAGCTTCTACCGGAATATATTACGATGAGAATGCCATGTTAAACAGCAGTCGGCAATACCAACCTATTTGTGTTCTCTCTTGAAGCAAAACCGAGGTAGTGATATTCGATTTCTCTTTACAACGTGAGAAGGCTGTCAATTTGTTATACATAGAAGTCCAATTAATATCTTTAACCTGCAGTCGCAGAACTCTGTCCTGTACGGTTCTAATACGAATGAAAGCACATTGAAAAACGGGTCCATGAACCAACCCAGGTCAAAATTTCTACATGGAATACTATATGAATACTTTATTTCGCAGCATAATAATATATACAGATTATCATGATAATGTGCATGTCCTGTGGTTTGTATCAGATTCGAGGTGGTGTCCACAATGGGATCTCAACGAGCAAGCTTTGCCGGCGAGCTGTGATCCCATTTTTGGACACCGCCGAGAATCTGATTCAAATTAAAGGTCATGCACATTATCATGATAAATCATTTATCAAACAATTGTGTCACATAAACAGATTAAATCTTAACCCTTTACCTAATGTAACGGAAAAAAACAACCAACGCTATTCTCAAAAAATCGCCAATTAATTTCCTTTATTTTTTCATTTTTTTGTCTCAAAAACATAGGTTATGACCCCTCGTTGGAACGAGCTCGTCGAGCTCGTTCCAAGGAGTGGTCATAACCTATGATTTTGAGACAAAAAATGAAAAAAATCAGTTATTCAAAAATTCTTTTTTTTCAAGTGTCGTCTGCTTTCAAGTTAGGTAAAGGGTTAATTTATTTTAAAACATTTTTGGGACATAATGTTCGGTCGATCACTGAAACGCACATAGAATGTATCCATGTGCCTGTTATGATTAACTGCAATAATCGATTAAACGAGTCGTCTATATGATACGAAATCAGAATGAGTCGTCTATGTGATACGGAATCGGAATACCTTATGTGATACGTACCATTTCTCGTGGTTTTCAGGCGAAAATCTATATGAGTGTTAGATAAAACAGTATACAGTATACAAGTATTAAAACAAAATGAACTATATTATACTGCCGGGAGACAACATAGTCACAGGGACTGTTTTCCTGCCGCCCCCCACATAATGGATAAATGTAATCTTCGCAGCAGATTTCGCCTGCATGTTGATTCACTGAAATATACCCATTAATCAGCATCTAGTAAAAAAACCCAAAATATGTAAAGTTCATCCCTATTGAGAGCCCTCCCGAAAAGGTCCCACAGTCCACCATGGGACCGCCCCGCCGCACCATGTAAAGACAGAGTACCCTGGGGGTAAAAACATGGTCCACCGTGTTACCCAATATTGAGGTATATCAGTTTAACACTGGGCGAGATAACAGAACATTAATTATTAGCACGATGATTACTTCGGTCATTACTACAATCCGGGCATGCAGGGTTACTACATGTGACTTTAAGGGAGTATGAGCTAAGCATTCTATCCGTAAGAATTCTCTTAAATTCAGATTTGTTGGAATTTTGAACCACGGCAGTGGTTCAGTTTCATTCCACATTCTTGGAAAAGAGTGGAATGAAAGATTGGCTGTAAACTGAGTACAAATTTTGAGACCGTATATCTTTCATTATTTGTCTCGTGTCCATTCCCGATGGATTTATATACAGTTTGAAGGTACGTTAGAAACTCACAGACAGTCTATTATGAAACCAGTAATACATAAAGAGAAGGACGTTAAGTTTGCAGAGATCTTTGAATTTCAAAATTTTTAATTTTCTGAACAAGCGGTCGGTGTGTGAGTTGTATGTTTTGTTATCTATAATGCGTATCGCTTTTTTCTGCAGATTAAGGATTTTGGACGCTGAAGGTGAATGACGCGCAAACTTGGATACCATAAAGAATGTGACAGTGTACAAAAGAAAAGTATAACGTTTTTAGAGCATCCCTCGGAAGTATATCTTTGGCTTTGTTAATGCAGTAAAAAGCTCTTGACATTTTTGAACAAACAACAGATATCTGTTGTTTGAAGGTCAAATTTTTCGTCCATGTATGTTAGTGAGCTCGTTGTTTGCATTTTGAGTCAAATTATCTAGATTATTATCAGAGGGGAAAACTGTAGTGTTATCTGCAAATGACAATATGTTAAGTGATGTCGATGGGCTGAAGTCATTAATATATAGTGTAAAGAGCATGGGGCCAAGAATTGATCCTTGTGGTATGCCTGTTGTTATTCGTGAAGAGTCAGCGTTGGTGTTTGCGAACGATATATATTGATTTCTTCCATTCAGATAACTTTCGAACCAGGAATTAGCATGCCTCTGATGCCATAATGTTCCAATTTCTTTAATAAAATGTAGCTATTTATAGTGTCAAAGGCTTTAGAAAAGTCCAGAAATGCCGCCAAGGTGCGGTCTTTTGTTGATTTATCGTTTGTTAGGGCAACGTTATTTAGAGATGCAGTATTTGGTGCACTGTGGAGTGGGCCTTTATAAAACCGAATTGATACTGATAGATGATTTTGTTTTCATTTAAAAACTTTGAGAGTCTGATATACATTATTTTTTCTAAAACTTTAGAGAAAGCTGGTAAAATGCGTATGGGTCGGTAATTGTTTAACAATTGGGGATCGCCAGTCTTGAAAATGGGGATCAAACTGGCACTTTTCATTTTCAGTGGAACTGTCCCCCCAGTTAAAAACGACAAGTTGATTAGATGGATTACAGGTTCGGCAATTTAAAAAAATTACTTTTTTTAAAAGTTTAGTAGATAATTCATCACAATCCCTACCTGATTTTGTGTTTACATTCTTGACACATGTTGTTACTTCTTGTGGGGGTGGTTGGCGAAATAAACATGGATTCAGTGCTATTGTGATTTAGATAGTGCCGAAAGTTTTGTGGCGAGTCAGGAACTTGCTCACTTAGATTCCGTGCAATGTAGGCGAAATAGTTATTGAAACAATCTGCTATTTGTTTAAGATCAGTCAGTTGATTGTTGCGTTCTATAAAACTGATCGGAACAGGCGATGTAGAGCTCGACTTTTTAATATCATTTTTTTTAAAATTTCCCTTGACTTTTTAAAATTACATTTGTTTTCTGCTAGAGTGCGAGAGTAGTACTAACTCTATTAAATATAGCACAGAAGTCTTTGTAGCGCTGGGTATTCTGGGTAGAAGAGAATTTCAGTTTATTTGTATATAGTTTATTTTTGTTGATTGACGATTTCAACAAATCATTCGTCATCCAGGGTTCACGTTTTATAATTCTTTGGGAACTGGGGTTATTCTAGTGGAGAAAGCCTGGTCAAAGGAGATTTTGAAGCAATCCAAAAAAGTATTATATGCATCATCCGGATCGTTCGTATTACAGACACATAAGAAGTTGCAATTAGAAAACAAGTTTCTAAAAGTATTGAAATCGCGTGCGTTAAATGATATTTTTAAAGTTCTGGTTGTCTGCAAAAGATTTTGCTAGACATGTCAGTACAGAATATGGAAAAAATGATCGCTTACTTCTGCAAAAATAATTCCTGATATTTTAGGGTTAAGGTCGTTCCAAAAGATATGGTCAATCAATGTTGCAGAATGGCCGGTGACTATAGTCGGTTTCGTGATAACAGGCGAGAACCCGGCACTGAACATAGAGTCTATAAACGAGTTTGTTTTGAGGTGATTACCAAAGTTGAGTTAGTCAATTTTGAAATCGCTCATTATATAAGCTTTTTTGTTCTCATTATTTATTTTTTCCAGAATTTGAGAAAGTATTGTTAACTCTTTACCTAACGAATCGCCCGCATCCGCCCGCGTAATATGCAAATTGAGCAGTTGAAAAAATTAAATGTTTCAAAATATTTTAACAAAACCATATTATGTGACACCTCATTGGAACGAGCTTATTGAGCTCTCGTTCCAATGAGGGGTCACATGATATGGTATTGTTGAAATTTTCTGAAAAAATAAAAAAATGATATTTAAAATAATAAATTTTGAAATCGTCTGCGTTGGGTAAAGGGTTAAGAAAAGGTCAATGTCTGCTTTAGGTGCTGTATTAGGCCTACATATGATACCAATAATACATTTTTCTTTGGCGCTTATTTCTTTGAATAGAGACTCAAGTACATGTGGAATGAACGTGGTTAGGTCGAGGCGCACTTTGTATGGGGTGTCATCGGTAATGAACATCCCCTACACCTCCTCTACCCTCAACAGAGTTGGGGCGTTGTCTTGTAATTAAAGGATGATAATCTTCATGTTCGTAATTGATATTTTCCTTAATATTAATTTTTTTTAAATCCTATTATATCAAAGAAATTGGAATCATATAGAAGATCACAAAGAGTGCTTTTCAGTTTTTCCCAGTTGGAGTTCAGACTTCGACAATTTAGGTTAAATAGGGAGAAGGACTTGTTTCTTTGAAGACTATGTTATGAAAATACTCTGGTTTGTAGTATTCAAACTTATGGTCATCCATGGAAGGAATTGGGTTTGGGACAGCATCTGTGTTACTGGAAATTATGTTGTTATATGTATTTATAAAGTCATATTTGTCATGGTTCTGAATCTCACCAAGACTGGTGGCCATGATCCCAGTTAATGGTAATTACTTTGAGGCAATCACTGGGTGGAAATTTTGCTTGAAGGGGTCATTTTGTTATGAAAAGTGTTAAATAGATAGGTGAATCTGCTGTGAAGAGAGAAAGTAAAAAGATACAAGGGGGGTAAACAAGCCGAAGAACAAATACATGCAGTGCGACGGGTAACTGTGCATATATATGGGTGATAAAGGTGAAGCTGTTTTTGCTAGGTGTTGTCGGCGAGACAAAAAATCTGGTTACCGATTGTTGGTTACTAACATTCTATTAAATCGTTTCAAAACTGGTGTTTCTGTTTTTCAGGGAATTTCCAGGGAGTACTATGAGCGTCTGGTCAATGCAAAAGATTCAACGTTTATACGAAGAGTTTGAACAACAAAGTATTTATCACATTGGTATTCGATTGTAGTGTAAACTCCTCTCATCGACATGATTAACCATGCAAAGACATGCGCGTGGCGCGGTCACTTTCCCGATGGCTTGTGTGAAAGCGGTTAATGCTTCATGTATGATGAAAGAAGAATTTACCCCAGGCAGTCAGACAGGATTAAGTTGTAACTTCTCTAAGACCCAAGGGAAGCTCGATTATACGGTTGTGACGAAATGGAACTGGAAATTCTAGTATCACAAACGAGGACAGGGGTTGAGCATTAGTCAGTATGATGGCTGTATGTTTGTACGGGGGACCTATAATAGTCCAACCCAGAGACCCCACCGAGTTAGCAAGACTGGACTATTGTCGAGTCATCCCCAGGTGAATGAGCCTTCACATATATCTCCAACGAATTGGTAGTCCGGAAAATAGGTCTCCGTAAATTCTTTTTCTATAAAATTTAGTTCTCGTGCCTTCACCATCTCCACACAGACTCGAATTTGCTGGTTGCAGTACATTCTGTGTCTCTAGTTAGTATGTGTGAAACACTCAGATTGTTGTTTTTTGTACGGTTTCTTCTTCTTCTTCTTCTTCTTCTTCTTCTTCTTCTTCTTCTTCTTCTTCTTCTTCTTCTTCTTCTTCTTCTTCTTCTATTTCCCCTCACTTTCTTGTCCACAAGATAACTCGAAAACGAATTGTCCTATTTTGCTGTTTTTTGGCATTCTGATAGACAGTCACAACTTCTCGGCCAACTATATTTTTCAAGTCGTTAGAGCCCTTACGTATGGTCCAGTCGGCCACAGCGTTTTCACAGCCCACAATTTCCTGATACAATAAATTATCCTCAAGCGGGGGGGGGGGGGGGGGGGGGGGTGGCTTAGTTGGTAGAGGTGCAGGCTGCAAGCCGAGAGGTCCTCGGTTCGAATCCCACCTGCGGCAACCGCGTTGTGTCCTTGGGAAGACACTTCACCCCGATTGCCTACATGGGGGCACGATGACGCTGTTTACTGAGGCGTACTGCACGTCGATGGTGCGCATGTCTTCAACCAATCTAACCCTGCCTGTGCCGCGGTGCAGAGTTCAGAGTTACGATGTTGGGGAGCTGACAGCTGCTCGTCGTTGCTCGGTGGTTCTCTCCGGGTACTCCGGCTTCCTCCACTCGTAAAACTGTCACGGTCACGATTAGCCATTGTGCATAAGTATGTGACCTTAAACACCAATAAATAAATAAATAAATTATCCTCAAGCAATTCTATGTTATGTTATTCACACTGGAGACAATGTAAACATCAGTGGAGTTAGCTGTCAAACATTAAATGTAACCTTGTTATTATAATCCGATGTCAGTTCCTGTAACTAAGTTGAGAGAAACCCTTTGCTTTGCAAGGAAATAAAGTGTAAATTTCTTTTAACCATCCAAAAACTTCAATGTGGATTTCAAAGATTTTACTTCAGTGAGAATAATGTTAACCCTTTCCATACTCGCTTTGCTCTAAACATCATTCAAATAAGTCCCAGAGCATTTCTGATTCCTTGATCGAACCCTTTTGATACTGTTCACATACGTATTTGTTGTGGTTTCTTGTAAACATGTGTCGGTTTCCTGTATGAACATATGTCAATACTGTTAAGGAAAACTTATTTCTGATCTCTTTAAAAATATCCCCCACCCCCCCCCCCCTCCCCAAAAAAAAAAAAATAAATAAACCTCCACAAATTCTCTTTCTATTTGTTTATTTCTCATTCTTTAACCCCCTTTCACATAGACTTGAATTTATTGGATGCAGTAAATTCTGTTTCTGTAGTTTTACTTTGTATTTGTTTTTGGTGTCAAATTTTGCCTTTGTTTTAGTTAGTTTAAACAATATTTTATTCAATAAGTGTTAATTGTTACATAATAGAGACATCAGTGTATTATCAACTCAAAAATAAATAAACAGTAAAACAATATAACACAATAAGCAGTTACATGGTACAAGGTAAATGAGGGATTTGACAAAAAGCGTGTAGCTTGTGCTGGTCATCTCCCAAAACAAGACATAGACAACTTAGGAAGGTGGTATAAAATAGTGTAATGAATGAATATACTGCCGTATTGGGCTCGTGGCTACGTTTGTTCTTTAATCAGCATCCCGGTACCAAAACAATTCTGCGCAGCTTCAGTAGCCTACGATTCTGAGTCGTGAGGTATGAGAACCATGTCAGAAAATTCTGAGAGTGAGAAGCCAGACCCCCAACACGGCAATACATCATTTTGTTTAAACCTTGTTTGTGAACACAGAAATGTGGAAAGCAAGAAGAGAATAGATCATAGAAAACCAGCTTTGGAACATGACGGAATGCTTTTAGATTTACGACAGTCATTTGTGTGGCAGCTTATATATGCACCAAATAAGAGACAAGGTAGAGGAAAGCCTTTTGATGGATGCTACAAGAAGGAAAACTGAAGAGGGACAAAGCAGATAATCGTCCTAGTGGAGTTAGAAGGTAAAGTTATTTATTTGTGTTTGGCAGTCATCAGAAACGTCCACTTGATAGAATAAAATTATACACATCTTCGAACAGTAGACAATTCTTTCTCTGAAGTACTCAGAAGCTCTGAGCCAAAAAGAAGTATTGATACGTCAACAGGGAATGGGAGTAAACTGATAGTACTATGTCGAACGTTTGAATGTATAGGACAGAGTAGAAGGAAATGATCTGGCGTCTCTTCCATGCCGCATTGGCAGGAAGAGGTGAGAGAGAGGAAATTGGCAAATAAATGAGAACTGAGGTTACTACAACCAAGTCTCAACCTACAATGGTATATTTGGGCCGTTCGAGACTTTGACCAGCAGTAAAACTTAGGAGGGCGTTGACTTCCCGCGTTGAGATACATTTTAAAGTTGGTCAGTGAAGAGTTATCACGGACGGAAAGAGGCAGTTGGTTCCATTGGTCAGTGGTGCTTGGAATGAATGATGACTGATACAGCTGTGTTCTACAGAATGGGATTCTGTTGTTATGACTTGATCGGAGGTTGTGCGTGAAATTCGAAGCCGAGATGACTGGAGGGACTTTGTTGGCAATATATGGAGGCGACATGCGATGATACATTTTAATGAATTGTAACAATTTGTGTTTCCTGCGTCTTTCATGTAGGGGATCCCAACGAGATTCGGAGTGGAGTAAAGCTTTGCTACAATTGGCTGTAGCGCCTGTAATTATCCTCGCGGCTGCAATCTGGATTTTATTCTAATTCTTCAACTTTGGTTGCTGTGCAATTGTCTCAGACAATGTCGGCGTATTCTAGCAGGGGCCTAATAAATGCAAAATATATCTTCTCTAGATTGCTGCGATCGAGCTTGAATTTCTGCTTTCTCAACAGATCTAAACGAGTCCAGGCTTTAGAGCATATATGGTCAATATGGTCGTTCCAGGTGCACGTGGTGTTTCATATGACTCCTAAGTGTTTGTGACTACTGACTTCGGTTATTTTTGAATTACATAAGAAGAGTGGTGGATGGGTGGTAGATTCACTTTTACGTGTTATAAGCATACTCCCTGTTTTGAGGGGGGTTGAACTCAACCAGCCATGCATTGTTTTCTTTGTTTTCTAATAGTGAAATCCACGATTCACGGCTTCAATAATCTCTTATTTGTGACTTCAATTCAGAAAGATAATAATCCTTCTTCATTTGATGGGGTTGTGTGTATTAAAACCACATAGCCCTTTACCGAACACAAAAAGCAGATAAAAACTTCTTACACATTCACAACGCCCTTTGTTTCGTCTCGGAGTACAGTTTAGAATTTCGTTGCCCAACAGGATTTCAGATCCAGATTTCGCACAGGTTTATATTCCAGATGGACGTCATACTGATTTTTGGAAAGAATGAAGATGAACACGATGAAAGTTTGGATGTTGCTTTGGAGAAAAGAATGGGGTGAGGTAATATATGGATCTAATTTTACGTAGTTGGAAAGCAAATAGTCCAGTTTAATTGAGATGTAGACATTAATAGATGCATGTGCGATACACAAGAAGGTTAACATCGCGAATGTAATACAATTGACACGAATGAGATGAGGTTGTTGGACTTCACAAACGAGCGTATGACTTTAAATGGGTTAAAATGAACAATTAGCATTTTAAAAGATATGGCAATTTGCCAATTGGCAAATTGCCATATCTTTTAACATGTTAATTATTTGGTTTAGACAGTTATATTAGTAGGTAGAAACTATAATTCTAGAAAATACAACTGTAAAGGATTTATAGTATTGGCTCCAGGAATGTGAGATGTAAGCCGTATAAACCCCAGAGAGGAAAGACTGAAGTACGACAATTGATTATTACCTCACGAATAGTGATTTGTGACGAGATGTTACAGAGGCAGACGTTGATGGCGAGAATAGTAATAAAAGGAAGATCTGATGCAAAAACATAATGAGAAGAAGATAAGCAAATTTGGGAGCTCGAAATTGGCACAGATTATGCGCACTTTAAAGAAAAATCGAAATCAAATCTTAAAAATAAATACAGGAAGGGTAGTGTCCATGGAATGACAGCTGATATAGTTACCAGTCGATAGAGGCCGGGATAAATAGTGTAGGAAGAGCTTGGATGCCAACACGAGTATTGGGGCAGAGAATGAATGACAAAACAAGAAAGTCTATAATGGAGGAGAAGTTAATAAGTGCTGTATTGAAGAACAGTGGGAAATACAAGTGCTTGTGGAGAACAATAATGCAATGGTAACAAAAGAAAAATATTAAAAACGCAAAGAAAAGTAACATTAAAGAAGTTGCTCGGAAGGTGCTGAATGCAGTCTTATTAGATCGATAAGAAAAACTGGGCGTGCTGTCGAGTTCAAATGTATTTTTGAAATGAATGAACAAACCACAAACAAAATAAGTATTTCACTGAATATTATTAAGTTGTGTGTGTGTTTGGGGGGGGGGGGGGGGGGGACTAAAGCAAGGATGATGAAAATGACATTATATAAGAACGTGGCAAGCACTGAGAAATGCAAATAGTAGGCGATGGGCCAACGCGAACCTGACAAAATGCAAAAACGAGGTAGGGAAAAATTTATCTTGCTTCTTGTGCAGGGAAATGAAGAGTAGAGGAAGTACAAAACAGTGGTCTCTAAACTATAGGACAGAAAAGCGAGAGTGAAGGATGAAATATTCCTTGAGATCCTAAAATTGTGTGTGGTGGTGGGGGGGGGGGGGGGGGGCGGCACTTCAGCTCAGGTCTGAATCTAGAGTGTTCCGTTAGCAAGTTTAAAAAACCGGAAGGAAATTTACGAACACCAAATAAAAAAAAAACCTAACAGAAAGATCTGGAATGAGAAACAGTTTTCTCGCCCGGACTTCAACATCACATCTCATAATTTCCCATTGGTCGGAAACCAAACGTTTATAATTATAGTTCCAAAGTTGTATTTTTACATGTGTATATAAATGTCTTAAACGAATTAATAACAATTTAAATGATGTGACAATTTACTGATAAGTAAATTGCAGCATCTTTTAAAGCTTTACTCAACGTAACGGCAGAAATCGGCCAGCGCTATTCTCACAAATCGCCAATTAATTTTCATTATTGTTTTCATTTTTTTGCCTCAAAAACATAGGTTATGACCCCTCGTTGGAACGAGCTCGTCGAGCTCGTTCCAGCGAGGGGTCATAACCTATGTTTTTCAGAAAAAAATGGAAAAAATTACTTATTCAAGATTTTTTTGTTTTTTTGCAAGTGTCGACTGCTTTTCATGTTAGGTGAAGGGTTAAATGGTTAATCATTCATTTCTGCCACTTATCTTTTTATTTACAGATATAAAATACAACTCTGCAAAAAACAATTATAACTAAAGACCGTAATTTGTCCAGCCTTTCCCAAGTTTTAATGTGAAAAGGCAGACTGAATTGCATAGAGCAGATTGAGCAATGTACTTCTGGTTTTGGAGAAAATGAGTGCAGAAAACTGCAAAATTCACTGAAAATCACAAAATTTCAAACTGTACTATTCTTTAAATGACCAAAGCCAAGTTATGTTGAGGTAAGCTACAGAGAAAACTTACAACAGAAGATTTGTTCTGCGAGCATCTCTGATCGCAGCACAGCACAGTTTGAAATTAACCCTTTGAGAATTGATAGAATGTAGCAACCAAAGTAGGCCAATTTTGTCTTTTTCAAATGATACTTTTTATAGCACTCAGACTGAGTCAGTGTTCTGGAGAGTGAGACTAAAACGTGAACAGTGACGTTCATCTACATATGCAACCCATTTTCCGGCAAACAGTTAGTTGCTTTAATAGCTATTTGAGGGGAGATCAAGTTGTTTGGGTTTCTATTTAATGACAGGAAAAAATGAGAATGGAATGCAGCAAAATTCACGTAAATTAAAGTTTTTTTCTGTATAATGCTGTCAAAACATATGCTGGATTATGTGAGACACCAAAAGTTATTACAGAAAATTAGTTTCCCTGTTACACATGAATTAGATATGCAAAGGAAAATAGACTTTTCCAATCCTACCCAGGAAAACTGAGCACATAAAAGTTTGAAATTAATCGGCAAGTGAATTTTGTCTGAGGGTGCTCATATTTGTACGGCCAAAACTGGTATTGGATAAAACGGAAAACCAAAACATACAACATAAAATTTGTTCCCCATTGATTTTCGAATGCAGTTGTGGAAAGCACAACGAACTCAGGCAGGAAGGCAGGCAGGCAAGGCAGGCAGGCAGGCAGGCAGACTGTATTTCTGACAACTCTTCCAAAAAAAATACTCTCATATTGGCATCAATGGTGTGTGGCTAATGTCGAAGTCAAGGCGGGCGGGCAGGCAGGTGGGCGGGCGCTCTGAAGACAGGCAGGCAGGCCTGTATGACAAGTCTATCGACTGTACTCTTTCACACTGGTATGACCGGTGTAGTGTTAAAGTCGAAGTCAGGGCGTGTTTGCTGTCGGGCAGGCAGGTTGGAGATTTATGTATTCGGTTTCAATAAAAATCCGTAGAAGAAAGTTAAAGAATATTTTGAAAATTACAGTTTTTCAGGAAGTACTCTTAACTAGCTTTGGTTACGTAAAGGGATACACCAGGCACGATGATATTATGAGTTATAAAATGAATGCAATGAATAATGGTCTGGAGAATTGACTGGAGAATGAATACTGGTCAGCTGCAAATGATAGTAAAAATAAATAATGCGTCTAAGCTTCCAAAGATCTGTCATCAATCACAGCTCGAGTTTCTGACAAGAGGCTTGGAGGAACTTTGAATCTTGGTATTTGAATGAACATGCACAATTTGAAGGTACTCCAATTCAAGGCCCGAAAACCTGGTGAGTCTAAAACTTTAACATATAACAGCAAATTGTTCTTCGATGAATGCCCTATCTTCTCATGGGAAACGTTTGAAGGAAATATGGCTCCAAATCACATGAAAAAGTTATCGAAAATAGCAATTACTCCGACAGTACCCTTATGGGAAGTCTCAATCTGCCAAGGATTAAACATTTAATAATAACAAATAAAACAAAGGTTGTCATACTTTGACTGCTGCATGCAGCCATAGAAAACATTCAGTGCTCAATCAATTAGAACTGGAGTAAATTGTCATTTAAACTTATCAAATTCTAAAAAATGGGAGTTTTTTGGATGGTTCCTACTTTTATGCAACCAGAATGGGTATTTATTTATTTATGTATTTATTTATTGATGTTTAAGGTCACATATTTATGCACAATGGCTAATCATGACCGTGACAGTTTTACGGGTGGAGGAAGCCGGAGTACCCGGAGACTGAGAACCACCGAGCAACGACGAGCAGCTGCCAGCTCCCCAACATCGTAACTCCGCACTGCAGCACAGGCAGGGTTAGATTGGTTGAAGACATGCGTACCATCGCCGTGCAGTACGCCTTAGTACACGGCGTCATCGTGCCCCCACGCGGGCGATGGAGATGAAGTGTCTTGCCCAAGGACACAACGCGGTTGTCGCAGGTGGGATTCGAACCGAGGGCCTCTCGGCTTGCAGTCTGCACCTCTACCTACTGAGCCACCGCGCTCCCCACCAGAATGGGTATAAGGTTAGACTTTACAACCAAGCTTACAACAGTAAATATGATCGGTAGTCAATTGTGAATACGGACATGCAAAGTGTTTGAAATTAACCCTTTCCAAAATGATAGAAAAAAACAACCAAAGATGGATAATTTTGGCATTTTCGAACGGTACTCTTTTTCTCACCCTCATTGTGCTTGAGCTTTAAATCTGGGATTAAAATGTAAACAGTAACTGCATTCAGCAATCATTGTTACAACAACCCTGAAATTTGAGAAATTGGGCCTTGAAGTTGGTCAATTTTGAAGAAAAAATGATATATTCATGTCACTTTTGGCCAACAGGTGTTAATTTTGAAATATTTGTGTGGTGAGTTTGGTGTATCATATTATGCTCTAAATGTATGGAAAATTAGAGTTGAATAACTGAAAACAATTTTGAGTCTTTTGAAAAATGGTGAAATTTGATGGTTTTGGCAGAATATTTTGAAAATAAGCGTTTTCACAGATATGATGTTACCTCATTTCACATTCCCGAGACCTGTCATCATCGCAGCTTCAAATTCTGATAAGAGGACATGGATGAATCTTGAATGCTGGTATTTGAATGAACATGTAAAATTTGAGGGTTCACCAATACACGGCTCGACAACTCATCGTCTGAGTGCTAGAATGTTCTATGTCCCCTATGGGGCAAAGACCATTCTAGCAGAGAGGCGACGAACTGGATGAGGGTTAAAACTTTGAATAAATCATATAACAGTAAAATTATTCTAGATGAATACCATATCTTTTCATGGGAAACGTTTTGAGAAAATATGGCACCATTGCTTATAAATCGAATGTAAAAGTTGGCGAAAATAACAGTTATTCCGACAGTCCTCTTCCTTTTACTGGCCAGCTGACAGGGTTGATCAATTTCCTTATAACCGCCAAAACCTAATATGGCCCCAAATTGAAAATATTGAAATTGAAATCAAAAATCTGTACTAAATAATTCAGTACAGCTCACCATTTCCAACTGATTATGTTGGTCACAAAGCGGGCCAGCTTATCCCTAGATTTTCCAGAAAAAATCAAAATGGCTACCGAAATTAGTAACATTTTGCTATTTTCAGCAGTAGTGTTAAAGACTCCAAAACGGAGGTGGGAACTGAAATGTACGAGAAATTGTAACAAGAGAGATTTTTGCAAATATCATTGGTGAAGTACTTTATAAGGACCACACAAGATGCAGTGAATATCAAGTTGAATGACTGTGTAGTTCCTTAGATCGACTCATCACTACATATTACTGCCAGCGATGTCTGTTCATTGCAGCAGTCCTCTGAAACACTGCAAGCACAGAAAATGGTACACGCCATGTTTGTTGCATTACACTTACACCTCGAATATTTGCATGGCGTTTTACTCGAACATGTGCACCTAATCATCTTCAGTATTTCATCAGGTGCTAGCTTGACGTTGAACGCGACTGTCGCAGAGTTCAAAGATTTTGTATTCACGTCTTTCTTGAATCCAAATAAAGTTGGGTCCATCTGCGGTGGGTTAGGTTGAAGGGCATGCTTCCATATACAAGTTTGCAAGTGGGCCTGTTTGACATTCTCGGTAAAGACCTCTGTTGTGGATGGTAGGCTTGCCAATTTAGGAGCAGATGTTGCAGTCGAATTCCTAATTCGTGTTCTCCATATGCACAAACGAGCATCGGACATTGATGTTGATTTAGGAGATCTATAGCATAATGCTATGAACTTGGTGGCTTGTTCTAGAACACCCGATATCTCCACGTTATTCTCACCAAGTGATTCCAGTGTCCCACCAGTTTGCAGAACCTTCAGTACACGCCCTTTGCCGATACCGAAGTATCCCCCTACAGTATCGCACCCGGAAAGTGCGTGAGCAGCGAGCAATTGAGGAACAATTTTCTTGTGTGTATCAACTGCGGCAGGTATATCTATCACCACCCGTCCATGGATTGGTGACTCCATAGTCATTGCAACCGTCAAGTGTTGTTCAAGGCGTTGATGCAGCAACAACAAATAGACGTCAGTGCCGTCAGCAACAACCACAACGTTATTACATTCAGCTGCAGCAAACAATATTGCCTATTGAACGATAAGGTTGTCAGCTTCTTCGTGACTAGTTGCCATATCTACTCTTTCAGTCACCGATCCACAACTAACCTCAACCGGAACATTATGTTGGCCAGTAATTACAAGTTTGTGAGTTCGTGTATTTTGCTCAGCAAAACTTTTGTCCGTGGTGAGTAGATCACATATAATGGAGATCAGTTGCTGTTTGTTCTCTACTATGGTCAGCACATGTTTTTGTGGTGGTAGAGGGAGGTGGGTACAAATTGAAACACCCGACAGCTATCTGCCTTTCTGTGTGCCCTTGTCACGCACTTGGTGCTGTAGTCAACATATCTGTCAAATACCAAATACACATCACTCGATCGCAACTTCTGTTTGATGTTGTCTTTAGACGCTGTAATGAAGTCTAGAACAGTTGCCGGTCTGATTTTGGTAGACACGGGCCAATGAGATATCCAGAGCAGTGCACAGCCATCGATAACAACTGCAGATTTCTTATCCACACCAGACATTCTTTTTGGTTTCTCAACAACTGTTTTATTTTTCAATTCTGATTTTGATGTGCATACGCTCACATTCCCGGTTTCATCAAATATGGCGGTTGGTAGTGGTGAAAGTTCAAAGGAAATAATATGTTTGATATCTAATTCACGTGAACTACATAAAAGTACAATAACTCTGGAATAAATGAGATTAGTGTCATATATTTTGACCTCCCCAACCTTCAGCGACTTTTTCAAGATTGCCATAGTTTGTACTGGTTTCGAAATTGACTCATAAAATCCACTCGGGAAGGCCTTTTCAAATTCCGTCATTTTCTGAACTCCGAGGCTGACAATCTTATCGACATTGGCAGAAGTTGGACCTATCCTACCAGTTGCGATATTAATTATGGTCTCGGGGTATCCGTTTGGATCTAATGGGTCGATACACATTCCTAGTTTAGTTCTCAGACCCATACGGTCGACAGAATCACTTGCAATTCTAGACTTGGCCTCTTCCTTATATGCGATCTGTAATTTGTCACTATCTCGATCTTTTCGCAAATTTGATATACCGGTAGCTAACTTCCCACATGCATGCAAACTCAGTGCCCAGGTTTTTAGCGTTTCTGGCTTTAATGTGTTCCCTATTATACCGGATTTGCCTTGGCCATATCGCATGAAGGTAGTTTCGATATACATATCGCTCCATATGCCATTCCATAGACCAGGTATGTGTCTCATTACATGTTTACCCTTCTAGAAATGAGATAAAATATCCGGTGGCATATTTTGCATCTGCCGCAGATAGTAAAGCCCATATCTTGCGTAATTTGCATGACCAGAAGCAAAGAAATAAGGAAGTATGCTTTTCACAGCTTTGATATGCAAAAGCCAGTCACCCTCTCTGTCCGCTCGTACGTAAAACATCATAAGGAAGCATGGTTTCAAAAAAGCATCAGCCCACATTTTTGTCGTGCGGCTTTTGCACGCGTTCTCTTGTATTCTCTTGTAGCAATGCAAATAGATCTTCTGCGCATTGCAAATCATTATTCTCGAAAGCTGTTCGCAAAAGTTCTTCTGATAACAAACGCATGGCTCTCATATTCATTGGAAACTATTTCCCAGTCAACATCTTTTCAACCCCACCGAATACTGACTCAAGTATATCTGAAAGTCCAGTATTGGCCACGAGCGCTCCAACTGAACCAATGAAACTCATGAGCAAATGCATACCACCCAATCGAGGAACAAATGCCGCGAATTTGTCTGGATAAGACCATAACACCTGAACTGCTAACTTGTATAACTGCTGATCGGCAGTAAATATAGTGAACGGCTGTTCCGCATCTGACGATAGTTGCTCTGCCTTTTCCATAGCTGTCATGATAGTGTCTGGATCATCAGGTGTCATGTCTATTAGAGGGAGGTATGTTGTGTTCGTTTTTGGGTTCGTTGTTTGACCCGAGTCTCTCGTCATGCGGGTATTATACCCATTGAACTCCGGACAGTTCTGGTCACTGACCATATCTTTCAAAAATGTGAAGTCAAGTTCTATCGCTCTGCGTAACGACATTGCACTGCGACACAATGTTGAAAGAAGGGGAACAGTGCTTCGTACATGTGATGCGGGCATGTCGGGTCGTTTGGGTCCATTGAAACGCACAACATCCAATTCGTACTCTGTTGGTTTTGTCATATCTGACTTTTTTCAATCTTGGGATCGTCTGAGACTCAACGGAATCATTATTGTCCTTTTGAGCCATCACGATTGCCAATGAATGGGTGCTTAGCTTCCCATTTTGAGAAGCAATTTCAGCATCAAAGTTGTCAACAACCACTTGTATGAGGCCATTGTTGGCATCCGAAATCGGTGTATAAATTGCATTCTTTGCAGCCAGAGCTGCCGCAGATTATTTGAATCTCCACAGCGCGTCATATGAGCATGTAACATCAAAATCAAGCATGTTTTTTACCAAATCTTTAAAATCTCTTAACAGCGTTGCCAACGAAATTTGAAGCGGTGTGTATTTTACACGCAACGCTGATGTCACTATGTTTCCTATCATCAGAGCAGGTAATGTGTGGTCCAACTGTGGTGCTAAACGACATAGTAATGTGAGAAGTGTACCACTTACAAACGAGGATACGCTCTCGCTGTTAACATCAGTGGCGTAGTTATCTTTGTCATTATCCATATGTTTGATTTCTTTGCCAATTGCTTTACTGAGAATCTTTATGGAACTGTCAATATTGTCTTCATCCGAATCTTTAACGTGCCCAAGTAAGGTGCCAGCTCTGGATTTGTCTGCCAAAACGGTGGCGATTCCCGGGGAAGATAACACCAAAATGTCATCTCCGCAGCTATCGACTAGATTAGATACAAATGATCGACGGGAATTGTAAGCCCCACCAGATTGCAGATAAAGATCAAATAATTCAACAGAACTCCACGTGGGGGATGTGTCATTTTTCATGTAAGATATGACAGATTGTATGGCCTGACTATGTGGTGACGAAAGATCAATTTTCTGTTTTGCAGCTGATTCTACCGATTTTGGATTCGTAAATCTCGACCTACAGTCAACATGGTACCGAGCATCGGCAGCATGTAAGTCGCTAACAGCACCACACACTCTAAGATTTACTTCTTCGGACCATTTATCGTTCCTACGACAAAAAATGCCAATTATTTCAACACTAACTGGCATATGCGGTGTATGTGTGCCTATTTGGCGAAACAGATAGGCGGGCCTCTTCGTATCCCGGTCAACTATGCAGTCATCACCACAAAATAGGCAATGACGCCTGAAAGTAAATTCGTCATGTGTACGTTTGGGTCGTTTTTCGGGCGGAGCATTAGAATCTAGGGATGTGCTATGAGCAATGCTTGCTTGCTTCACATTCTTCGGGTGCAAATACTTCTCAACACAGTATTTATGGCAACTCAGAGTCAAATCTGGGTCGGCATCCTACCCATGTTGCAAAGCTGTATGTAAGTCATCGTTATAAATCCTACTACACCTGAGTATATTCTCAGTTCGCTTTGCTTTCACGTTCCTTAGAGGATCTTTGCTCCTTAATTCAGCACAACCGAACTTGGTTGAGAAAAAACAAGCATCTGACATGACGGAGTTAGTGTTTGTTGTTTCAAAGCAAAGGTCGCCCGAACCTGATGTTATGTCGAGTGAAGTTGAAGAAATAGAAACGCCGCTAGTGATAAAAGGCGAGACAAAATTGTAAGTTTATGAGGTGTGTAGTTAGACATAAATTGCACAGTTGCAATAATGCGTCTTCACTCTAAGAAATAAAAGAGAAAGAACAGTTATATGACGTAATCTCCAAACGCGTCCACATATAAAGAGCGTTGTTAGATATAAATAGCGTTGATAGACATAAATAGCAGCGTAATATCCGTTCAATTTCTACCAAATACCCAACGCGGATGTATTTACTATATCGAAACACAATTACATCACGTTTTGTGCTTATATAGTGAGTTAAGATGAAATAATCATTCGGATCTGTAATTTCCACATTAATTTTCGACCCCTTCAGCAGTACCTCACTTTAAGGCCCAATTAAAAAAAAATACTCAATGCTGTCAGCTGTCCAGTAAGAAAAATTAGTAACAGGGGTGTCTGGACTAATAAAAACCGTTGAGAAAAAAACTTAATACAACAAAACATGGTTTGGTGAGAAAATGGCTTTTGGCGGCCAGACGAATACCAAAAAATGTACAACAACCTTGAAGTTCGAGAAACTGGTTAACTTTGAAGAAAAAATGCTATATTCATGTCATTTTTTGGCTATAGAGTTTAATTTTGTATTATTTGTGTGGTGATTTTGGTGTATCATGTTATGCTCTAAATGTCACGCCCCGCGTGTTCCGAAACGAAAGTGTTTTATCGTTTCAGAACATGTATTGCCGTACTGCCCAAGTATTGCCGTACGGGTAAAAGGACCGCTCTGGGACCCACATCCGCGTGATAGAAGCTTTTTTAATTTATACTCACGCCCGAACACATATCGGATGAATAAATGAACAGCTGCAAACACAAACCCACTGCAAACCATTCTTTCACTTTGTTTTCATGCCGTTTGGATACATCAACAAAGAGCGTTCATCGCAGAATGCTGCGGGTCGACTTTGTCTTATCTGTTTATCGTTTTCTCTTACTCATATTCCCGATAAATCAATAGGAGCGAAAGACTTGGAATAGTTACGAAGTGTGTGTGTGGCGCTGAACAACATAATCTTTACCACAGACACGTGTCGTCGAATTTTACCCTCCACCCAACGTAATGACCAACGTAATGACCAAAAACAGCCAGCGCTGTTCTAAAAAATCGTCAATTAAATTTCATTAATATTTTCATTTTTTGTCTCAAAAACATAGGTTATGACCCCTCGCTGGAAAGAGCTCGTCGAACTCGTTCCAACAAGGGGTCATAACCTATGTTTTGGAGACAAAAAAAATGAAAAGAATTGGTTATTCAGGATTTTTGTTGCAAGTGTCGTCTGCTTTTCATGTTAGGTAAAAGGCTAATATATTCAGTAAAACATATATTATAATGTAAACACTATAAAATATGTTTTTTATTGTTGATTAATAATATGTATTTTATTGAATATATTATGTCCTGCTAATACGACAAATGCCTGTGATCTTTGCAATAGGGCAACAGAATTTTCAAAACACGAATGAAAGGCATCGGGTTGAACTTTGTGGAGGAACATATCATCGACCGCTTTCAGAAATGTGACTAAAAATGAAGGTATATCTAATACCTTTTATGAGTATATTTACAAATGTTTTTTTTCTCGATCAATCCAGCATTACGCATTAAGAAGTCGTCGGACCCGAATGGACAAGAAACGCCAAACTCCTGATGCCGGAACTGCTAGACTTTGCAGATAATGGAGTCGGCAACAAAACAAGCGAACTTAGAACCTAATAGTAAGAATGCGACAAAAAAATGAAAGGGTATTTCATTGCATTTGTTTAGAAATGTGAACCGGGCGAAAGAGGTTCCACAATCAAAGATTTACTCGCTTACCCAATGCTGTAAATAAAATCAAAAAGACTGCTAATTGACCTAGTCAGTAATATGCCATTTTATACCCTCAATCTCCGTGGGTTGTCAACGTTAACTCTTTACCTAACATGAAAAGCAGACGACACTTGCAAAAAAAAAATCTTGATAACTAATTTTTTTCATTTTTTGTCTCAAAAACATAGGTTATGACCCCTCGTTGGAACGAGCTCGACGAGCTCGTTCCAACGAGGGGTCATAACCTATGTTTTTGAGACAAAAAATGAAAAAATAATGAAAATTAATTGGCGATTTTTGAGAATAGCGCTGGCCGGTTTTGGCCGTTACGTTGGGTAAAGGGTTAAAAGGAGCAGGAATCCCCTTCCAACATCCGAACCTGTTTTCTGACCAGTTTGTGGCGGTAATGTTATGGTTTTATCACATTCTATCACCACATATACACGCCAGAAAAACAAAACAAAAAGGATTTTCTACCCATTGACATAACATCATTAATTATCACAACCTCGAATTTATAGAATATATCATGCACAAATATTAGTTACACTGGATAAAAAGAGTGAATAGAGAAAGGTTAAGAATTGATAATATTTGGCCAAGCAGCTATAGCTGGAAGCTACTTTTCAGAGCACTTAGCCTGTTAATTTCAACAGTATTCGTGTCTAGGTCAGTGTTGTCGACTGGCCAGTAATGCCAATCTTATCTGATTGATAGCTGAAAAAGCCGACAATAAGCATATAAATATCCCATTGTGGATCTGGGGGACAAAAACAGACCCCCACCAACAAACTAAACTTAAAAGTAAAAAGAGACAGCTCGTGTGCTCAAGTAAAAGTCAAAGACTTTGTAGGTTGATGTCGAACGAGTTATTTTCAACGTGTCCGATTCTTGAGTGTGTGTTAAACAGAAGTCACGTTTCGTTAAAAGTGTTATTGTTGTAGCAAAAAATATTTAATGATTACTAAGATGAGACGCCTTTAGCTTTCCATACCTTTTGCCTACGAGATCATAATTGTTCCTATCTGCTCATCATGCGTGACTATCCCTTTGTTCTTGTTAGTCGTGTTCATCTGAAGTGTCCGTTAACATGTTCATCTGAAATCATCATTGGAACAAGTCAGTCGACGTGGTTCGAGTTTAATTTAAAACAATTACCTCATTGAGGTCATTAAACGTTTAAATATCTAACAATAGGGTTGCCAGATTACATATAATAACATCCAAAGATTTTCTTACTTTTCAGGGAATGCTTAGTCCTTATTGACAGTTTCTCTTCTCTGACTAGTGGAGACTTTATCTGATTCTCTGCTGTCAGTGCGTTCTTGGTGATCCAGGGTGTTATTCTTTTACTTTGGTGGCCTTCGGCTAGGTGGAGCAAGTCCAAATTGAGAGTGAGTAATATTTCAATATTTTATGTATATGTATGTATAATTGTGAAGTGATTGTATAAATGTTCTTGTATATGTTTTGTGTGGTTGTGTATTTGTAAATAATACTGAAGGCCAAATCTAATAAATTATTAATATATTCAATACTTTTTGTGCTCGAATCTCAGTATTCATTGGGTTATTTTTATAGCAAAAAATAATTAATGATTACTAAGATGAGACGCCTTTAGCTTTCCATACCTTTTGCCTCCGAGATCAAAATTGTTCCTTTCTGTTCATCATGCGTGACTATCCTTTTGTTCTTGTTAGTCGTGTTCACCTAAAGTAGCCGTTAACATGTTCAGTGAAATCATCATTGGTACAAGTCAGTCGACATGGTTTGAGTTTAATTTAAAACCCTCCGTCCCGTCAATTTGTGTAACGGTAGTTTACCACACCATCCAGAATAATATGGTTCCTTAATTTTTCTTTTCCGTTTAAATTCAGCCTTTTATAAGTTTCTTTTACCAAGTTTTGACTATATACACCTAAAGAGTATATCTTTATGTGTTTACGATGGCAAAGAGGCACTGTTCGGCTTTAAATATGATACAACCTCCCAGAACAGGTTGCCAAAAAATTCCAATTTAACCAGTATCGTGAACCTTAACATTGATCGGACATGATTTGTATCTCTTCTTTCTTCTCCTTTCCATTGACATAAGTCTGTTGTTCTTACCCCATTGTTAATGCGTCTACTAGATAATAAAAACCCTCAGCAGCAAAATTTTAATCAATGAAGCGTCAGGTTGGTTCGATAAAATATAATAATTATTGCACGGTATGTCGTTGACCGTGCCGAAATGTGGTCCTCGAGGACGAAAAGTCCATTCACATCCGGATCGTGGACTATTCTTCCCAGAGAACCACTATGGTGACATAGTCACTTCCAAGGCGGTACTTATTTAACCCTTTACCCAACGCAGACGATATCAAAATTTATTATTTTAAATAACATTTTTTTAAATTTTTCAAAATATTTCAATAAAACCATATCATGTTACCCCTCGTTGGAACGAGCTCGTCGAGCTCGTTCCAACCAGGGATCACAGGATATGCTTTTGTAGCATTTTTTGGTAAAGGGTTAAAACATTTATCACCTTAAAAACACGATTGGTGTAAATATTGCTTACAGTTCGGTCGTCGTGGGGAGTTGAAAGTCCACACGTGGGCTATATTTCCACGCATGCGTAACAGTGAATCTCCGGCACAAAACAATGGAATCGGCTTCAAATTTTCAATGAAAGAAGCACCGGGTACGACCATTGAACCTCCAGGTTGGAATTGACTAATTTAATTTACAGTATTTTCTCTAAAAAGTAGTACTGAAATGGTTACCCGGATAATTGGTTTGAAACCAGTTAGCTACCTAACGGATTAGAAAAGCCGTCAACCGGTTATCCGAAATATCAACAGTGATCTTCATTCCACGTTAAAAAACGGAGTAAATCTGCCGCTTCTCCTTTGTGATAGATGACACATCGAATCCGCGTTTCATATATTGAGTAATAATCGACTTGGGCGTTTAAGACTTCCGCGAGTAATGAGTGATCGCAAACCATTTCGTAGTGTATATTCAAACGAACTTTGTCGAGTACTCGACAACGTTCGTTTGTATACACACTATGGAATAGTTTGAGAATACTGCTTTCCAATTCCCATAGTTTTGATCCCATATTCGAAGTAACAAAGGCCACGGATAACCGGATATTATCCGGTTAAGGATAAACGATATTATCCGGTTATATCTCTCGGTTAATTGGTTACGAAAATGAACCAACCGTTTCAGTCCTAATAAAAAGAGACCCACTCGTTATTTACTTTATCGCATCTGAAAGGTGACCAACTCGTCGTTTACACAAAGATCTATTTATGATACGCAAAACACTGGGCTGTTGTTATAAATAATGAATCGCTGGAGTAAAACAATGCCTTTGTTAATGGATTTTCCATTTCAGCTGAGCGTAAATCAATTATTTTCCGAGTGCATTTAACATTGTTATGCATATTATTAAATCATCTACCTTTATTGACTTAAAAAGTATTACCAAATGCAATGACCTCGCTTGACGCGTGATTATTTTTGTGAGCAAGTGCAGCTCCGAACATTTGTCTTCTTCGTTTCTCACGTTAGTGTAGTGTTGCTAGTCTCAATGCAGAGTTGTGTTCGTCTAGACATTTATACATGTACTGGGCAAAATATAGACTTGTTATGAGATAAAGGAAGAGATTTTATAAAGCCCGAGTAAAAGCTCACAGGCTTTTGGAACAACGAATGAACAGATTATTAAACGTTATCGTGATTAAGAAAATCAAGTTTTCAAAAAAAACTTTTCTTTATGCTAAATGTTTTAATAGTGTTAACAGAACGGACATATTCTCATTCTTCTACTGATTTCAATTGAAAGTTATGGCTAAATGTTTTCAAAATAGAACTGTTAAAACTTACCGAACATGACAATATGGTCAGAACACTATAGACATACATGTGTAGTCAGTTTTGCTGTGGGATGAGTCCCAAAGAGTATAAAAACGAACGGCGTTGTAACAGGTCCACTGAGCTTTCTAAACTAACCCTTTACCCAACGTAACTCTCACATCCAAATGACGCCATTCACAGTATTCGTTATTCAGACTGTATGTAGTCTACCATATAGTGATCACTTTCAAAAAGCGAAGTTTTTTCTGTCACGAGAATGATACCAATGTGCTATGGGAAATATGCCATTTTTGTGAAGCCCAGTCTGAGTGTGTCCAAAGAGGAACTCAGGGCTAGCTCTGATGGTAGGTTGTTCCTATATCAGAGACTGTCCTGAAGAAGAAGGGGTTCTTCCCTGTAGACAGTTTTATGTGAAATGATCATGGTATGAGAGAGGGTGGCTAAGTCTGGGGTGGCTTATGGGATGGGCAGGAAGGGGCGGTGATCAGTTTGATTCTACATTAGTTGCTACCGTTTAGGCCAAACAAAATTAAATAATTGATTCCCAGGTATTTTTTAAAAACGAATGAGGGAGGGTGGTTTTATCTTTATTTTTATTTCCTGATGGAATGGTCGCCGATGCCTAAAGTCCAATTGAAAGGGCCTAAAATTAAATAGATGAGCTTCTATGTTGATTTCGCTGATAGTTTTGGGTTTTTTTTGTAACAGCTATCACACAACACAAAATCAATTGGCACTCTCCAATAATTTGTAATAGAACAATTTTTCATGAACAAATTCAGACCACCAAAAATAATCTAGTCCTCAACCAGTTAAATAAATATTTTTTTTCTGCGAAGAAAATAACAATACTGTTTCGATGTATACGACATAATGCATCGCAAATGGCGATGTGACGCCGCTAAAATCCCATGGCAGTTCTGTCCAGTTTGAATTTTGCCTCCGAAAAAATAAACGAATGCGCCGGTGCCTGAGAATCAAAAGATTAGTTTTTTAATGATGACATATTTTATACAACATTGCTAGTCGGGTATTTTTCTAGCGTTCGTGCATTTCAGTTCAATTTAGAGAGTTGAGCATGGTACCCGCACCAGAGGTATTGTGGAAGCTATGAAGGACAACAACGGACAACAGAGCATTGAATCATTTCATTGTGCTTCTGAGTAATGAACGTCCTAGAATATTCCAGGGCTATTTAGAAAGTGTCTAATGCGTAGGAATCGTTCGCGGATATGAGTATAACTATTGGAAACAGCCTTGTACCCCTCAGCCATTCAGAGGAAGATGAAAGCCACGTGAGAGTAAACTATGTATCTATATTAATACAGACTGGGCAAGGAACTTCATCCCGATTGCACACATGGAGGTACGGTGGCGCTGTGTACTGAGGCGTACACTTATCATCAACAGATGCTAACCCTACAGTCGCGATGTTTGTACGTAGGTGTAAGTCTGACAGTTATTCACTGTTGCTCCGTGGTTCTCCGGCTTCCTTCACCCTTAAAACTGCCCGACACGAGGGAGGCCCTGGCTGTCTATAATGTCGTCAAATCCACAATAAATAAATAATAAATAAATAAATAAATAAATAAATAAATAAATAAATAAATAAATAAATAAATCAGGCAGAGTGTAAGTGGTGCCATCAACACCCTACCGCTGTATTTGAAGACATCATAAAGTCGTATTAGATGAGAGCAGGCGTAGTTTATTTTATGTTTACTGCCTTGAACAAGGCAACTTTCAACGATCACAAGTTTAGTAAATAAGCCTCTCTTGTTTCAGGATGTATGTTCTAGGCTATGGGCAGTGTCTTATTGGAACATGTACGTTATTGTGATGAGCTGACGGTAACATGGTCTGAGGTTTGCGACTCGGAACGTATGTTCAACCCCGACGCTTCGCGTCTCGGTTGAACATAAGCCGAGTCGCCCAACGTCAGACCATGTGACAGTCAATTCATCACAACAATTTATAGTATTTCAAAATAAAGATAATAGACATTAAAATTAGGTATGATATAATAAACGTGGATTGACAAGTGTAAGCAATCCAAGGTTTCTTTGCTGTTCCTCAACAAACATTAAACAAGTTTTAGTCATTAAATTACCGGAACGAACAAAGAAGTCCAGTTACTGGAGCTTTATTTGTGTTTCAATTACTTTTTCAGGTACTTTTAGAGTTATTACGATTGTGGAAACTTCGTTTCATGCGTGTTTTAGTCGCACAATCCTATAATCGCAAAAATGGTCTTCTTTTCGTGGGGGCTGGGGTGGGCTGGGGAGGGGGGTCAGCTCGGTTTGGACGAAACAAATGTACACAAGTGGGTGGAGATTTCATTAATAAAATATACCCCAAATTTTCGCACTTCGTTTTCGGCAGGTAAGATTCTAGAGAGTTGTTGGAAGGAAAGCAAACAGAGAATCTGGTCCAGATCTGGACAAAAATCCTGTTAGGTTTTATAATGAAAATACGGTAATTCACTGATCCGTTTCGTGATTTGTGGGACCATATATTCACCACGATGAAGACACTAATTAGCGCCTCATTTAAAAAAGTGATATAGTCAATTCGATTATCTATTTCTCACACAAACCAAATAGTAATGGAGGCGCATGGGGTGAACAAGACATAACCTTTCATACTTAAAAACACTATTGATTCGGAATGAAATGTTCAGTGAGAACTGTTATCTAGGTGTTTGTAAGATTCACATTGTTGTAGGTATTCCAAGCATATTCTACTTCCTAAACGCGATATTATTAACACTTTACCCAAAGTAACGACCAAAACCGGCCAGCGCCATTCTCAAAAGTGCCCAATTAATTTTCATTATTTTTTCATTTTTTTTGTCTCAAAAACATAGGTTATGTCCTCACGCTGGAACGAGCTCGTCGAGCTCGTTCCAACGAGGGGTCATAACCTATGATTTTGAGACGAAAAATGAAAAAAAGAAAATATTCAAGAATTACTTTTGCAAGTGTCGTCTGCTTTGCATTTTAGGTAAGGGGGTTAAACAATATGAAGACAAACAGCAGGCCTACCTTTGCATCGACCGTGCTTGATTTTACAACTATTCTATCACATGCGTATCGATTTTAAATTGGAATTTGCGAATAGATACAATTCAAAAAAATTGCCGGTCCAAATATACCTAAAAGCACTCTTCTTGGTCGAATGCGAAATAACAAACAATGTTTTGAACTGGAAGACCCTTATCTTATTAATTTGAGTGGATAATGTTTGGCAGTACACGTGTCAATCGTTCACAGTACAAAGGCACCAAATTCACACTGAGGCCTCTAGCATGTCATTGCGCCGGTAAATTATGGGGGTAGACCAACTACAATTCTCAATGAGTGGCACTAAGGCTGCAAGATATAATTAGTAATTGCTTCACTCCAAATGAGAAATACAACACGGAGGTCGCGGAAAGGTCAAAATCCACGCGTTGGCCATATTTCCACCCATGCGTTAACAGTGAATCCCCGACATAAAACAATAGAATCACTCTCACATTTTCAATGAATGAAGTACCCGTACGACCCAGTGCTTCTTTCATTGAAAATTTGCTGACAACTAATGATTACTAAATGAGAAAAGCGTCCGTGGGCAATACCGTCCACACGTGGATTTTGACCATTCCACGGCGGTTGTACTGAATGATCTCTTACAATTCACGACACGGAATGGTGAAGGAAAACACTACCAGCGTTGAAGGGGATATTATACAGGTAACTTTCACGACAGAATACCTCCTGCACTATCCATATATCCAAATTGTATTCAGTTTCAAGTCAAAGAAATATTGCAACTTCAATGACAAGCGGTAGAGTGTCCCGCTGCTGTTGTCGCACAGATGCAACGAAATGCTCTACTGCCGTAATGAATGCGATCGGACCCGCCGAGGAGGCACATGCCCCACCGCAACACACACACTTTTTTCACAGACATGTTTCATGATGATGCGATGAGATTTACAAGATGAGTGTACGCGAATGCGTAAATACCCATGTTGTCTTGTACTATATTTTCAAAACATGTAATGGTAACTGTTTTGTGTCTTTGTGCAAGATACTTAATCACGAATGTTAACGTGGGAGGGCGGTGGCGCTGTGCGCTAATGCCTACACGCCGTAGATGGTGCAGTTGTCCTCAACCGCTGCAAACGCTGCTTGCACAGAGTTAGTACGTTGGAGAGTCCAACAGTTGCTCGTTGCTGCTCGGTGGTTCTTCCCAGGTACTCCGATTCCCTCTGTCCCTAAAGCTGACCGTCCGACCCTATGTGACCCTGGCAGGTAAAACTGTCGTTAAACACCAACAAAACAAACAATCTAAATATTTGTAAATGCATTTAACCATTTAATCCTGGTGGTATCTTCCAAGTGAGTTCAATGGCAACAATTGGAAGAGTCCTATATTCAGTAATTGGGGATAGACCAATTAATATTTTCAGCGTGCAGCCAGGAGGCTGCACGTTGAAAATATTGATTTGGTACTCCACACGCTAACATAACAGACACCCCACTTAATTAAATTATGAAGTACCATGTTCCTGCGCCGGAAAAGCGATCTCTGGAGTTCAACAGGTTAATAGCAATTTTTCAATGAATTTCACCTTCGACCGGTTTAGTCTGCTTTTTCTTCATCTTCCAACCCGAATCTAGCTTTCAGATTGGAAGTTGATTGAGCCAGAAGAAACAGAATGAACCATGATGGCCACACAGTGGGAACCCGCAAATGGGTATTCGTTGACGCTAAAAATAAATGAGTGCCAGTATATATATAGACATAAACACAGGACGACACACGCGTGTGAATGTATTAATGGAGCTAGCACGAGTGCCAGCGCGGACGTATAGACGTAGAGGCCGCAGGTCTGGGGTTTTATCATTCCACGATGGCACAAGTGCCACCGCGTGACGTTCTGTGGTTATTACACGCCTTCGCGTTTATAAAAAAAAACATTATTAGAAGGACACTCAGCAATTTAGTTACCAACTATCATAAAAAGAACACATTCTATCGCCAATCAAATTTGCGAGGAAAACCCTTGTTACTATTTCGTCCCCTCAGTTGCAATGTGTCCTATGTGCCTACTGGTACACAGAAGACATTGAAACTCATGGACGATTTTTAGCTATCGGCCAATTTTAATTGCCGTGCACGATTTGTATAAAATTCCAGTGAATTATTATTTTATTTAAAAAATAGTCACGGAAGAGATTTTCATTTTCCGCATGGTTTAGTGTTGCTGTAGATGGGGATTTCATAGGCGTGTGATAAACCGCGTTTCTGACAGGAGCTATGCATTCACATGACAACCAATGGTATTCCATGTAGATATTTCGGCATGATACAGTGCATGGACCCGACGTTTTTGCGTACTTTCATTGATATTAGATCCCTATATGACGGGGGTTTGATCCATTGATATTGAGACTACTCGTAGCTCCCTTGATGTTATTGCCTTGAATGGATCACTACCTCAATGAGGTTTTGCATTTTCTTGTCTGCATATTCCAGGAATGACAACTCATCCCGCAGTTATCTTAGAAACAGGACTATAGGCTAATGGAAATTGACCAGGCTGACCAGATACCACATATGTGGTTGAAGAAAATGCCATAATTATATCTTGAACAAACTAGACGAAACACGATCTAAGACCTTGCTTCAGTTGACACGTCTAAGAATATCCCGACTAAATTTGTGTTCTCTAGTTAGATTGGATACGATCGAACTTGTTCCTCTGAAAACTACAGGAAGGGTAGTCATCTTCAGGAAGTCGGCAATAAAGAAATGGATGAACTCAAAAGCGCCCTGGTATTCGATTCTGTTTTCGAATAACCGAGATAATTTCGAGCCGAATGCAATCAGTGAAAAGATTCTAAATCGTATCGAATCCTGAGCGTTCGCCCGGCGCTATCTGAAATCAAAGTCTTCGATGATACACAATCAAGACAGTACAGCAAGCAGTCCACAGCAGTTTCAGATAGTTAATGCTTAACCCACTGAGTATTTTAAAGATATGTTATATCAAATCTAGGCATGGCTGCCGTGTAGCAGCCATGACTAGATTTGTTGAAAAATTCATCTAAATTTACCTCAAAAAATCATTGGGAAAAAGGTCCATTCAATTTACAGGGTGGAAATTGGATTAAATACGCCTATATTGTACATATTTCTGTGGCAAGAGAAATCCTATCCTGTGCAAAAATGTCTTTCAAATGCATACAAGAAGCTAAAGGAAAACACTGTTGTCGGGAAATATGTTGGTTATATGAACTGAAGGTTCAAACTGTTACAGCGTATACTGCACAGAAGATAAATGATTTCGTAATATTCAAAAGACATTCCGTTCAAATAATAAAAATTGTTTTCCTTGACGTGGTTTAGATTTTGTCACTGCAATATTGTTGTGTGAATGTATCGCTGACTACGGACATAAAACAGAGCAAACAGTTTTTCAATGTCAAGAAAATGTCTATTGGAGTCCCTTCTCTCTGTAACCTTCTCCCGTTTTCTGACCTACAGTTCGTCCTGCACCTAACCATACTCACCCCTTTACTTTGTCTAATCGTTCATCATGCCCTAACTACGCTTGGCTTAAGCTCATGACATCGTCGATCAATGTAGTTATGTCACTTACTTTCCTGTGGAGACTCTGGATGTTGCTGTACCCCGCTTTCAGAGCAGCGGGATTCCTTGACCTCCCGGAGATCACATTTGTATTACACAGGCGCCGTAGGAGTTAAATAATATCTTTAGTAACTCCAAGTACCCTTGTAGTGCGATAGCATTATCTTCGATGAAACTGCATTACATTGTTTTCGTAAAGCAGAAATCTTAATATTTGAAACTCGTCCAATGAGGGCCAATTAGCGCTGACGTAAAGCCTTATAACTGGTCGATTTTGTTGATTAAACAAGGGAATAATTTCGCACGGTAGGAGAAACGTTAACCCACTGAAACAAAATACATCTCTGCCTGTCCAGGGAAATGATACGATAAAATTTCATTAACCCTTTACCTAACATGAGCTTTTTTACGGTGGCTGATTTAGGACACTCAAATATTTATTTTTATCTCGTTATAACTATCTCGTTATAACGAGATACGATCTCGTTATATCGAGAAAAACATCTCGTTATAACGAGATACTATCTCGTTATAACGAGAAAACATCTCGTTATAACGAGAAAAGATCTCGTTATAACGAGAAAGTATCTCGTTATAACGAGAAAAGATCTCGTTATAACGAGAAAACATCTCGTTATCTCGAGATAAAATCACGTGACTCTGATGACATGAAACATATAGACCCCACCACCAAAACAGTTTATATATCTCGCGGGTGTTTTCAATATTCTGGATGTTATACATGGGAAAAACGCCTACCCACCCCCAAGCATCCCAACTATGCCCGTGAAATACCGCTCCTCTCCCTCGCACATGTTGTCAACGATAATTACGCTAAGCGCATTTAACTCTCATATCAATACACACAGAAAATGAGATGGAATTCACACAAACAAATGAAACAACTATAGCGTAATAAACTCGCTGCCCCCCCCCCCCCCCCCGCCCCTCCCCCACACCGTATGTCGAACACTTTTTCGACACACGGCACTCAAAACACGACTATAGCCTCAGCCCCAAAACAGTGTACATATCTTACGCGTGTGTTTAATACTGTGGATGTAATACACGGGAAACACTCCTACCCCTCTCCTTCCCAAAGCATCCCACCAATGCCCGCGAAATACCTCCCCTCCCCCTCGCACATGTTGTAAAAGATAATTACGACAAGTATATTTAACGCTCATACTAATAGAACAAGGACAGGAACGTGAGAAGGTAAAAATATTGGGAGAGGGGTATCAAGGCAGAGATCCATGCAAAAGGGGCGCCCATTGTGCTGACAGTAGCATGATTCGAGTCGCGCAGTGGCGAGGCGGGGGAGAGCACCAGATGTGGTATCCATTTCTCGTTGGCGGGGTCCGGGGGCCCTTCCCTGGGAAAATTTTGAAAAATATGAGGGCCAAAACTCGCGTTCTCAGTGATTCTGAGGCCGCTGTGACACTACCAATTCGAATTCTCTGCTCGTTTCGTAATTAGGCGCGCTTCTGAATTTATCCGCTTGGTTAACTTTCTTCGTTTGTGTTTTGTTTTGGACTGACTTCAGACATCTCCACGAGTTTAATCGGGACCATCGGTTAATAATTTTTTTATTGAAGAGGTGGGGTGGGGGTGGTAAATACCCCCTACCGCCCCCCTTACCCGGTTTTAACACCACTGAGAAAGGATGAAAAACAGAAAATAAGATGGAATTTTCACAGACAAATTAAACAACTATAGCCTTATAAACTTACTGCCACCCTCCCCCCCCCCCCCCCACCACCACATCGACGCTTTCAACAGCCAGGGGCATGTCATGTAGGGTAGTTCCCTTGGTGGAGGAAGAACCGGAGACAACCACTGAGCAGCGGCGAGCAACCGTCAAGTTCTCCAAAATACTAACCCGACAGAATTAGAGTTAGAGCGGTTGAAGGCACGTGCACCATCGACGTGCAGTACGCTCTAGCACATGATGCCACCGTGACCCCACGTCAGGCCACGTGGACAATTGGCATTAAGTGTCTTGCCTAAAGACACAACGCGGGTCAGAATCGAACCGTCGATTTCTATGTTTCAAGCTCGATACTCTAACAAATGAGCTTCCGCGCTCTCATAATTATATAGTAGGTATCTGTACATGTTTGTCGTGGGAACACATTATGACGTCATTAACCTTTTACCAAACGCAAGTTGAAGACAGCAGTAGGCCCACAATTATTTTTACACAAACAAATAAATGAAATTCATTGTTTTTCTTCCAAACTAAACGGCTTATGACACTCATTTGAACGAGCTCGTCGAGCTCTTTTCGATGCGATATCATAAACTATGGTTTGGGAGAAATATTATGAACATAAATTTTGAGTGGCGAATTTTGTATATTACACGGACGGTTTGTGTCGCTGCGGTGGGTAAAAGGGTTATCATGATTAGGCCAATATATACGGTATACCGATAACTTGTGCACTTCTTAGAAATAGAATTAAATGGTGTGAATAATATAACAATAATGCAATGCATGAATACTGAAGCTCTAGAAAATTGTTTTTTACTGTGTAGAGCTAGGACCCCAAATTGTGTGTGTGTTGGGGGGGGGGGGGGGCAGTAATATCGCGAGGGTCGATAATGACATACCCCGGGCATGTCTCGAGGTTTGAGGCAGGAGACGAAGAGTTTGGGAGGAACGCCCTCCCATTGGTGGGGTCCGGGGGTGATTTTTTTTCAAATTATAAAGCTCTGGGGCCCATTCTGGGCATCTTGAGAGAAGGGAGGTTTGGGAATTATAAGTGTCAGTTTGATTTTTGTGGGGGTGGGTGGGAGTCAATGTTATTGGATGGGGTGCCCCCCTGGGGTGCCCTCCCCCACACCCCACCACCATGCCGCTTCAGCACTAAGTTTTTCAATAAACTTCTCATTTTGTTCACTGACAGATTGAGCTGAAGATGGAATATGAAGCATGACGACTATAGTCATTACTGGTATAGGGAATTTATTTAATTATTTATTGGTGTTTAAAGTCACTTTTGTGAAGCTATATACTGTCGTCTTCAACTTGCGTTAGAACTCTATATGTAACTCAAATTCTGCCGGGTTACGTTGGAGAGTTCGACGGTTGCTCGCCGCTGCTCAGTGGTTCTCTCCGATTCTTCGGTTCTTCCTCCACCCGTAGAACTACATTACACGACATGACCCTGGCTGCTGAAAGAGTCGTCAAATTCCAATAAATAAATAAATAAATAAATAAATAAATAAATAGATAAATAAATAAATCTCTCCTTGTGTGTGGAGGGAAGAGTGTGGGGAGGGGTGGCTGTAAGTTTATTACGCTTTTGTTGTTTAATTTGTCTGTGTGAATTCCATCTCATTTTCTGTTTTCCATCCTTTCTCAGTGGCGTTAAACCGGGAGGGGGGGGGGGGTGTAAGGGGGATATTTACCCCCGCCCCCCCCCCCCCCCAAAAAAAAAATAAAAATAAAAAAATTATTAACCGATGGTCCCGATTAAACTCGTGGAGATGTTTGAAGTTATTCCAAAACAAAACACAAACGAAGAGGTTGACCAAACGGATAAATTCAGAAGCTAGCCTATTTACGAAACGAGCAGAGAATTCGAATTGGTTGTGTCACAGCGGCCTCAGAATCACTGAGAACGCGAGTTTTGGCCCTCATATTTTTCAAAATTTTCCCAGGGAAGGGCCCCCGGACCCCGCCAACGAGAAGGGGATACCTCATCTGGTGCTCTCCCCGACCTCAATAGTCGCCACTGCGCGACTCGAATCATGCTACTGTCAGCACAGTGGGCGCCCCTTTTGCATGGATCTCCGCCTTGACACCCCTCTCCCAATATTTTTACCTTCTCACGTCCGTGTCCTTGTTCTATTAGTATGAGCGTTGAATACACTTGTTGTAATTATTTTTTACAACATGTGCGGGGAGGGGGGGGGGGGTATTTCGCGGGCATTGGTGGGATGCTTTGGGAAGGAGAGGGGTAGGAGTGTTTCCCGTGTATTACATCCACAGTATTAAACACACGCGTAAGATATGTACACTGTTTTGGGGCTGAGGCTATAGTCGTGTTTTGAGTGCCGTGTGTCGAAAAAGTGTTCCACATACGGTGTGGGGGAGGGGCGGGGGGGGGGGGAGCGAGTTTATTACGCTATAGTTGTTTCATTTGTTTGTGTGAATTCCATCTCATTTTCTGTGTTTATTGGTAAGAGAGTTATATGCGCTTATCGTAATTATCGTTGACAACATGTGCGAGGGAGAGGAGCGATATTTCACGGGCATGGTTGGGATGCTTGGGGGTGGGGGTGGATAGGTGTTTTTCCCATGTATTACATCCAGAATATTGAAAACACCCGCGAGATATATAAACTGTTTTGGTGGTGGGGGCTATATGTTTCATGTCATCAGAGTCACGTGATTTTATCTCGAGATAACGAGATGTTTTCTCGTTATAATGAGATCTTTTCTCGTTATAACGAGATAGTATCTCGTTATAACGAGATGTTTTCTCGTTATAACGAGATGTTTTCTCGTTATAACGAGATCTTTTCTCGTTATAACGAGATGTTTTCTCGTTATAACGAGATGTTTTCTCGTTATAACGAGATACTTTCTCGTTATAACGAGATCTTTTCTCGTTACAACGAGATACTTTCTCGTTATAACGAGATGTTTTCTCGTTATAACGAGATCGTATCTCGTTATAACGAGATCGTATCTCGTTATAACGAGATAAAAATAAATATTTGAGTGTCCTAAATCAGCCACCGTAAAAAGCAGACTACACTTGAAAAAAAAAATTCTTGAATAACTATTTTTTTCATTTTTTGTCTCAAAATCATAGGTTCTGACCCCTCTTGGGAACGAGCTCGACGAACTGGTTCCAATGAGGGGTAATAACATACGTTTGTGAGACAAAATATGAAAAAAATAATTGGCGATTTTTAAGAATAGCTCTGACCGTTACGTTGGGTAAAGGGTTAAGTGCGATGGCTGTTAAGTGTGTGTGTGGTGTAGAGCAATCAATATTTGTAACGTTCAGTCCCAGCGCTGCACGTTGAAAATATTAGTAGGTCTACCATCTAAATAATGAATATGGTCTCTTCCAATTGCAGCCACTGAACTGACATTGAAGATACCATTAGTGTTTAAAGGGTTAACCTCTCCGGGGCCAAGCCTTTTATGTAAAATGCATTCCACTTTACATGGATCAGGAAACGCCGGATGTGTGTTGCGTTTTACGTTCTGTAGCCAGGTCGAAACCATTTTAGTAATTATTTTAATGTATAGAGCTTGCTTAGCTGTGAGGAGCCTATACCTCCATATGTGGTTCTAGTTAAATATTCTTCCGATTCCGATAAATATTACCAACATCAAAAAAACAGCTTTTGCCTGTGAAGGAAGAAATTATTGCATTAGATAACTGTTGTTACCTTCGACGCACAAAATAAGTTGGTTCCGCTTAATAAAGTACCGGATCTTACAATAATGTGAGCTATGTTTTAGAGTCAATCCCGAAATGGGTTGCAATAACTTTAGTACCAACTTCACCTATTAAGTCTTTTCCTTTCCTTTCCGACCGCGAAATGTACGTAAATGGGGGTCACATTATATGGCTTTGTTGAATTTTTTTTATATAAAATTTGAAAAAAAAAAAAATTTAAAATAGCAAATTTTTGCGTTTGTTAAAGTTACTTGAAAGAAAAACTGTCGAGAATAGGATGCAATCGGCCATAAACAAACATTTTCTGCTTTACAGATTGCTTCCACTCCCAACATACAATCCAGTCTGTCATATCTTCTTTCGTAGAGCGCACAGAGGTCTAATAAACAAAATTTAATTGATGAAGTTGTTTCGAAATTGGAGTTAAAGGTATCGAGAGAAGGGAGGTTTATCTTTCAGCTCGTTGAGCATTCAATACCCATAAGATGTCGTCTGGAAACTGGTTAACGTTCGTCTCACCACCTTATGAACTTAAGGGCCCTGTCACACTATGACGTTCTCACCCGCGTTTGTGTAGGGCGTTGCAAAACGCAGAGAAACGTGGAGAACGTAAGAAAAAAGTTACAAGAAAGTTAGACGAGCGTCGGCAAACGTTGGGGAACGTCGAGGGACGTCGGCGAACGCCGATGATGAAAAATAGTTTTGGGTGTGCTCAAAAATGCACGACGTTCTATCACACCGGTATGTACACGTTACACGAAAGTCTGTGGGCGTTACTCGAACGTTACTCTAAAGTCAAGACGTTCCGTGCACGCTGGGCGGGCGCCGGTCCATCAGGGTCAAGTGTCCAGCGAGTGCCTAGCGCTTGGGTAACGCTTGCGTAACGCCTGTGTAACGTCCATGGAACGTCTGCCCAGCGTGTCGCCAGCGCTTTTCAGCGTTCGTCGACGTTCTTAACGCTGGTGTGACGCTGTTTCAACGTATTTCTAACGTCTGTGAGCGTTTTAAATTTTTCCAGTGTCTGTGTAACAACCTACCAGTAGCGTTCAGGAGCATCTGGCTCGCACTTGCTATATATAAGGGGCTCGCAGAAGCCAACGCCAATTCTGTTGGAGCTTCCACAGAGAGAGTCAAATAATGACAGACCAAGAGAAACACCAGCATGCTGTTGCTGCTCTAATGCATCACAACAACCTCCTGCAGTTGGCACTGCACCAATTTAAGATGTCCAAGGCAAAGTATAAGAAGAAAAAAAATAGGAGGGCAAGAAAGAGCTGGGTTAGACCTTGGATAGGAAGGCGACCACAGTTTGGTGTTTATGACCAGCTGATGGCTGAACTCAGAGCTGAAGACGAAGCCTCTTTCCACAACTTCCTGCGCATGCCACCGGCGATGTTTGATGAGCTGAGGCAGAGAGTTGGCCCTAGGATCACCAAGAAGGACACTCGCTTTAGACCGGCCCTCGACTCTGGTATGAAGCTTGCCCTGACTTTGCGACACCTTGCCTCTGGTGACAGCTATGCTTCGCAGAAGTTTGCCTGGAGAGTACCCCACAACACACAGTCCTTGGTGGTCAGAGAGGTTTGCCAAGCCATACTGGACGAGTACCTGGATGAGATGCTTACCTGCCCCAGTACACCAGAAGAGTGGAAAGAAGTTGCTGACAGATTCTATCAGAGGTGGAACTTCCCCCATGTCCTTGGGGCACTAGATGGCAAACACGTGGCCATCAGATGTCCTGCAGACAGTGGATCTTTATACTACAACTACAAGGGGTTCTTTTCCATTGTGTTGCTGGCTCTTGTGGATTCTGATTACAAGTTCCTGTGGGCAGATCTTGGAGGTATGGGATCAGCATCTGATGCCCAGATCTACAACTCCAGTGAGCTGAAATATGGTGCTGAAGAAGACCTGCTTGGGTTTCCACAGCCTATACCTCTCCCACAAGACACAACAGATGTTCCATACTTCTTCATTGGAGATGACGCCTATTCCCTCAGAGCCTACATGATAAAGCCCTACAATATCCGTGGTCTATCACAGGAGGAGCGCATTTACAACTACAGACTATCGAGAGCCAGGAGGGTCGTTGAGAACGCCTTTGGGATCCTTGCCAACAGGTTCCAGGTACTTCTTGGCACCATGCAACACAGGCCAGAGAATGTGAAGCTGATAGTGAAGACCTGCTTGGTTCTTCACAACTTGATGAGGGTCAGATATCCCACGCTGCAGAACCAACAACTGGACCAACCAGAAGGTCCCGACGAAGACTTCATGCCTGGTGCCTGGAGAGATGGCCTCAATTTGGAAGACACACATGTTGCTGCAGGCCCCAACACTGCGACCAAAGAAGCCAAGAAGCAGAGGAACCTCATCAAGCACTGGGTCAACTCCTCAGCTGGGGCAGTAGACTGGCAAGACAGGATGGTGTAGACCTGGATCCTGGTGTTAAAATGCAGAATGGACTTAATATGAACTATACGTTTTGGTAGACACTACCTTTAGAAACTGAAATAACGTATGTGTAACTTACAATGACTTATTTGTAGATAAAAGTCATGATAAATTTAATTGTGTCTGGCAGTTCAATGTAGCTATTTTTACCGATCGCCAATGAAGGGTCGCAATTTCGTTTTAAAATTAAAAAAATAGATCGCGTAACATAAAATGTAGCTCGGTTATACGAAAAATAAGTAATGGTTATAGTTCACATCCGACAATTCACACGGAAAAAACTTGAGCCAAGCCCAAGGTTATGGCGCGTAAATTGCAGTATGTGAACTTGACTTTTATTTACCGATAGACCTTATACTTTTCAGTTCAGCACTACCCAATTAGTGGCAAAAGGCAAAGTTTATTTTTCGGCGCAAGAGCTTGAACTATGATTAGTAGTTAATATATCCATTCGTTATTATTTCGTTTTCTTTGGCATTGTAGGATTAAGAACAATGTAGAAAAATGAGAAATAACTTGTCGCAAGAAATTTCTCCTTTTTTCACATAGCTTATTCACTCATTACAAAATACTTTTCCATTCACACAAGGTTTGCTTTGTGCTTTGCATTTCTTTTATTTCGACCAGATTTTAATATCGTGTTATATTGTAAACTACTCAAATACGGCAACGTTTTAGCTTCATTTTTGTTTTTTTTTCATGTGAGTTCTTTTAAATTGTAATTACAATTTAGTAAAATTACAATATACTACATTGTAATTACAAAATACTGATTTATAATTACAATTTACCTATATTGTAATTACAACTGAACTAATTTGTAATTACAATTTATCTTAACTGGATTTACAATTTGACACAAGTTATCAGAAAAAAGAATGTCTTTAATACGTTGCCGTACTTAGAACTTTAACCGGTTTTTTATATAACAAATTGGGTACTTTTAACCCTCTGCTGTATGGACTGGTCCCATATCAAAGAGGTTCGAGACAATAATGAAGTGTATCTTATTGTGAAAATTACAAGCAGTGTACCACAATATGTGTTGGGTATGACGCGACACAATAAATCTAAAGTTTTATATTTTATTGTTTAATTTTTTTTTATTTAATTTCTATTTTCTATTTTACTCATTATTTGTTGAATTTACAACATTAAAACAAAAAATTGAATGTTTCATACAAGTAGCAATCAAAGGTGAATTAATGTACAACATTATGTTGAAAGGTTTCTAACCAAAAAATTTAAGAGTCATGCTCTGGGTCTACTGGTGTTGTGGCGTGTTCAGCGTGTCATTCAAAGAGGTGGCCATGGACGGGGTGGCAACTGGACTATCCAGGGTGCTGAAAAAGTCGCCGACACTGGCTGCTGTAGACACTCCGGCAGGAGACACGGTAACGTCCATGGTGGTACAAGTGACAAGCAGTGCTGGAGAGCTGCTGCCTTGGTTGCTCTGGTCCATGGTGTGTCTTCCTGAGCTGATGGCCGTAGAGACGGAGGTGTGAGTGGTGGCTGGTGTTGTCAGTGTATGGAAGACGGGAGAGTTCCTACTTTGTTGCTGGAAGAACCGTGGCGGCTGGTAATAGGAGCGTGGGGGCTGGAGGGGCTCCTGAGGCTGCTGGAATGACGATTGAGGCTGTTGGAAGGACGAGTAAGGCTGCTGCTGCTGCTGATATCTGGCCATACACTCTCTGTTCTGTGACTGCCAATTTGGCGGGTTGTCATGCCACTGGCTAGGGTTCGGCTGAAACATGTCGCTCTGGGCCTGCCTGGTGGTTGTGGTGCAAGGAAGCGGGGCGGATCGACATCTAGCTGAGAAAGTAGACAGGTCCTCATCTTCCTCTTCGGTGTCTTCATCCATCAGCCGCGTGAGGATCTTGTTGATGCTGGCCCTGGCCTTCTTGAACTTCAGGCTTGACATTGTGAGAAGGCTGTCCCTGACGTAGTTGGCAAAGGTCGACTCAGGGGTCAATGGTGGAGGCTGGATCAAATTTTTGAGTATGGCTTCTGACTCCTTGACCTTCCCACGCAGAGTGCCCAACACGTTATCCTCGCTGTTGGTATCCACATCCTGTCCAGATCTTCTGGGCCTCTTGGAACTGCTACTATTGAAGGTTGCTGTTGCAGGCCTGGAAGGTATGGCAGTAGACTCCGTGACAGAAGGTCCAGATACCAGCAAATTCTCTTCCTGGACAGTTGCTGCACCTGATGTTCTGCTGGGTAGGATGGGCTTGGATGGCTCCGGTCTGTGTCGCACTACCTCCTGTAGGAATCTGAAGTTGCTGAGCACCCACTCGTCTCTCTCTGTTCTTCGTGGGGCACCGTCACCGCTCTTATGCTTCATGAGTCTGGTATTCTTATCGCGCAGTGACCGGAACCAACCCTTCAAGTGCTTCACTGTTTTATTCATCTTGTCTGCCTGGGTCTCCCACAACTTCTCCTTGTTGGTAATTTTGTGGTAATCCTGGAGCTTAGAGTCCCACAATGTCCTGTTCTCTCGTAACCACTCCACCATAATGGCATCATCAGATTCAGAGAGGTTGAAGTTTAGCCTGTTATCCTTCTTCTTCTTGCCTCTGTCCTGTGAGGAGGCTACTGACAAGCTTCTGGAGGAGGAGGAGCTAGACCCTGGAGAGTCTGGAGATGGCGACTGGGTTGTGGAGGGGGTGATTGTAGCTGTATTGTTCTGTGGTTGCTTCTGCTGCTGGCTGGCTGCTGGTTGGCTGTCAGCCAGGTTTCCTACAGGAGGAGGATGGACGTCTGCAGTGATTATAACAACCTCCTGGCTGGGAGGGGATGTTGCTCGTTGGCTCCTGCTGCTGCCCCGACCTCTTTTGATGGCCTTCTTGTTCTTGGGAGGCATATTTCTGCGATGTTGACTGCACAGTGGTGTAACCTGAAATGAAAGTTATGCACCTTTAGCCCCTCTTTTATATTGAGCGCCTATGCGTTACTCGAACGCTACACGAACGCGACACAGACGCAGTGGAAACGTCGAGAACGTTAGCTAGACGCTGGACAAACGTCGAGGGCGTTTGTTGGACGATGGACTAAAAATTAAACGTTACCGGGACGCAATGCAGACGCTACCCAAACGCTATGAAAACGCTATCAAAGCGCTGAGGTCAAAGGGAAAGGCTAGTTTTTGCTGCTATTTTCGGCCACAAATTTTGCTCGACGAGAAGTGAACGTTGGCTGAGCGTTAGCCAAGAGCTACAAGAACGTTACAACATCGTTGACCTCGAAAATTAATCTGAAGAACGTCGACGTTCTCCTGAGTTTCCTATTTTTTTCAAAACGCTACCAAACGTCGAACAAAACGCTATAGTGTGACAGGGCCCTTAGGTCCATGAAGTTAGCTCAGTGTTCAGCGTTCAACATTCGTTCAACATTCGTGTGAAGTTAGCTCAGTGTTCAGCGTTTAACATTCGTTCAACATTCGTGTGAAGTTAGCTCAGCGTTCAGCGTTCACCGTTCAACATTCGACCAACATTCGTATGAAGTTAGCCCAGCGTTCAGCGTTCAACATTCGTCAAAATTCAGTGTGCCATATGTCGAATCTGGGCTTTCACTCGAGGTGCATCCTTCATGCGACCAACGTTTACACCTAACAACACTCAGATCTGGGCAACCATTCTCACCTGATGTGATATTAGTGACTTTTACTACTCCAGTTCAGCGTTCAACATTCCACCAATATTCCTATGAAATTAGCTCAGCGTTCAGCATTCAACATTCGTCAAAGTTCAGTGTGCTAGCTCCGAATCTGTGCCTTCACCCGAGGTATAGCCTCCATGGGACCGACTGCCCATCGTCTATTTCTAAGAACACACATATCTGGGCGACCCCCTCTCGCCTGAAGCGATATTGGTGACTTTTAGTATTCCAGTTCAGCGGATGGGTGACCGTCTGTGCGATCGATTCGGACTCTCGCGTTGTGTTCTTGGGCAAGTAACCCCGATTGTCCACATGGGAGCGCGATGACGCCGTGTATGAAGGCGTACTGCACGTCAATGGTGCGCATGTCTTTAACCAATCTAACACTGTCTGTGCTGCAGTGCGGAGTTACGATGTTGGGGAGCTGGCAGCTGCTCGTCGTTGCTCGGTGGTTCTCTCCGGGTATTCCGGCTTTCTCCACCCGTAAAACTGTCACGGTCTTGATTAGCCATTGTGCATAAATATGTGACCTTAAACATAAATAATTAAACAAATAAATAAATAAATTAAAAAAAAAAAAATAAATAAATAAATAAATAAATAAATAAATAAATAAATAAATAAATAACAGTAGCCCGTGAATTAAAATAACACACAATTCGTACCACGTGGGCCCACATCGTCTTTTTCAGCAAGCTGTGTCCGCTGGTTACGCAGCTGTGTCCTCCTAGTTACGCACACATCTGTGCATTCAGTCTCCGTCGTCGGTCTCTCTGCACTGTTTTGTGGGTGCATGTTGACTATTTGGTTAGAGCATTGGACTTTAACACTTACGCTGCCGAAATTGACTATTGTCACCTCTTTTATGATGATTATCTTACGTTCGGGTAAGAGCAAATCAAACCTACCATCTGATTAATTGTTGAAAAGGTCTCAGAAGGCCCTTTCCAACAATAAATCAGATGATAGAGTTTCAAGTACGTCATAAATTTGATTAAACGTCCTCGCAAACGGGCATACATAGAGGTCCTCCATATATGGCTAAAGTGGGCGTGGCAGTAAGGGTTAAACGGAATGGTCAACGGTTCGATCATGACCCACGTAATCTGCGCTGTGTCCTTAATTAGGACACTAAATCCCGAATGGCGATGTTGGGGCATGGTGGCGCGTTGTAGTACGGCGCATTGCACACCGATGGAACACTTTCCTTCAACCGTTGCAAACTGTGCTTGTGTGTTATAGTAAGTTGGTGAGTTTGATAGTTGCTCGGCGGTGTTGCTCATCGTGAACTCCGTTTGCCCCCACTGTCGGGCGCGATGTGATCTTGGCAACAAATACGGTTTTGTATTCAGTATCTGCCTTAAATCCGTAAACGCTTTTCACCGACATTTCTCTCCCAATGTTGTTAAATCCACCGTCACCTGGACTTCGTTTGCTTAGAGTTCTCCTTCCGTCGCCTGGTATTCGTTTGCTTAGAGAATTCTCATATCGTACCTCCTCATCAGCGATTTCGTAAACTTATTTCAGTTGCCTTCCTTGGTTCTGACGTTTGTGTAGTGTAGTGTTGCTTTTCTCAATGCAGAGTTGTGTCCGTCTAGACAATTATACCTGTACTGGACAAAATATAGACTCGTTATGAGATAAAATACGAGATTTTATAAAACCGAGTAACTGCTCTCAGGCTTTTGGAACAACGAATGAACAGATTGTTAAACGTTATCGTGATTACGAACACAAATTAAAAAAAACAAACTTTTCTTTATGCTAAATATTTTACCAGTGTTAACAGAACGGACATATTCTCATTCTTCTACTGATTTCAATCGAAAGTTATGGCTAACTCTTTTCAAAATAGAACTGTTAAAACTGACCGAACATAACAATATGGTCAGAACACTATAGACATACGATACGTGGTGAGTGCATTATCACTAAATCACCTGCAGAGTGGAGATTCCAACCAAGCAATAATTGCAAATTTGTTGCAAAGCAAAACAAGCACAGGCAAAGTTTCAACCACTGGGCCTGTGGGTAAAACCCGGAGGTCCATTGTCTGAAACTTTGCTTGTATGTTTTGTCCATATGTACAAAATTTGAAAGTTATAGTTTCGGTGGTAACTCCACTCCACGGGTGATGTAGTTACAATCCACTGTCCACGTGCTGTATAGTCAGTTTTGCTGTGGGATGAGTCCTAAATAGTATAATAACGAAAAGCTTTGTAACAGGTCCACTGAACTTTGTAAAGTTATGAGTCACGTGATGTTAACAAGACCTTCTAACCCTTTACCTAACGTAACGCTCACATCCAAATGACGCTATTCACAATATTCGTTATTTAGACTGTATGTATTCTACGTCTACCATATAGTGATCACTTTCAGAAGTTTTTAATCACGAAAATGATACCAACGTGTTACGGGAAAGATAGCATTTTTGTGAGGCCCAGTATGAGGGCGTCCAAAGAGGAACTCAGGTCTAGCTCTGATGGTAGGTTGTACCTATCAGGGATTGTCCCGAAGGAGAAGGGGCTTTTCCCTGTAGACAGTTTTATGTGATGTGATCAAAGTATGAGAGAGGATGGCTAAGTCTGGGGTGCCTTATGGGAGAGTTGTGCGGGGCGGTGATTAGTTTGCTTCTACATTAAATGCTACCCTTTGGGCCAAACAAAATTAAATAATTGATTCTCATGTATTTTTTTTTTAAACGAATGAGGGAAGGCGGTTTTTATTTTTATTTTTATTCCTGATGGAATGGTCACCGATGCCTAAAGTCCAATTGTAAAAGCCTAAAAGTAAATACTAGAGCTTCCATGTTGATTTCACTGATAGTTTTGGGTTTTTTTTTGTAACAGCCATCATACAACATAAAATCAATATAGATCAACTATAATGGAGATCAAAAATAATAAGGAGTTTTTTAACTGGTTGAGTTCTAGAAGCTACAATCAGGCCTTTCAAAAACATGATGGTACCAGTGCAAAAGTAACATTTTCCTTACCCATGTTTCGTTTTCAGTTAAACGTAAATAATAGTTTGTTTATACAAATGTGTTCTGTAACAAATTATTGGAGACTGCCTGTTGACACTATCCAATAATTTGTAATAGAACACTTTTTATGAACAAATTCAGATCTCCAAAAAATAATCTAGTCCTCAACCAGTCAAATAAATATTTTTCTGCGAAGAGAATAACAATACTGTATCAATGTATACGACATAATGCATCGCAAATCGCGATGTGACACCGCTAAAATCACATGGTAGTTTTCTACATTTTGAATTTTGCCTCCGAAAAAAATACCGAATGCGCCGGTGCCTGAGAATCAAAAGATTATTTTTGTATTGATAATATATTTTATACAACATTGCTAGTCGGGTATTTTCCTGGCGTTCATGCATTTCATTTGAATTCAGAGAGTGGAGCATGTCACCCACACCGGAGGTATTGTGAAATATTGTTAAGGACAATTGCGGGCAACACAGCGTTGAATCATTCCATTGTGCTTCCGACAGATGAACGTCCTAGAATATTCCACGGCTATTTTAGAAAGTGTATAATGCAGGGGGGTCGTTCGCGGGTATAACTATTGGAAACAGTCTTGTACCTCTCAGCCATTCAGTGGAAGAGGAAAGCCACGTGAGAGTAAACTATGTATCTATATTAATACAGATTGGGCAAGGAACTTCATCTCGGTGGCACACATGGGGGGTACGGTGGCGCTGTGTACTGAGGCGTACTGCACTTCCATGGTACACTTGTCTTCATCCAATGCTGACCCTACTAGTGCAGGGTTTATGCGTTGGGGGGGGGGGGTCTGACAGTTATTCGCTGTTGCTCCGTGGTTCTCTCCGGGTACTCCGGCTTTCTTCACCCTTAAAACTGTCCGCCAGGAGGGGCTCCTGGCTGTCGAAAGTGTCGTTAAAACAACAATAAATAAATAAATAAATAAATAAATAAATAAATAAATAAATAAATAAATAAATAATCTGACAAAACGTTCAGGCAGAGTGTAAGTGGCCACCATCATCTATTCAACACCCTACCGCTGTATTTGAAGACATCATACTTTGTCGCAATAAGAGAAAAATCCTCACCCTCTGATTGGATGAGAGCAGACGTCGTAGTTTCTTTTATGTTTACTACTCCAGAAGCAAACGTTACCGTCTGACGTCACCACGCGAAGGTTTGGGCGAGACAAAGGTACACAAGTGGGTGGAGATTTCATTCATAAAATATTCCCCAAATCAAGAAAAGTAGAAATCGAGATGTAAAGTTTTCGCACTTCGTTTTCGGCAGGTAAGATTCTAGAGAGTTGGTGGAAGGAAAGCGAACAGAGAATCTAGTCCAAATCGCGACCCAGTCGCGATCTGGCCAAACATCCTGTTAGCTTTTATAATGAAAATACGATAATCCACAGATTCGTTTCGAGATTTGTGGGACTATATTTACCACGGTGAAGACACTGATTAGCGCCTCATTTAAAAAAGTGAAACAGTCAATTCGATTATCTATTTCTCAGGCGAACCAAATAGTAATTGAGGTACAGAGTGAACAAGACATAACCTTTCATACATAAAAAGACAATATTGATTCGGAATGAAATGTTCAATGAGAACTTTTATCTAGTTGCTTGTAAGAATTACATTGTTCTTGGCATTCCAAACATATTCTACTTCCTAAACGCGATATTATTAAACAATATGAAGACAAACAGCAGTCCTACCTTTTCATTGATCGCGCTTTATTTTACAACTATTCTATCACATGCGTATCGATTTTAAATTGGAATTTGCGAATATATACAATTCAAAAAAAAATTGCCGATTTATAATATACCAAAATTACCTCTTCTGGATCGATTGCGAAATAACAAACAATGCTTTGAACTGGAATATTCTCATCTTATTATTTATTAATTTGAGTGGATAATGTTTGGTAGTACACGTGTCAATCATACACAGTACAGAGGAACCAAATTCACGCCGAGGCCTCTCACATGTCATTGCGCCGGTGAATTTCGGGGTATACCAACTACAATTCTCAATGAGTGGCACTAAGGCTGTAAGATTAGTAAATACTTCACACCAAATGTGAAATACAATACGGAGGTCGCGGAAAGGCCAACACCCACGCGTTGGCAATATTTCCACGTATGCGTTAACAGTGAATCCCCAACATAAAACAATAGAATCACTCTCACATTTTGAATTAATGAAGCGCCCGTACGACCCTGTGCTTCTTTCATTGAAAATTCGCTGACAACAAATGATTACTGATTGAGAAAAGCGTCCGTGGGCAATACTGTCCACACGTGGATTTTGACCATTCCACGGCGGTTGTACTGTATGATCGTTTACAATGGTCACTTTGGGAGGATAGTGACGCTGTGCACTATTGCGTACATCCCATCGGCAGTGCAGTTGTCTTCAACCGCTGCTAAAGCTGCTTGTACATAGTTAGTACGTTTGAGAGTTCAACAGATGCTCGTTGCTTCTCGGAGGTTCTCTCCAGGTACTCCGACGCTCTCTGCCCGTAAAGCTGACCGTCCGACACGATGTGGCACTGGCAGGTGAAATGTCATTAAACACCAACAAAACAAACAATCTACATGTATGAAAACACATTTAATAGCAATTTTTCAATGATTTTCACTTTCGACTGGTTTAATCTGCGTCTTCTTCCGACATAGATCCTCCAACTCGAATTGTAGCTTTTAGGTTGGAAGATAACTGAATCAGAAGAAATACAATGAACTATGATAGTCACACAGTGGCCACCCGTACCCAGAAAGAAAAACAAATGGGTATTTGTAAACGCTAAAAATAAATGAGTGCCAGTAGACATATACACAGAACGACACATCCATGTGAATGCGTTAATCGATATAGCACGACTGCCAGTGCGGAAGGATAGAACGAGAGGCCGCGGGCATCGAGTTTTATTTATTATTATTTTTGATTGGCGTTTAAGGTCACATACTTATGCACAATGGCTAATCGTGACCGTTAAAGTTTTATGAGTGGAGGAAGCCGGAGTACCTGGAGAGAACCACCGAGCATCGACAGAGCAACTGACAGCTCCTCAACATTCTAAGTCTGTTCAAGTTCCACTCAAGCAGGGTTACAGCGGTTGAAGACATATGCACCATCGACGTGCAGTACGCCTTAGTACACGGCGTCATCGCGCCGCCATGTAGGTAACCGCGATAAAATGCTTTGCCCAAGGACACAACGCGGGTCGCTCCGTACTGGGATCGAACTCGGGACCTCTAGCATAGAAGTCCAACAGTCTACCACTTAGCCATGGCGCTTCCCGCCTCAAGTTTTATCCTTCCGCGATGGCACTAGTGCCATCGCGTGTCGTTCTGTGTTTATTACACGCCTTCACTTCTATATAAAACATTATTAGAAGGACACTAAGTAATTCATTTACCAACTAAAAACAAAAGAACACAGTTTATCGTCAATCAAATTTGCGAGGGAAACCCGTGTTACTATTTCGTTCCCTGAGTTCCAATGTGTTCTATGTGCCTACTGGCACATAGAACACATTGAAACTCAAGGACCGATTTTTAGCTATCGTCAAATTGTAATTGGCGCGCACGATTTAAATTGTAATTGCCGCGCACGCTTTGTAGAACATTGCAGTGAAATTTCTATTCTATTTAAAAATAGTCAAGGAACAGATTTTCATTTTCGGCATGGTTTAGTGATGCTGCAGATGGTGATTTCACAGGACAGGCGTGTAAAAAACATTATTTCTGACAGGTTGAGCTATGCATTCATATGGAAACCAATGGTGTGCTATGTAGATATTTCGGCATGGTACAGTGCATGGACCCGATGTTCAGCGTACACTTTAAAAAATGTGACGCGTCGCATGATTAATAATTAAACCGTGGTGTTTATAAATTATACACATCGTGTTTATCTTCCTGAGATGAATGTGTTTAAGTAGAATGTGTTTAACACGGAATTTGTTTTTAGGGAATCTGAAACAGGTTCAATTGTTGTTTTAAAGCTTATATAATAGTTCTGCAGTAGCTAGTTATTAATTAAATAATTCCATTTTTGGCGACGGGAATCCACCAAATGTGTATTTAATTTTCTCATCATTACTGGGCGAGCTGGAGAGGGCCTGGGACCACCTAAATCTACTACACCAACCAAATGATATTTGGAAGTTCCGCGACACCTCCCCGGACGCACCCAGTGTTATGCTATGCTCCGATACAGGAAACTTTCATTGTCCCTAGCCCCGTTCTGTAGAAGATGAATGCGTGTGGGCTCCAGCAGAACTCCCAAACCTTACGTGCCCCCTCCTGATTTCAGTTTGCCCACGCAGTGGCGAAGATAGGTAGGCATAGCTAATCCCATTGATGGGAGTAGAGGGGTGGGTGGCATGAAAATTCAATACCCTCTTGAGAGAGACCTGGGATCCTCTTCCGCTATAATTGTCCCTTTTCTGAGGTGGGGGGGGGGGGGGGGGGCTACTGTAATTTTTAGGAGGGGACATGCCCCCTCCTGGCTACGCCACTTTCCACACGCTCATGATATAAACACAGAAAACATCAAATTAATACCGTAATGTTAACAAAAATACTAGCATCTTAACATGAAAATACACGTACAGCTTCAAATATATAATTGTATTTTGTCGGGATAAAGGATTCCAAAGCCCTCCTTCGGATCAACTAAACAGCATGAGTGTCATGTGCATGAAAAGAAACCAGGTCTGCAAAGTTAAACATGATGTTTAACTGCACGAGGGGCTGTTTCATCGATAGTCGTGTTTAAGTACAGCGCGCCAAACAAAATGGAGAGCGAGAAAACAAAGAAAATGCCGTCTCATATTCGTTCGAAGGTGAAGGACTTGCGAAATCATTTCATTTTGTAAATCTTTCATATTATGTAAAATACTATTTATTTGTTTCATTATTTAAAATTGTCACAAAAAATGGGAAATACATACTATTTTCACGAGTGAAGCTGCATATACTCAGTGTGTATTTGAAGCAAATTACGCCTTCTGTGCAGTTGTAGATAACATAGCCTAATTTCGTTGTACGAAAACTTCCGTTCTTTTTCGTTTGTCATAACAATAATACAGACATATATGAAATACATCTATAGCAATATATACTGGAAGCGAGAATTATACTATAAATGATATAATTCACACACATCAACACTGTAAATTCTGTAAAACATAACAGATTTATAGTTTGGCATGGAAATAAAGGGCTCCGGAACGTTTCGCCCCAAAACCAGTTCGTCCCGGGTGATTCGTCCGAAATACATTATTGGATCGGGACGATTTGTCTCAAAAAGTAATTTGGGGATAATTGATCATACATCTATGATTATTTTAAAAATGAATTATCGCGAAAATCGACAATTTTGGAGGGTCAGTCAAAAGGAAAAATATCACCAAGTGTGGAGAAATAATTTATACCCATCATATTTTAAAATTAAGAAAACACCAAATTATCCGTTCGTACTGAATTTCGGCCGTTAATAAAAGTGTAAATCACAAGCATTTCCTGTGATTTACACTTCATTGTTGGTCAAACTTTCAGGCATTTAGTACGCAACAAAAGATTTGTGACGAAGCCTCGCGATACTCTGAATAAAATTGTTATGACGAATCGTCCCGGTTGTCATTTTGGGACGAAACATCCCTGGGTGAACTGGTTTTGGGACGAAACGCCCCGTTACCGAAATGAAGCCGATAAGATGTTTTCGGTTCTCCTAAATTCCAGAACCGCACAAAACTCCACAGACCAACACCACCACCCCCACCACCCCTCCCTCACCAAATTACATTGCGTGGTGTTGTGTTTATAGAAAATACATCATTTCTGAAGAACCACAACCCCCCCTCCTCACCCACAGAAGTGGTCAGACGAACGTGACTTTAGGAATGAATTCATTTCTTTTCCGGTTGCAAAGCATATATCTTGCAGGAAATGGCATATTTCTTCAAAAAAGTCGAGCAACCCGGACCATGTGTAATTTAGAGGAGCAAGGGTGTAATTTCGAGAGGGGAGGGGAAGTCTCTGTGGTTCTGGGGGAGAGGGTATTTAGGAGAACCCAAAATTTTCATAAATTTATAGAGATGTTTTGTTCCTAATTAATATCAACATTCTCTATCTTCATTTCATGGAAACCTCTCAGGAAGAGGTTTCCAACAAGTGAAGCCCGGGTCTGGTACTATCAAGGGAGGGCAATTATTTATATACAAGGGAATGGTGATTTCCACTGGTGTTATACAATATTATTGGGAATAACAGGTTTCAATTTAGCAGGCACACATTCACATGTGACAGTTTTAAATTTATTGCAGAAGTGCCCCTTGCTACATGTACGTGTATTACACTATAATAATTATAGTTTAACTTTAATTGGGCTTTCTTGTCCAGTAAAGGTGCATACATGTACATGCACATCACAATTTCTGAAACAGCTTTTTGAAACTTTTATCTTGATCTTATTTACTTTTTATAATTCAAAATGTGTTCTGTGTACAGTACAACTCCATTTTCAGTATATTTGTGTCTAATTAGCTGCTGTGTCGATTTGATGATTTTGTCCGAAATTACCAACTGGTATCATCTGTATCAACAGAATGAAAAATCAAAATTAGGTAAGTAATTTAGCATTAATAAATGTATTAATAATATAAACCGTATATTGCATTTTATTCTATAAATAAACGTTTTTTTTAACAATAACAAATCTTGATAAGGCCCCACAAAATAGATCTTCTGTTTCTCGGACCAATTTTTGTAAAATTGCTTGTGGGCGGGCCTTTTTTTATTTTTTATTTTTGTAATTATTTCTTTGCCACCAAAAGTTTATTTCCTTCGTTTATTTTATGTTTTAGGGCTCATAATCAACAGAATAGCATGATTGTGATGTATTTTGTCCCTTGAGTGCAAGAAGGCTTTGCAAAGCCAGATGGACCATTGCAGGTGTGGGGGCCAAGAAACAAATATTGAACTTTTTAGGCCTAAATTTTGGCCTTATTCACCTATTGGTGTAACACACGAAACATTTATTCCCATGGCTGGAAGTTGGAAATGGACTATACTATGTTGACCTCTGGCACTCCATGCCATGTGAAAGTTTGTGATATCGTGAACCCTGTAGTACTGGAAATTATATTGAAATGGCCGGTGATCTGTATTTCACTATATGTTAACATTTTGCGAATTAATTATTTAGTAATTATTGTTTTCTAAGGCGTGTGTCCATTTGTGTGTGTGTTATTTTTTAATTTATTTCATTGCCATCAAAAGTTTGTGTTCTTGGTTTGTTTTATTTTTTAGGCTTTATTATCTACAAAATAGCACGATGGCAGTGTATTTTAACCCCTAGCACTCTGGTAGTGCAACAGAATTTTCTCCAATCACTCTGTTTTTGTCTTGTTTAACTATGAATTTAACCAATTATATCTTGTTTGACAGAGCTCACCGAGCTCTGTCAAACAAGGTATATTTGGTTAAATATCAAATTGCATTATGGGAAATATTTGCTGCTGAAAACTTTGCCATTTCGACATCAGAGTGCAGAGAGTTAAAGCACTGAAGCCTTGTTGCACTCAGGGCACACATTTATCAATTTTATTAACTTGGGTAAAGTATCAGACATAAACCAATTAATTTTTACTTTGGACGAGTTATGTTAACAACCAAGACCTGTGCTTTTGCAACGGTCGGTGTACATCCGGACGGGTGTGGACTGTGTGTCCACACGCTGTTAGTGCAGTAACTTGAACAAACGTTCTCCGATTTGACTAACATTCTTCATACAGGTCTTTTGCAACAATATCTCAAGCGAGTTCAAAAATTGACCTGGCCCCATTTTTTAACAAAGTTATGAGCCTTAATTAGTCATTTATGAATTTTGAGCTCGTTAGTGCAATAACTTGATTAATTTGACTAACATTTTTTAAAATTTGCATTGGTTATAAAGAGACCACATGCAACAGTCAAAAGGACCATGCAGGAGGGCCTAAAAAGCAGATGTTTTTACTTTTTTAAGCCTTAGTTTTCCTTTTTTCAGGGAAGAGACAGAACAAATCATTCAAGTATGATGTTGGATCAAAGAGCAGACTGCCTATAAAAAGGGAAAAGGTCTGAAGATGAAACCAGGAATTACTCTGAAAAGGTAAGATATTACTTGAAAAAGTTGTATTTTTTGATAAATCACTTCCTAGTTCATGTATAGGCGAAGTAAACTGTCACACACAGTGCAGTCGCCGAGGACTGGTCACTTTCCATGGGTGGGCAATATTGCCACAGGTACAATAATGTTTGTAGATTCCAAACACTAATTATAATAATATTCATCATAAATTTAATTAATGAAGCTCCCAGTACAACCCGGTGCTTCATAAATTAAAAGTTTGCTGATGATGATTTGTATTTCATGTACCTGGTAAACGTATGCGTGACCATCGCTGCCGACTCGTGGATTATGAATTTATGACCACTCCACGGTGACTTTACTGTGAAGAATGTTGTGCTAGTAATACAAACACACACATTGAAATTCTCCAAGGCAATAACATGACATGTCATGCGACAAGTGATTTTGGTGTGTAATGTAATTTTAATTTCTGAACAAAAATATGGTCCATAAACCTATAATTATGGGTCAGCCAAAAAGAAACATTTGAAAGAGAATTGTAACGTGCATCACGCAGTTATGTCATAATACCTCAGTGCTGTGAGAACTTCACCGGCTCCATGTGGAAGATAGGGTCAAATTCAAAATCCTTCTCACGTACAATGCCTTGAATAACATCACACAATCTTATTTGACAACCTTAATTTCATGATACAAACCTAGTTAACCTACATGATCCTTGAATGAGTGTTTTTCTCATATAATATTTATGAAACTTGTCCAAATTTTCCGTTTGGGCTCGCCAGAGGCTCGCTAAAACGGAAAATGTTTAGACTCGTTTCATAAATATTATATGAGAAAAACACTCATTCCATATCCTCTATTTACACAACTCTGTACATTTATTTATAAATATAATATTGTATCAATTTACTGGAGAATACCCAAAGACAATTTCCAGTAAATTTTATAAATATTGTTTGGACAATTAATAGTTTTTGAGCACTTAAATTTCAACGAAATTATACTTAACAAGAAACAGCTGTTGTGAGTTGATTCAAGATCTGAGATTTGATTCGATTAGACAATGCCTGCTTCGCAGGGCTCTAAACTGAAGATTAAAATACCACGAAAAGTCACATTGGAGAACTGTTAGTTAATTCTATCTACAATGCATTTAAATTTGTATTTCAGGACCCACCAACTGATGAAATAAAGAAAAAGAGCGCTTCTGAACCATCTGCAGCTCCAAAGTTGATTGTATTGTCTTCTGATGATGGCAGTTTCAAAGAGGCAATTGTAGTTGGTGTATTTTCTTCTGATGATGGCAGTTTCGAAGAGGCAGTTGTAGTTGGAAATGGGATTCAATTTTTTTCCCCATTCAAGTTTTTTCCCCAAGTGAAAAATGTTTTCGAGGCAGCCTTCTGGAAGTTTATTGTTATCAGACCTTGAATACCTGAAAATATATTGTTCTGTACTTGGCCTGATCCACAACTTTATATTGAAAGACATATTCAGAGAAGAAGTCTGCAAATTACAAAACACTTGTAAAAAAATACAATAATATTTTATTGTAGGACTAAAATACATAATAATTATAATGAATATAAATGTCTTGTACAGGCAACTTTTGTTGTGGTCTGTCAGTTTTTTGAAACAGACAATTATAGGTACCCACACGATAAAAAGTTTCTGAATTTCACGTGATACTTAAACATGCCTTTCAATTTGAGGTGAATGGTAGTTTGAGTCTCGTGGAAGTTACATAAAATGAAAAAAACTCTAACGAAAAATGGGTCAGGCCCAATTGTCGCCGGGTCACACGAAATTTCTGCCATGTTGAATGATTTAGTACAAGTGTGAGGTTGAATGATGTTGAGCATCAACCAATCATCAGCATAGGTGTTTGCATTTTCCTGAGGTATAGCTGCTCTGTTTGCCAATAACTGACCAACAGAGCAGCTATACTTCAGGAAGATGCAGGCCTGGTCTTTTGAGGAGAGCTACAGTTCCTGCCCTCATTGGCTCCTGCAAAATCAATTTAAGGAGAGCTGACATTGCCCTCCTTAAGAGCTGAAATAACTCTCATTAAACTTTCAATTCCCTGATTAATGACAGACATAAGTATAGAATGGCTCTCGTGGAACCGGTTTAGGAGAGCTGTAGTAGCTCCCCTAGATTTAAAAAAAAAACAGGCCTGAAGATGCAAATACCTATGCTGATGATTGGTTGATGCTCAACACCATTTTAAACTGTTGATCATCTCAGTATGTATGATAGATACAAAATCAGGAATTGGCCATAATTCATGTCTCTGACACAAATAATGATTATGGATGTGATACTCTTTTGCGGCATGTTAGCCCATGTCGAGATTGGGCTATAACTGCAACTAATTTGTGTCTGAATTGCTACAACACAGCCTCATTATTGTACTTAAGGATTCATTTCTATTCATCAGGATATTGCCCATTGGTGCAAGATCTTGGCTATGATACAGTTCATACATCAGCATAGTTGCGATACATATACATTTAGGTTACCTAATGGGTTACCAGAATCAATTGCAGGGGAATGGTCGACAGATTACCAAGGCTCAGATCAGGTGAACGATAAATGGGTTTTGCAATATTTTGAAAACGTCAGGCCTGCTGAAATGTTTTGTCAGAAGAACATGTAATAACCAAAAGAGGATATTACCTGTTTATGTGACAGGACCATTATCTTGCATACCTATCATTTGAGGAGAAATTTACTACTAACGATTAAGTTTATGTGACCTAATTTGTCCAAAATTGATATCAACTTGTTAGCTCACCCGAGCGAAGCTCAGGGGGAGCTGAAGTGATCACTATCCGCCGTCCATGCAACCGGTGTAAACTTTTATTATCAGCTTCTCAAAAACTGCTGGGCCGATTTACTCCAAGTTTGGTATTGATGTTCATCTGTATACATCAATTCAAGTCTGTTCAAATAAAGATTTCATGCCACAAGGGGCTCCACAGGGACACGACTCTGATACACAGTATGTAGAGAGTGTATTATCACTAATCACCTGCAGAGTGGAGATTCCACCTGCGAAATAATAGCAAATTTGTTGAAAAGCATTACAAGCGCAAGCAAAGTTCCAGCCAATGGACCTCCGAGTTATACCCGGAGGACAATTGAATTGACTGAAACATTGCTTGTGTTTTTGTCCACGTGTACATAATTTGAAAGTAATACTTTGAGTGATAACTCCACTCCCCGGGTGATTTAGTTACAACCCACTCTCCACGTACTGTATTAGCACCCACAAAATATTACAAAAATATTTTAAAATCTTCTCTAGACCCAGTGGCCAAAATATTTTGATATTTGGTATGTAGCATTCTTGGGTGGGTCTGATCCAAGTTTGTTCAAATCAGGTGTAGGTTTAACATTGTGACACACTGTGTGGGCTCAAATTTGAACTTCGTGCAATTTAAGAAAAATTCTTTTAAAATCTTGTCCAGACCCAGTAGTCAAAATCATTAAAAATATTCTTCTCCAGATCTAGTGATGAGAATGTTTTGATATTTCATATTTAGTATCCGTGGGAGGACCATGTGAATATATGTTTACATGAAGTTCCTGCACTTATATGATATTTGGGATAACTATTGGAGCCTAATATTTAACTTTGTGCAATAAAGAGAATATTTGTTTAGAAGCCGGACCCGAGTATTTTGATATTTCAGATTAAGCATCCATGGGAGGACCAGATACAAATTTATTCAAATCAAGTTACTGATATAACAATTGGGCTCACTATAGGAGCCTGCATGTCAACTTAGTGCAATAGTGGGGATATTCTTAAAAAATCTCCGGAAGACCCAGTGATTAGAATGTTTAAATTTTTCGTATTTAGCATCCAGGAGAGCACCAGATTCAAGTCTATTCTGTTCAAGTTCAAACTCTCATATTTGTGTTCCCTATGGGAGGCCGAATTTTGAATTTAGCGCAATATAAAAGTTGCTTGAAAATATTCTCTAGTCTCAGTGATCAGAAACCATTAATAATTTTTATTTAGTATCTGTGTGATAATGTTACATGTCTTTGGTTAACATGGTCTCAGTTTAGCGACTTAGGCCTCTTGGGACCTCTTGTTTTTTACCAGTGATGGTTAGTATCAATATAGTCGTCGGATTTCAAAATGCACATATCAAGTCAATCCACAGAGTTTTCTTATGTAAGGTGTAAGCACTTTGAAATTTGAAATCTGCTGCCTCCAGGTAACATATTTCAAATTTTGACCGTCTTACGTGGATGGCTTGAGCCACTCAAAAGCAGTGTAAGAGTTAAGTACATGTACGTAACGGCTTGTGATAATTTTCAGGAAAAACCTTGACCTGTAATGGGTTCTAAACATTTAATAACAAAAGTAATTAAAAGGTAATCTAACTCGCAGAAAGGAACAAACAGCCTCATTGGTTTGCAGTTGTAGAATAAAGATTGCTATCTGATTCTTCCTGCATTATTATTGTTTAAATTTTTTGTGCTGATTGCACTCATTTGGTTTTTATTATCTTGTCAATTTTATTGGTCTTTAATACATTCTTGTGGCAAGCATATTCTGTTCAAGAATATAATTCTTGTCAATTGCTAATACATGATAAATATTTACGTCAAAATTAGGAACAATGTTATCTGAAATACTTCAAGTTCACCTTAACTTGATTTCCATTTTTTACCTCTCACCATGAAGTGGGAGGGGACTATAGGAATAGGTTCTGTCCCTCCACCCTTCTGTCCATACATCCATCTTTCCATCTGTCTGTCCCGCCCCATTCCTTTTTATCACATGTGAAAGAACACTGTTCAGCATGTTTTTTTTTCAACTTTCATATATAGCTTTTTTGGTAATAATATCACAGATGGGATCAAACCAGCTCTGTCCAAATGTTTTTTTCTAGTTTTTTGCCCTTGTTGGACTTGTTTGTAATTTTTATTGTAAATTCTTGTTTTGTTTGTGTTTTCTTTTTAAAAAAGTCTTTTTTGTTGTATATGTGACAATTCTCATTTTTTTAAAAATAAAGTTAAACATGTGTAGATTATAAACATGAGTTTGTGTTTATTAAGTGTAACAGACCTTTACACACATTAAATGCTTATTACTTAAACACTTGGCGTGTTTAAAATCTAAACACACACATTTAAAGGTTAAACACAGACCTTTAAAAGTTAAACATGCAATGCGTTTCGAAAGGTTAAACACTTTTAGTCAATTTATAAACATTCCACGTGTTTAAGTTAGTTAAAAACATTCCTTTTATAAGTTAAACATGTAAACACCTAGAATGTGTTTATTAAGTGTAACAGAAATGTGTTTAACTTTGCATTTAGAAATTAAACATCTGTTTTTACAGTGTACTTTCATTGATATTAGATCCGTATATGACGGGAATTTGATTCATTGATATTCAAACTACTCATAGCTCCCTTTATGCTATTCCCTTGAATGGATCACTACCACAATGAATTTTTGCATTTTCTATTCTGTATATTCCAGTAGTGACAACTCATCCCGCAGTTATCTTAGAAACAGGACGATAGGCTAATGAAAATTGACTACGATGATCAGATATCACCTGTGTGGTTGAAGAAAATGCCATAATTATATCTTGAACAAACCAGAGGAAACACGATCTACAAACCCTTGCTCCAGTTGACACGTTTAAAAATTTCCCGACTAAATATGTGTTCTCTAGTTAGATTGGATACGATCGATCTTGTTCCTCTGAAAACTACAGGAAGGGTAGTCATCTTCAGAAAGTCGGCAATGTATGGACTCCAAATCTCCGTTGTATTCGATTCTGTTTTCGAATAACCGAGATAGTTTCGAGTCGTATGCAATCAATGAAAAGACTCTAAATCGTATCGAATCTCGAGCGTTCTCCGGAAGCTATCTGAAACCAACGTCTTCGATGATACGCATTCAAGACAGTACAGCAAGCAGTCCACAGCAATTTCAAATAGTTAATGCTTAACCCACTGAGTATTTTAAATATATTTTATGTCAAATCTAGTCACGTCTGCTGTGTAGCAGCCATGACTGGACTTGTTGAAAAATTCATTTAAATATATCTCAAGAAATCATTGGTGAAAAGGTCCATTCAATTTACAGGGCGGAAATTGGATTAAATTATGACCAAATTATACATATTTCAGTGGCATGAGAAATCCTTTCCTGTGCAAGTATGTCCATCAAACGCATACAAGAAGGTAAAGGTAAACACTGTTATCAAGAAATATGTTGGTTATATGAACTGAAGGTTCAAACTGTGTCAGCGGATATTGCACAGTAGATAAATGATTTTGTAATATTCAAGACATTCCGTTCAAATAATATTAATTACACAGTTTGTTGGTGGCCTAATATGGTATATATGGTGTCAGTTAATTCCATATTGGACTCGAGCTGAGCGAAGCTCAAGTCCAATATGAAATTAACTGACACCATATATACCATATTAGGCCACCAACAAACTGTGTAACGAATATATCTTACCGACTGCTGCATCGATGCACAGAACTAATAACAACAGCGATCAAAATTAAATGAGAGAATTCTCACAATGTGTTCACGTGTCTTTGCCTTGTTACTATTTATGGGAGAGTGCCTACAGGCTCTCCCATAAATTGTAACAAGGCAAATGCATACATACCAAACAGTTTCATTTCAAAGGTAACATGACACACATCCACACAATATGAAGCCTTTTAAGTTGCCTAACCTGCACTTCAGACCAAATATGGGCTTCCAACACTCAATCTTTCAACTTGAAGCGTTTATCGACTGCCGCCATTTTGAATAATCAATGAACAAAGAGGAGATTATCCATACCTGTCAGCGTATATTGATGTTGGCAAGCAGTATATAGTTTTATATGCAGTCTGCATGTGACGTCTTTGAAACAATGAAATTCCCGAATACTTGTAGAAGGTAAGATACTTATTCATTTAAGTTATTCTCCTTGATGTGGCTAAGATTTCATCACTGCAATATTTTTGTTTGAATGTATCGCTGAGCACGCGCATAAAACAGAGCAAACACTTTTTGAATGTCAAAAAGATGTCTGTTGGTGTCCGTTCTCCCTGTAAACTTCTACCGTTTTCTGACCTTCAGTTCGTCCTACACCTAACCATACGCACTCCTTTACGTTGTCTATCCGTTCAGCATGCCTTAACCACGCTTGGCTTCAGTTCATGATATCAACCTCCTCCTCCTCGATCAATGTAGTTATTCCACTTGCTTTTCTGTGGAGACCCAGGGCGCCTGGGTGTTACTGTATGCCCCCCCCCCCCCTTTCAGAGCAGTGGGATTCTTTGACCTCCCGGAGGTCACATTTGTGTGACACGGACACCATAGGAGTTAAATAATATCTTTAGCAACTCCAAGTACACTTGAAGTACGATAACATTATCTTCGATGAAACAAAACTACATTGTTTTCGTAAAGCAGAAAACTTAATATTTAAAACTCGTTCAAAAGAAACCATCATTAGCGTTGAAGTACATCTTATAACTGGTCGATTTTGTTGATTAAACAAGAGAATAATTTCGCACAGTAGGAGAAACGTTAACCCTTCGAACTCGAAATACCGCTTTTCTGTCCAGAAACATGATACGATATCATTTCATTAACCCTTTATCTAACATGAAAAGAAGACGACACCTGCCAAAAAATTCGCGAATAACTAATTTTTAAAAATTTTTTGCCTCAAAAACAAAGGCTATGACCCTCGAGCTCGTTCCAATGAGGGGTCATAGCCTATGTTTTTGAAACAAAAAATTAAAAATTAATGAAAATCAATTGGCGATTTTTTAGAATAGTGTTGGTCGGTTTTTGCTGTCACGTTGGATAAAGGGTTTAGTGCGATGGCTGTTAAGTGTATGAGTGGTGTAGAGCAACCAATATTTGTAACCTTCAGTCCCAGGGCTGCACGTTGAAAATATTAATAGGTCTACCCTCCAGATAATGAATATGGTCTCTTCCAATTGCTGCCACCGAACTGACATGGTAGATGTCATCACGGTTTGAAGGGTAAACCTCCCACAGGGATAAGCCTTCCTTTATCTAAAATGTATTCCATTTTACATGGATCAGGAAACGTCGGGTGCGTGTTGTGTTTTACGTATTGTAGCCAGGTCTAAACCATTTTGGTAATTATGTTAATGTACAAAGCTTGCTTAGCTGTGAGAAGCCTCTATCTTCATATGTGTTTTTAGTTAAATAGTCTTCCGACTCCGATAAATACTACCTACATCAAAAACAAGAAAATATAGCAAAGCTATGCAAAAAAGGAGGAGAAAAAATTCCAGAGCTGCGAGTATCTACCTGATGATATTTTTTTATATTTTAAAATTTTAATCTCAAGTGGAAAGGATAATCTTCCAAGTCATGTTTACAGAGTGCTAGTTCAAGGTTCAGGGTGGCAGTTTCCTGAATGCAGAGATTGCCTCCGAACCAAGGTTATGCCATTATACACTGCTAAAACTGTATTTCTCGGAATTCCTGCTGTAAAATTTAGCCTTATAGATGAGAGTGAGACCATACCAAATGAGTAAATGAAGCCTAAAGTAATCAAACAGTTAGAAAATGAGAGCACACAAAGGTTAGAAAAAGACAGAAATTAACATTTGACAATTCCACAGCTGGTCCTTTTTAAAAACCAAACCAAACGTTAAAAGAAACATTTATAAACTTTAAAGACTTATGCAGTGTTGTTGATTTGGAAACACGAGGAGAGCTGAAAACAACACTTATAAAAATGGCAAGAAGTGTTATTTCACTCACTCTTCTCAGTTTCTTTCGGAGTAAAAATATTTTTCATAATCTTATTGATTAGGAATAGAATTTACCTTACACGAGTACTACAGTGACTGTAGAACTAGTCTATTTAAGAAATTCACCGACAATCCCTTTCTCCCTTTGTTGAATGATTGCTTTCACTTCTTTACAGTTTCCGAATGCCATCATGGAGAGGTTAATGCAATTCGTGAATCGATTGATTGTCCATATCCAAGGCCTGCATAAAGTAACCCTTTACCTAAGAAAATGGCAATTTTTTTTATATTGTAATTTTTTGCTTCCAAAAGATAGCTGATGACCACTCATTGGAACGAGTGCATTGCGCTCGTTCCAATGTGAGGTGAAAAGCTATGTTTTGGAAGCAAAAAATGAAATTTTTTAGTTATACGAGAATTTTTGTTACAAGTTCTGTCTGCTACTAGCATTAGGTAAAGGGTTAATCAACCCAAATGAAAAGCGAGACAAACTATAAACAATAGCATCATTGAATAATAAATGCACCAGGTGACCAAATGGTGCGATTTGGTTGGTCAGTATGTGCAATACGTAATGCCAGTTGTAAGTGTGATCGTTGGAAAAGTTTGGTTTTTGCCCCTCACAATAGGTATGATCTTCCATACCCTCCTATTAAAAATTGCTATTACCTAAAATATTTCGAAACAGCATAATGCCATAAATCGAAATAGCTATACAGACAATGACAGGATACCATAAGCACTTGGTCTTAAACAATGAAAAAAAAATGAAAATCTGATTATTTTATGTATGTTTTTGAATTGACTGGCATGATCACAAATATTAATTAATTTTTTATACAAACTTTACATTTCAACTCGATTTCAATCTAAATTTTTGTTCATATAAGAACTGTAGATGTATAAGTTGACAATCGCTTTTCCTGACGTCTGCATCAGCAGTGATTTTACTTATGCGCGGAATTATCCCCCTTAGAAAAGCATATAAATGTGCACTGACCTCACTTATGCACAGAAAATCAAATCAAATGGCTTCGAAAAATGGATATTTCACTCGATACACACAGCTTCAAAATTCATGTTTATGAGACTGAGAGACATGCCACAACTAACTGTTGTCTTTCCCACTTGAGTTCAAGTTTAGTAACTCGATTATAAAGCTGTAATATCTGGGATACACTTTTGTGGATGCAAAGGGAAATGACGTTGTTTTGCCTGGTGGGTGTGAAAACAAAGTTTTCAATTCGAAAGTTTAAAAGTAGAAAACTGATTTTTTGATGCAACGCTCCGTCTCACAACATTCGAGACTTGCACACCTTTGCAGATTGCGTACCCACCGTAACAGCCACGGAAATCCCACCCAGAAAACCAGGGAACGGTACATCCATTGGGGTATTGAAAATGTGAAAAAGTTGCGATTGAAAGCAGTATTTGCTATTTTTTAAAATCATTACTGATGATCGGACACGATCTGACAATAGTCTTTCCAAAATATGACGATGTCAGATGATTTTCGAAAAACATGTCTCAAAACAGTCACTAACATACCGCCACATAAATTAGTTTGGCACAATATATCGCCCGTTACTAGGGAGGCAGGTTGGTTGCTAAGGTAACCAACTAACATCATTGCCGACTCCTTAGTTTAGATCCCTGGTGTATTATAGGTACATATATTGAATTTAGTCAGAATTGTACTAATAGATAGCCCATCGCTAGGGAGGAATGCGGTTGCTATGGACACCAACTTACATCACTACAGACTCCTTTTAGATCCTAAGTTTATAATGGGCCCCATATCAGACTTGGCCAGAATTGGCCCAATAGACCACCCGTTGCAAACGAGGCATGTTGGTTGCCAAGGAAACCAACAGACGTCATTGCCAACTCATTTGTTTAGGTGTCTTGTGCATTATGGGTTCATATATCAATATATCAAATTTGGTCAAAATTCACCCCGTTTCGACTCCATGGTTTAGATCCTTAGTGCATTGTCGGTCCATAGATTGAGTTTGGTCAAAATTGACCCAATAGGTCGCCCGTTGCTAGGGAGGCACGTTGGTTGTTAGGGAAACAAACTGACATCATTACCGACTCCTTAGTTTGAATCCCTGATGCATTATGGCTCCACATATCAAATTTAGTCAAGATTGGCCCAATAGGTCGCCCGTTGCTATGGAAACAAACTGACATCATTATCGACTCCTTGGTTTGAATCCCTGGTGCATTAAGGGTCCACGTATCAAATTTAGTCGAAATTGGCCCAGTAGGTCGCCCGTTGCTCGGGAGGCACATTGGTTGTTAGGGTAACCAACTTGACACCATTTTCGATTCTTTTGTTTGGATCCCTAGTGCATTGTGGTTCCATATATCAAATTTGGTCGAAATTGGCCCAAGAGACCGCTCGTTGCTAGGGAGGCACGTTGGTTGCTAGGGAAACAAACTTGCATATTTTTTTAACTCCTTGGTTTGGATTCCTAGTGCATTATGGGTTCATATATCAAATTTAGTCAAAACTTGCCCAATAGGTCGACCGTTGCTCGGGAGGCACGTTGGCTGACTAGGGAAACAAACTGACATCATTACCAACTCCTTGGTTTGAATCTCTGGTGCATTAAGGCACCACTTATCAAATTTAATCAAAGTTGGCCCAGCAGGTCGCCCGTTGCTAGGGAGGCACATTGGTTGTTAGGGAAACCAACTGACACAATTTTCGATTCTTTGGTTTGGATCCCTGGTGCATTGTGATTCCATATATCACATTTGGTCGAAATTGGCCCACGAGGCCGCCCGTTGCTAGGGAGGCACGTTGGTTGCTATGGAAACCAACTGACATAATTTTCTACTCCTTGGTTTGGATTTCTAGTGCATTATGGATTCATATATCAAATGTTGTCCAATTGGCCCAATAGGTCGTCTGTTGCTATGGAGGCACGTTGGTTGCTAGGGAAACAAACTGACATCATTACCGACTCCTTGGATTGAATCCCTGATGCATTATGGGTCAACGAATGAAATTTAGTCAAAATTGGCCCAGTAGGTCGCCCGTTGCTAGAGAGGCACGTTGGTTGTTAGGGAAACCAAATGACACCATTTTCGATTCTTTGGTTTGCATCCCTGGTGCATTGTGGATCCATATATCAAATTTGGTCGAAATTGGCCCAAGAGGCCGCCCGTTGCTAGGGAGGCAAGTTCGTTGCTAGGGAAACACACTGACATCATCATCGACTCCTTGGTTTGCCCCCCTATTGCATTATGGGTCCATATATCAATTTTGGCCAAAATCGGTCAAATAGATCGCCTGTTGCTAGGGGTGTTGCGTGTTGCTAGGAACGTCACGTGATGTAGTAAATTGTAAATTCGTCTGACTCCCGGTGTATTATGGGAGAATATCTCAATAGCACCCCCCCCCCTCTCCACGTCCCCTCCCCTGTTACTTCCCTCAACTGATGGTTCACTCACTTTAAAAAAAACACTTGGTATCCGAATGTTCCTTTGAAAACAATTATATTGTCCCTTTTTATTCTTGAGAAGATTCCTCGAATAAGAGCTGTTCTCGTAAAGTCTCTTCTCGGGCGTTCCTTCCGGTGAATAAAAAAAGTGTTTATAATATAAAGGACCCTCGAGTTCAGACGCCTCCGGCGTATGAACTCGTGCGCCTACGGCGCAATCGTCCTTTAAAAAAACCCAGCTTTTGTCGGTGTTGGAAGAAATTATTGCATTAGATAACTGTTGTTACCTTCGACGCACAAAATAAGTTGGTTCCGCTTAATAAAGTACCGGATCTTACAATAACGTGAACTGTGTTTTAGAATCAATCCCTAAATTACCTTATTTATATACCTCTCAAAGATATACATAGTTTTTATGTAATTTTTATTGATCATATATAAAAAGGCAAATGTATAAGGTTTGATATATTGGTCATGCACATGTACATAATGGGGTGTGATAGGCTTTGAATATTGGGGATATAGGGGAGCTCACAGCTATTGCTAGCCCTAACCCCAACTAGTTGGGGCCAGTCCTTGCTCCTGGTAGGCACGTGTCCCGTCTTGAAATGTATGTGTGTTTTTCTCCGTGTACCTTTGACCAGCACTCAAGCATTTCAAGACTGGTATACGCGATGACTGAATGGGGGCGAGTGAATATAAATTCCGCCCAAATGAAGCTGAGATTTTCCAACTCAGCTGAGAGCCACCATGAGGGAAACGCGATCACCATCAAAGGCCCACAAGGCAGCGCTGCAGCCGATGAACACACATGTTAACATAAAATAATCTACAAACTTTGTCCAAGAATGAAACATAAGTTCATGAAATGCTGTATGTTGTGGGACATTCCACTCCCCGGTGTAAGTTGATGCCGCAGATGGGGAGACCGGAGGCGCAAGGATAGCTGAATAAGTAGGGCTGGCATTCATCAGTGGAATGGAAAATCCTGTAGAACAGAATTCACAACATGGCAACGATATTTATTTATTTATTTATTTATTTATTTATTTATTTATTTATTTATTTATTTATTTATTTATTTATTAGTGTTTAAGGTCACACATCGTGGCCGTTACAGTTTTACGGGTGGAGGAAGCCGGAGTAACCGGAGAGACCCACCGAGCATCGACGAGCAACTGTCAGCTCCTCAACATTCTAACTTTGTTCAACCTCCGCTCAAGCAGGGTTACAGCGGTTGAAGGACATGAACATGGCAACGATGAACGCCGGACTGCTAAGAAGTAGAATGATGGGAGGAGAAGGCTTAAGCTGTGGACCAATTACCATGAAGGGGGCGGTATTTTAAATATAGCAAAGAGATTTTTGCGCGTGGCGAAGTACTGCATTGGGGGTGTGAATGTATCGCATATAACAAGCGGATGACCAGCGGCCTAAGGTTTGAATAAGGTGATCCCCCAAGCGTGCAGAACACGCAGAGGAGGCTCCACCTGATCGAAAGCTGTGGTCAGAGTATTCAGACACAGGAAATCCGCATTGACAGAGAATGTATCGAAGATACTGTATGAGGAAGGTTCGGGTGAATGAGGAACCAGAAGCAGTGATGAACAGTGGGTGTGCAGGTAACGCAAGGTGGGATGTTGACCTGCGGGGAGCAATGTATAGTTCGAGAAAGCGAACCGGACATATGGGATTGCGCAAACGAAAATACTTGATGAGCACACCTGTTTTTAAAAGTGTCGGTTTTGGAGTGTTTTAGGAGGAGTGTAGCCATGAAACCATCGTGACTGAAGGTAACATCTCCCAATCAAGGATGAGAGGCGGGGTCAAAGGAAGTAGTTGGTGTGGTAATTTCACTACAGCGCAGAAACCCAAAGAAGGCTAGACTGAAGGATGTGGTTAACATGAGGGATGTTTCATAACGATACGAGTCCAAAAAGGAGATTATGGAAGATAGGATGGGGTAGGTAATGGGGAGACGGACGCGGCTAGTAGAGGGCTGTCTTTTTGATGGCTTTAAGGATAGATGCAATGCGTGGCCAATGGTGTCCTGGTGAAATTTCTAAAGGTTTGGAAGACCTGCAGATATGTAGTAGTGGCGAAGTTCAGACAGATAAAGCCTGATGGCAGAGTGAGAGAACTGCATAGGGCCCAATAAGTAGGCGATGAATTGCAATATAAGTGATTCTGTAGATATTGGTATGGATGTCCCAGGGCATCACGGAACATTGTTCATAGCAGCAAAGATTTGATAGCATGTAAAACCACTAGCATAACTATTTTTTGTTTGTGAAGTAACAGATGAATCCCACAGGCTGTGCAGAACAGTTGTTAGTTCTCCATGACGTCTTCCACTGGTGGGCAAGGGTGAGGCTGCGGATCTGCATCTGGCGCTAAGGTGCGAAATTCCTGCGAAAAACGAGATAAACTATCAGAAATTTGATTGCAGTGATCCGGAATATATTTAGAGTAGAACATAAAATGATGGTTCAATGCGCATTTAGTGAGGCGGCGCATGAGTATCGTAATTTGAGGAACTGGGAGCTGCCTAATATGTACAGTGGCCTCATTGTCACAGATGAAAACAATACGTTTTTATGAGTAAAGGTGTAGAATATGGGACTTTTCGTTTTTTTTTAAAAAATAACGCTTTTCTCGCTATTTTTTCTCTGTTTTCTTAAAGTAAACTATATTTTGAACAAAATGACACAAAATTAGGTACCTCTATCATGTTTTAACATGTCAGAGAGTAGATTATAAATCCCGTTGAATTGCTAGTTTCTCAGGTGCCATTTGTTTCAACCGCTGAAAATTTCGCAGCATCTGTTGTTTTATTCGTTCTTACGAGTGACGTCACAGGGGAGAAATCATTCTATGGGATAGAAGGTGCGCTTCGCTTGTGTGCATTTTAGCAGGTGTGCTTCGCTTGTGTGCGTGTTCTTCGATTTAAGGTCAGTTCAGATAGGACCAGGGTGAGCTAATCGGTAAGCTAACCATGGCCCTTACTAGACTGACCCTAAAATTTGATCTAGGCCTAGGGTCAGTTTAGTGAGGGGCAGGGTTTGTCAGCAGACATTTCAATTACTAAACTCTTCCCCTATGAGAGCGATAATGGAACGGAGCGATTGCAGTGAGTTCGACGGCGCTGTCACAATAAAATCGTTAATATTTCTTGAAAAAACGATAAAAGTGTGTGATTTTGTGTCATTTTGTTCAAAATATAGTTTACTTTAAGAAAACAGAGAAAAAATAGCGAAAAAAGCGTTATTTTTATTAAAAAACGAAAAGTCCCCTATTCTACACCTTTACCTTTTCATGTCCAAAGATGCCCCCCACAGAATCGCGTCAATGACGATGGGATAAAGCTCCAGAAAAGCCATCGACCATTTCTGCTTGGTGATTTTTGAGAGGTCGGAGGGCATCGAGCTTGAAACCAGGGCGGAGCATAGTAGCCGCCGAAGCCAATGGAGGAGCTGGCATCGGTGGTCAGGGAAATGTCACTGGAGAGAACCATTTGACTGCAGAGGAAGAATGATATACCATTCCATGTAGCCAGGACGTCGAACCACATGGAAAGATCTTTTCTGCATTATGCGGAATATTTACGTGATGCCAGAGTTCAGTGACAGAGGTAGACAGAGAAATAAGGTATGAAATGAGGGAGCGGCCAGGTAGAATACGCGACATGAAAAACTGAAATGACCGAGTAGACTGAGCAGTTCACGTTTGGTGCATGTTCGTTTGTGAAGGAAAGACTGTAGCATGAGAGTAATGCGGCGCAATTTGTCTGGTGGCAGGCGACTTTCCATTTTTTCAGTGTCGAGAATAATGCCGAGATATTCTAAGGAGTGTGATGGCCCATCAGATTTGTCTAAGGCGAGGGGAATGTTCAAGTCCTGGAATACGTGCACCAAGGAAGACATGGCACTCGCGGGATCCCATAATGTGTACGAGCTATAAATCAAATGGCCTGGGATAGCTGATCGAAAAGATAAGGGGACGAACGCAGCCAAAGGCCAGGCGATTGTGAAAATAAATTTTATCGTCCTATTTGATACCATAGAAAGTCCAAAAAGTTGGATGAATGGGCAATGATTTGAAAGCAGACTTTATGTCGACCTTGCACAACCAAGAACCTGGGCCTGTTTCCTGGATAATGTTGACAGCGTGGTCGACAGTGATATATGAATGTGAAAAATCTTGCTTATCAATGAGGGAATTGATCGAGTCGTGACCTTTGGATGAGTGGGAGGCAGAAAGGTCGACGATGAGGCGGTATATATTTGAGAACTTGCGAGTAGCAACACCAATAGGGCTAATTCTATATATGGTAAACTGAGATGTGGAAAAGGAGCCGAAAAGAAACTCAGCAGTAAGTTCGGTAGCAAGTAACTTCTCCACGATGGCCGGCTGCTGTCTGGAAGAATTTAATTTTTTTAACTCCAGTGAGTGAGTGGGACGGTAGATTGCTAATACCAGTGTCGAAACCATGGGTCAACCTGGCGATGAGATTGAAAGAGGAAGATTGATCTTGGTGCTCTTGATGGAGAGCTTGCACTGTAGGTAGGTGAATAGGGGTGGTATGCACGTATAAATGGGGGTCACATTATATGACTCTGTAGAAAAAATTCAGGAAAAAAATATCAACTAAAATAGCAAATTTTTACGTTTGTTAAAGTTACTTGAAAAAAAAACTGTCGAGAATAGGATGCAATGGGCCATAAACAAACATTTTCTGCGTTACAGATTGCTCCCACTCCCACCCTACAATTCAGTCTGTCATTTCTTCTTTTGTAGAGCGCACAAAGGTCTAATGAACAAGATTAGGAAAGAAGCATCTCTTGTTTCAGGAGGTTTGCGAGTCGGAACGTATGTTCAGCACGACGCTTCGAGTCTCAGTTGAACATAAACCGAGCCGCAAACCTCAGACCATGTGACAGTCAATTCATCACAACAATTTATAGTATTTCAAAATAAAGATAATAGACATTAAAATTAGGTATGATATAATAAATGTGGATTGACAAGTGTAAGCAATCCAAGGTTTCTTTGCTGTTCCACGACAAACATTAAACAAGTTTTAGCCATGAAATCACCGGAACGAACAAAAAAGTCCAGCAACTGAAGCTTTATTTGTGTTTCGATTACTTTGTCACGTGCTTTTAGAGTACTACCTTTGTGGAAACTCCGCTTATGCGTGTTTTGGTCACACAATACAGTAAGCGCAAAAATGGTCTTCTTTTGTGTGCGTGTGTGTGTGCGTGTGTGTGTGTGTGTGGGGGGGGGGGGGGGGTTGTCTTACCGATTGGATGAGGTAAGTAGACAAAAGAGTTTGCGTGTTTCGCCTTACCGAGGTACAAAAGACAAAAGAAACCCTTTACCTCGGTTGTTTTCCCAGAACTGTACCGGCAAAACGAGGTAGAAACCGTTAGTCCACACAAAGGACATACAATGGGGTACCTCGGTATGTGGGGTAGACAAAGATGTGTGTGTGTGTGTGTGTGTGTGCGTTTGTCTTACCAACTTGACGAGGTAACTAGACAAAAGAGTTTGCGTGTTTCGCCTTACCGAGGTACAAAAGACAAAAGAAACCCTTTACCTCGGTTGTTTTCCCAGAACTGTACCGGCAAAACGAGGTTGAAACCGTTAGTCCACACAAAGGACGGACAATGGGGTACCTCGGTATGTAGGGAAAACAAGACTGTGTGTGTGTGTGTGTGTGTGTGTGTGTGGGGGTTTGTCTTACCAACTTGACGAGGTAACTAGACAAAAGAGTTTGCGTGTTTCGCCTTACCGAGGTACAAAAGACAAAAGAAACCCTTTACCTCGGTTGTTTTCCCAGAACTGTACCGGCAAAACGAGGTTGAAACCGTTAGTCCACACAAAGGACAAACAATGGGGTACCTCGGTATGTAGGGAAAACAAGACTGTGTGTGTGTGTGTGTGTGTGTGTGTGTGTGTGTGTGTGTGTGTGTGTGCGTGCGGGTGGGGGGTGGTTTGTCTTACCAACTTGACGAGGTAAGTAGACAAAAGAGTTTGCGTGTTTCGCCTTACCGAGGTACAAAGGACAAAAGAAACCCTTTACCTCGGTTGTTTTCCCAGAACTGTACCGGCAAAACGAGGTAGAAACCGTTAGTCCACACAAAGGACAAACAATGGGGTACCTCGGTATGTAGGGTAGACAAGACTCTCTGTGTGTGTGTGTGTGTGTGTGCGTGTGCGTGTGTGTGTGTGTGCGTTTGTCTTACCAACTTGACGAGGTAACTAGACAAAAGAGTTTGCGTGTTTCGCCTTACCGAGGTACAAAAGACAAAAGAAACCCTTTACCTCGGTTGTTTTCCCAGAACTGTACCGGCAAAACGAGGTTGAAACCGTTAGTCCACACAAAGGACAGACAATGGGGTACCTCGGTATGTAGGGAAAACACGACTCTGTGTGTGTTTGAGGTTAAAAAATCGCACTGGCACAGACATTTCATACTGAAACGTTTTTTTCTTTTAATATGCCGCCGAAAAATTGTTTTCATTTACTGAACCCAGATGGGTTTCAAACATGACAAAAAATTACACCAAATTTGATTTAAACTAAGTGATGAGCTTAGGAACTGGTTAAACTGACTGGCAATAATTGATTTTATTCATTGATGGGCTCTAATTTAGTCCTTACAAGGATGTTACGCAAGCTTTTGTTTTTTTTATAGGCGATGACAGGTCGAAGATTCAAAGGTTCATTTAATTTAGCATTGGTAAAATTGAATTCATCTTTTAACATTTTTGCTATTTCGATATTCATTCTGTTGTACGTTAAAGTGAAAGGAATGATGGACCTCCTTTCGCATTCGCCCTCTGATATGTTCATACCAAATGGCCAGAGGGTTTGAAGCGTATTGATCCAAAAAGCTTCACGTTTTTTTTCTAAATTCATCCGTTTCTTCTAATGTGTCTTTAATTGGTGGTTGTTCAATTGGGTGGATTTCGAAATCGTCCAAAGAATGGCCAGGAAGGTTAAAATGTTGTGCTACTGGGGCATCAGCATTATGTTTTATATCCTGTTTGTGTCTAGTAGCACGTTCTCGAAAAGGATTCTGACTTTGACCAACATACTGTTTCCGACATCGCTTACAAGTGATAAGGTAAATAATGTTTGGTGAATCACAATGGAGGGGGTTACGGATCTGATAATGATTTTTCGTTTGTTCGGAGGAAAATTCCTCTTTCTGATCAGGCATAAAAGTATGCAGTCTACAACGAGGCTTTTTGCAATTAAATACCGCGCCACTACTATTTTGCAACGGTCTGTTGTGTTCAATCTTCAGTGGTTCGAAATCGGTAGTTTCAGCTGGACTTTCGAGCTTTTTCAAGGTTTGGGATTTCAGGCTACGCAAAAGGCGCAGCGAGTACCCTCTCGATCTGAGGGCGCCAAATAGAGTAGAACAAGCCTCATTGAAATTTACCTTATCACTTGAATTGCGGTGGAAACGAATGAGCTGTGATTTGATGATACCTTTAAATGTTTGTTGAGGATGAAATGATTTAGTGTGCAACAATTGATGTGAATCAGTTGGTTTAAAATATACTTTATAATCTAAATGACCGGACGCCTGAAATTGCTTGCCTTTATACACGGTTACATCGAGAAAATCAACAGAATTTTCACTGATAGTAGCTTTCAATTTAATATTTGGATCGTGATTATTCAAAATTTCTAAAAATTCATCAAAATCTTCTTTTGAATGTTCCCAAATAATAAAAATGTCATCTAAATATCTGAGATATACGAGAGGATGCTTTGCACATTTGCTTAAGGCATTTTCCTCCCATTCCGCTACATAAATGCTTGCAAAATTAGGACTGAATCTTTTACCCATAGGACAACCCATTATTTGTAGAAAATATTCTCCATTGAATTGAAAGTCATTACCTTTTAAGCTCAGCTCTAAAAGATCCAAAATTTGTTCATCCGGGCGTTTCGCATCCGGATATTTTTCAAATGCATTTTTAACTGATTTAACACCTTTATCAATATCAATGTTCGTATACATACTGTCGATATCCAAAGTAGCCAGAATTGCATTTTTTGATATTTTCAATTTCGAAATTTGTGACAGGAAATCCTGTGTGTTTTTTAGATAGCTCGGATGTCTATTTGCTATAGGTTTAAGATGATAATCAATTAATTCCGAGATCGCATAAGATTCCGAATTACAATCTGATACAATTGGCCTCCCGGGTGGAGTTAAGTCATCCGTCCATGAAGAACGGTCCTTGTGGATCTTTGGTAGGATATAAAATTGTCTTGTTTGAGCACTGAGCCTAGCTGTTAAATATTTCAATTGTTTTTTGGTAATGTGACCTTCGTCGAGGAGAAATTTTAAGATCTTATTGAATTTTTCGATATTACTAGGCCAAATAAGTGAATCTATTTTCTTATAATGTTTAGTATTGCTGAGTTGTCTCATGGCTTCCTTTATATAATTATCCCGAGATAGAACAACTACCGACCCACCTTTGTCGGCTGGTTTAATTACTAATTTCTTATTTTTTCGAAGTTTCGTGAGGGCTCTCCGTTCACCAGCTGTTAAATTGTCTTTATCGGAGAGTATGTTCATGCTGAACACCTTTTTGATGATTCGTTTGCTAGCCTCAATAATTTCGGGATCTACTTCACTATCTGGAGGTGACCAACCAGATGATTCTGTAAAAGGAAGTTTCCGACCGCTGGAGTTTCTAAAGCGGTCGGCTAATTTCATTTGCCTAAGAAAATTACAGTTGTATGATGGTAAATTTGTTTGGTTATCAGTTTTAGGCTTTGGTGCTGGTACAAAAGTTAAACCGCGATCTAGATTTCTCTTGGATTGTTAGGTCATTGGTGCCAGACAGGTTAACCACATTAGTTCCTAATCCCACATCTGTTAGGCGGCTGTTACCTTTGCCTTTACTTAGTTTAAATTTAGGTGGTTCAACCAGTGATCGTACATAATATTGGCGGTTCTCGTGGTCCAATGGATTAAATCCTGAGCAACATCAAACTTTGCGTCATCAATTTTTGGTATCACGTTAACGTCCTTCACTTTCCGAATGGTTTCGTTGATGATGCTCAGGGTTCTCCTCTCAGCCTGAGGGAGTTTTTGCGAAAAGTTTAGTTCAGCGAAATAAATTTTTACTGATCTAAACTTGACCCTGATATCGCTAAGCATATTCCGCAACTGCTTAACTACGAGATCAGAATTATCGTTTCGAGAATTCACGCCAATATTTAATAATATTTTTTGGGGACTGGACTGGCCCCTGTGCCCTTTAAACATAGAGCGCAGATGATTGAATTTGGCGCCGGGGTAACACTCCACCTGGATGTCCGGATGGGGATTTCGATCAATGCGTCCTAAATTTGAACTTCCAATCATAAGGATGTTTTTACAAACATCGGGGAGGCGCCAATTCCTTTTGTCAAAATTAACTCCGCTTTTATGCCGAAACTGGGAGAATTTAGAATCAAATGAGCGGCCCGAGTTGCGGCTCGGTGATTTGACTTTCTCTGAGTACGATATACCTGGTTGAACCACACTAGATGCAGGGGAAGGGGGAGAAGAAACAGAAGCAGGAGAGGAAACAGAAACAGGAGAAGAAACAGAAGGAGGAGGAGGAGTTCTAGTGAGAGCACTAGGAGAACTAGAGAAGAAAGGCTGAGGAGGAGTAGGAGGTAGAGGAACAAGACGAGGCGAGACAGCGTTACTCAATTTGCGAGCCTCTTCAGTCACAATATGGACCGGAGATGTTTGCAAATTGAGGCGCTTACTCTGAGAGAAAGAAGAAGTAGAAGGAAAAGAAGAGGGAGAAGTGCTTTGCCTTGATCTTTTCTTATTTTGCTTTTCGCGTTGGGGTAGAGGGACAACACGGGCCGGAGTTTGCTTGCTCCCTCCCGTATTGTTCCTTACTCCAGACGCTGGGCGAAGTTCCGAAATGTAAGACTCATAGGCCGAAATCGTCTTACCTGTCAACTTGTTTTTAAAGTTTTTTTGAGCCCAGATCAAGGCACGCGCCGAAGCGCTGTTGAAGTCTATCTTTTCGAGTCCAGGAGGTGGTCGCATAGCCAAAGTTATCTTAGACTTCAACTGGTTTAAATTTATCTTATAATGCTCAATTAAAGCATTTAACGTTTGGTTGGCCCATCCCACACTAATCTGTCGAAAAACAGAAAAAATGTGTGGGGTGGGAAGAGCCGGCTTTAGAAAGCCCCCTAACTCATCCACTTTCTTCTCCAACTGCTTCGGGAAATCCCGGTTGGCCAAATGCTGCTCTAGGAGCCCAATATGGTGCATACACTGAATCACCTGGAAAAGGGCCTTGACCAATCTAGAATAGGCCTGGAACGATTGTTCCTGGCCCCTTCCAGACTGGGCAACTCTCTTTCCCTGATGCTTCTGTCTTTTTTGAGCCATTTGAAGAATAAGTAGATGAATTTAAAATGAAATTAAAATGAAGAAATGAAATAAATTAAAATGAAATCTAGATATTACCTATTAGAGAAGATACCTGGATTGGTTGTAGTCTTCAGCAAAGGTAGAAAATAATCCGTCTGTCTCGACGCGTTTCGCTTGGTTTGGCTTTTTCAAAGAGACTTTGAGGAAAATGATTCCAACTTTGGGAGGGCATGCATGGTATATATCCATATGTGGGCTGGGGGTGTTTTTCACAGCTCAGTACATAATTAAACTCGGTAACAAGCTGACAAATGTCACTCATCTAATTAATTCTTTTCAATCTGAGATGTCCCAAGTTTGTTTTTCACAACTCAGTTTGTGTCGTCCAAACAAGTTAGATAAAGCCCTATTGATTGGCTTCCATTGAATTTTAATCAGTCAGTGAGTGGTTTACTTTACTGACCCCATGAAGCCCTATTGGTTGGCTTTGATTTAAGTAAAACCAATCGGGAGCGGTTTGCTTTACTGGCTTCAGAAGTATGTGAAAATAATATGAAAAAATGGTTTGATAAAATATATTGTGACTAAAGAAATAAATGAAAAAATAACGCCAAAGATCATGATGCCTCACGAATGTTATCAGTTGGAATGAATATCCCCCGACGGAGGTTTATGACGGAAAATATTTTGCACCACGTAGAAATTGTGTGTTTTACCTTCTGAACCTCTACATTGTGTGAAAGGTATGAAAAATTAAATAAAAATAATAATTTAAATAAATGAATCAAATAAATGAATCAAATAAATAAATAAATAAATAAATAAACAAATAAATAAATAAATAAATAAATAAATAAATAAATAAACAAATAAATAAATAAATAAATAAATAAAAATTAATAAAAAATTAAAAATAATCAATAAATAAATATATAAAGAAATAAATAATAATTTTATTTAGGAAATACATACACATGATTGAAATTAGAACCTATTTTGTTTTTGGGCATAATGAACTCTGGCACTCGCCTGTGTGTGTTTGAGGTTAAAAAATCGCACTGGCACAGACATTTCATACTGAAACGTTTTTTTCTTTTAATATGCCGCCGAAAAATTGTTTTCATTTACTGAACCCAGATGGGTTTCAAACATGACAAAAAATTACACCAAATTTGATTTAAACTAAGTGATGAGCTTAGGAACTGGTTAAACTGACTGGCAATAATTGATGTTATTCATTGATGGGCTCTAATTTAGTCCTTACAAGGATGTTACGCAAGCTTTTGTTTTTCTTATAGGCGATGACAGGTCGAAGATTCAAAGGTTCATTTAATTTAGCATTGGTAAAATTGAATTCATCTTTTAACATTTTTGCTATTTCGATATTCATTCTGTTGTACGTTAAAGTGAAAGGAATGATGGACCTCCTTTCGCATTCGCCCTCTGATATGTTCATACCAAATGGCCAGAGGGTTTGAAGCGTATTGATCCAAAAAGCTTCACGTTTTTTTCTAAATTCATCCGTTTCTTCTAATGTGTCTTTAATTGGTGGTTGTTCAATTGGGTGGATTTCGAAATCGTCCAAAGAATGGCCAGGAAGGTTAAAATGTTGTGCTACTGGGGCATCAGCATTATGTTTTATATCCTGTTTGTGTCTAGTAGCACGTTCTCGAAAAGGATTTTGACTTTGACCAACATACTGTTTCCGACATCGCTTACAAGTGATAAGGTAAATAATGTTTGGTGAATCACAATGGAGGGGGTTACGGATCTGATAATGATTTTTCGTTTGTTCGGAGGAAAATTCCTCTTTCTGATCAGGCATAAAAGTATGCAGTCTACAACGAGGCTTTTTGCAATTAAATACCGCGCCACTACTATTTTGCAACGGTCTGTTGTGTTCAATCTTCAGTGGTTCGAAATCGGTAGTTTCAGCTGGACTTTCGAGCTTTTTCAAGGTTTGGGATTTCAGGCTACGCAAAAGGCGCAGCGAGTACCCTCTCGATCTGAGGGCGCCAAATAGAGTAGAACAAGCCTCATTGAAATTTACCTTATCACTTGAATTGCGGTGGAAACGAATGACCTGTGATTTGATGATACCTTTAAATGTATGTTGAGGATGAAATGATTTAGTGTGGGTTTGTCTTACCAACTTGACGAGGTAACTAGACAAAAGAGTTTGCGTGTTTCGCCTTACCGAGGTAAAAAAGACAAAAGAAACCCTTTACCTCGGTTGTTTTCCCAGAACTGTACCGGCAAAACGAGGTAGAAACCGTTGGTACACACAAAGGACAAACAATGGGGTACCTCGGTATGTAGGGAAGACAAGACTGAGTGTGTGTGTGTGTGTGTCTGTGTTTGTGTGTGTGTGTGCGTTTGTCTTACCAACTTGACGAGGTAACTAGACAAAAGAGTTTGCGTGTTTCGCCTTACCGAGGTACAAAAGACAAAAGAAACCCTTTACCTCGGTTGTTTTCCCAGAACTGTACCGGCAAAACGAGGTTGAAACCGTTAGTCCACACAAAGGACAGACAATGGGGTACCTCGGTATGTAGGGAAAACAAGACTGTGTGTGTGTATGTGTGTGTGTCTGGGTTTGTCTTACCAACTTGACGAGGTAACTAGACAAAAGAGTTTGCGTGTTTCGCCTTACCGAGGTACAAAAGACAAAAGAAACCCTTTACCTCGGTTGTTTTCCCAGAACTGTACCGGCAAAACGAGGTTGAAACCGTTAGTCCACACAAAGGACAAACAATGGGGTACCTCGGTATGTAGGGAAAACAAGACTGTGTGTGTGTGTGTGTGTGTGTTTGTGTGTGTGTGTGACGGGGGGGGGGGGGGGGTCGGGGTCAGTTCGGTTTGGACGAGACAAATGTACACAAGTGGGTGGAGATTTCATTAATAAAATATTTCCCAAATCAAGAAAAGGTGAAATCGAGATGTAAAGTTTTCGCACTTCGTTTTCGGCAGGTAAGATTCTAGAGAATTGGTGGAAGGAAAGCGACCAGAGATTCTAGTCCAGATCGCTACCCAGTCGCCATCTGGCCAAAAATCATGTTAGATTTGGTAATGAGAATACGATAATCCACTGATCCGTTTCAAGATTTGTGGGACCATATATTCACCACGGCGAAGACACTGATTAGCGCTTCACATAAAAAATGTGAAATAGTCAATTCGATAATCTATTTCTCACACGAACCAAATAATTATGGAGGCGCATAGAGTGCACAAAACATAACCTTTCATACATAAAATGGCAATATTGATTCGGAATGAAATGTTCAATGAGAACTATTATCTAGGTGCTTGTAAGAATTACATTGTTCTTGGCATTCCAAATATATTCTACTTCCTAAACGCGATAGTATTAACACTTTACCCAACGTAACGGCAAAAACGGCCAGCGCTATTCTCAAAAGTCACCAATTAATTTTCATTATTTTTTCATTTTTTTCTCAAAAACATAGGTTATGTCCCCTCGTTGGAACGAGCTCTTTTCAACGAGGGGTCATAACCTATGTTTTTGAGACAAAAAATGAAAAAAGTTAATTATTCAAGAATTTCTTTTGCAAGTGTCGTCTGCTTTTCATGTTAGGTAAGGGGTTAAACAATATGAAGATAAACAGCAGGCCTACCTTTTCACTTGATTTTACAACTATTCTATCACATGCGTATCGATTTTAAATTGGAATTTTCGAATAGATACAATTCCAAAATTTGCCGATTCATAATATACCTAAATGTACTCTTCTTGGTCGATTGCGAAATAACAAACAATGCTTTGAACTGGAAGACTCTCATCTTATTACTTATTATTACCACTTCACAGGGCGTTCTCTTGCTGATTAAAACGATTTTACCTGTATGGTAAAAGTGTATAATGCGCAGTCTCAAACCGGAAGTTGTGTGTTAACCTGGTTGACGGCCCGCCTCCAGATAAATATTTCGAAAACGCCTCTGCTCCGACTGAAGTTTCAAACGCCCGTATAAATGTAATGAATATTACACATTTGTGAACTTTCACCATTTGGTCATGAATTAATAGATTTGGAAGAGTTCAGATGAGTGTAAATAGTCATTACAAGTTTTGTGTTGTAAAGTTTTCAGGAGGAGGCCAGTCTTCCGTGTCATATTTTCGAGGCGAACAAAATTTATTCAAACGTGTATTTAAATGAATATTTAAATGAGCACGTGACGTTTTGTTTATAAAACAACAGACGACACGCGTGTTTTGACTTTTGTCTTGTGCCAAGTTGTCTGTAGTTGATGAAGAATCTTTGGATTTAACCATTTTAGAAGTGGTAATAATAGTAATAACAAGATTTTGTTTGGCGTACCTGTTTATTAACGGCCCTCCAGGAATGATTAACAGCCCTCGGGCCGTTAACAGCCCTCGACTTCGTCTCGGGCTTTTAATGGACCCTCTGGCTGTTACTCATTCCTGTCGGGCCGTTAATAAACCATAACGACCTCCAAAATCATGTTCTTGGGTATATTTTTACCACTTTAGTGGGCGTTCTCTAGTATATTAACGGAGTTTATGGGCGGTAAGACTCAGTAATGCATGACGCCATGCAACCGGAAGCGAGCCGCGGGCGTTAATGAAAACAAAATTCATTAACAACTCGCCGCCCGCTTTCGGTCATGGTAATAATAGTTATAACATGATTTTGTCGAGCGTCCCGGTTTATTAACGGCCCTCTGGCTTATTAACGGCCCTCGACTTCGTCTCGTGCCGGTAATAAACCCTCGGGCTGTTATTCTTTCCTCTCGAGTCGTTAATAAACCGTAACGCTTTCCAATCTCATGTTATTGTTATATTAATTTGAGTTCAAATTCACACCGAGGCCTCTAACATGTCATTGCGCCGGTGAATTGTAGGAGCAGACCAACTATAATTCTCAATGAGTGGCACCCAGGCTGCAAGGTATAATTAGTAATTGCTTCACTCCAAATGCGAAATACAGTACGGACGTCGCGGAAAGGCCAAAATCCACGCGTTGACAATATTTCCACGCATGCGTTAACATTGAATCCCCGACATAAAACAATAGAATCACTCTCACATTTTCAATGAATGAAGTACCCGTACGATCCGGTGCTTCTTTCATTGAAAATTTGCTGAAAATTAATGATTACTGATTGAGAAAATCGTCCGTGAGCAATACTGTCCACACGTGGATTTTAACCATTCCACGGTGGTTGTACTGAATGACCTCTTACAATTTCCAGGTGGGAGGACGGTGGCGTTGTGCACTGATGCGTGCACCCCGTCGATGGTGCAGTTGTCTTCAACCGCTGCAAACGCTGCATGCACAGAGTTAGTACGTTGGAGAGCCCAACAATTACTCGTTGCTTCTCGGTGGTTCTTCCCAGGTGCTCCGACTCTCTCTGCCCTAAACTGACCGTCCGACACGACGTGACACTGGCAGGTGAAACAGTCGTTTAAAACAAAACAAACAATGCACATGTATTGAAACACATTTAGTAGCAATGTTTCAATGAATTTCACCTTCGACTGGTTTAATCTGCTTCTTCTTCGATCATCTTCCAACTCGAAGGCTAGCTTTTAGGCTGGAAGATGAATGAGTCAGAAGAAATAGAATGAACCATGATGGTTACACAGTGGGCACCCGCACCCAGAAAAAAGACAAAAAAAAGGTATTCGTAGACGCTAAAAATAAATGAGTGCCAGTAGACATACACACAGAACGACACACCCGTTTGAATAAGTTAATCGATATAGCACGAGTGCCAGCATGGAAGGATAGAACGAGAGGCCACATTTTTTTATTTATTGGTGTTTAAGGTCACATACTTATGCACAATGGCTAGTCGTGACCGTGACAGTTTTACGGGTGGAGGAAGCCGTGGTACCCGGAGAGAACCACCGATCATCGACGAGCAACTGTCAGCTCCTCAACATTCTAACTCTGTTCAGGCTCCGCTCAAGCAGGGTTACAGCGGTTGAAGACATGTGCACCACCGACGTGCAGTACGCCTCAGTACACGGTGCCATCGTGGCTCCATGTAAGCAACCGGGATAAAGTGCCGGGCGGGGATCGAACTCGGGACCTCCAGCATAGAAGTCAAACAGTCTACAACTGAGCCACCGCGCTCCCTATCCTACAACTGTATGAGAACTTATTATGCAACTTACTTATACCTCTTCCAGTTTTTAGAAACTGAAAAAAGTGTGAAATAGTTTACACAATTACACACGGGCTTGAAGTTGGGCGGGGAGACGAGGGGTGAGGGCTAGCCCACGATAAACTCGCCAATGGAAAATCAAACAGGAATTCCCACGCAAACGATACCTCAACATTCTAACTCTATCCAAGCTCGGTTCAAGCAGGGTTACAGAGGTTGAAGACATATGCAGCATCGACGTACAGTACGCCTAAGTACACGCCGTCATCGTGCCCCCGTGTAGGTAACCGGGATAAAGTGTCTTACCCAAGGACACAACGCGGGTCGTCTCGGACTGTGATCGAACTCGGGACCTCTAGCCTAGAAGTCCCAACAGTCTAACACTGAGCCATGCCGCTCCCGCCTCGAGTTTTATCCTTCCGCGATGGCACAATTGCCACCGCGTGTCGTTCTCTATATAAAACATTATTAGAAGGACACTACGCAATTCATTTACCAACTATCAACAAAAGAACACATTTTATCGTCAACCAAATTTGCGAGCGAAACCCGTTTTACTGTTTCGTCCCCTGAGTTCCAATGTGTTCTATGTGTCTACTGGCACATAGAACACATTGAAACTCAGGGGTCGATATTAGCTGTCGTCAAATTGTAATTGCCTTGTACGATTTGTAGAAAATCCCAGTGAAATTCCTAATCTATTTAAAAAATAATCACGGAACAAATTTTCATTTTCCGCACGGTTTGATGATGCTATAGATGGGGATTTTATGGAACAGGCGTAAAATAAACATTGTTTCTGACAGGTTGAGCTATGCATTCATATGGCAACCAGTGGTATTCCATGTAGATATTTCGGCATGGTACAGTGCATGGACCTGATGTTCAGCGTACTTTCATTGATTTTAGATCCGTATATGACGGGGTTTTGATCCATTGATATTCAAACTACTCGAAGCTCCCTTAACCCTTTACCCAACGCAACGGCCAAAACCGGCCAGCGCTATTCACGAAAATCGCCAATTAATTTTCATTATTTTTTTCATTTTTTGTCTCAAAAACATAGGTTATGACCTCTCGTTGGAACGAGTTCATCGAGCTCGTTCCAACGAGGGGTCGTAACCTATGTTTTTGAGACAAAAATGAAAAAAATTAGTTATTCAAGAATTATTTTTGCAAGTGTCGTCTGCTTTTCATGTTAGGTAAAGGGTTAATGTTATTATTTTGAATGGATCATTACCACAATGAGTTTTTGCATTTTCTATCCTGTATATTCCAGTAGTGACAACTCATCCCGCAGTTATCTTAGAAACAGGACTTAAGGCTAATGAAAATTAACCAGGTTGACCTGATACTACCTATGTGGTTGAAGAAAATGCCATAATTTTATCTTGACCAAACCAGAGGAAACACGATCTAAGACCTTGTTTCAGTTGACACGTCTAAGAATTTCCCGACTAAATTTGTGTTCTTCAGTTAGATTGGATACGATTGATCTTGTTCCTCTGAAAAGTACAAGAAGGGTAGTCATCTTCAGGAAGTCGACAATGAAGAAATGTATAAACTTCAAATCTCCCTGGTATTCGATTCTGTTTTCGAATAACCGAGATAGTTTCGAGTCGAATGCAATCAGTGAAAAGATTCTAAATCGTATCGAATCCCGAGCGTTCGCCCGGCGCTATCTGAAACAAACGTCTTCGATGATACGCATTCAATACAGTACAGCAAGCCGTCCACGGCAATTTCAAATAGTTAATGCTTAACCCACTGAGTATTTTAAATATATTTTATGTCAAATTTAGTCACGTCTGCTGTGTAGCAGCCATGACAGGACTTGTTGAAAAATTCATTTAAATATATCTCAAGAAATCATTGGTGAAAAGGTCCATTCAATTTACAGGGCGGAAATTGGATTAAATTATGACCAAATTATACATATTGCAGTGGCATGAGAAATCCTGTCCTCTGCAAGAATGTCCATCAAACGCATACAAGAAGGTAAAGGCAAACACTGTTATCAGGAAATATGTTGGTTATATGAACTGAAGGTCCAACCACTGACAGCGTATATTGCACAAAAGATAAATGGTTTCGTAATAATCAAAAGTCATTCCTTTCAAATAATTAAAATTATTCTCCTTGATGTGACTTTGATTTTGTCACTGCAATACTTTTGTTTGAATGTATCGCTGACTACGGACATAAAATAGAGCAAACAGTTTTTCAATGTCAAGAAGATGTCTGTTGGAGTCCGTTATCTCTGTTCCCTTCTACCGTTTTCTGACCTTCAGTTCGTCCTACATCTAACCATACTCACCCTTTACTTTGTCCGTTCATCATGCCTTGACCACGCTTGGCTTCAGCTCATGACATCAACGTCCTCCTCGATCAATGTAGTTGTTCCACTTACTTTTCTGTGGAGATCCTGGATGCTTGGATATAGCTGTACCCCCCTTTCAGAGAAGCGGGATTCTTTGACCTCCCGGTCACATTTGTGTAACACGGGCGCCGTAGGAGTTAAATAATATCTTTAGCAACTCCAAGTACACTTGAAGTACGATAACATTATCTTCGATGAAACAAAACTACATTGTTTTCGTAAAGCAGAAAACTTAATATTTAAAACTCGTTCAATAGAAACCATCATTAACGTTGACGTACATCTTATAACTGGTCGATTTTGTTGATTAAACAAGAAAATAATTTCGCTTAGTGTGAGAAACGTTAACCCTTTGGGCTCGAAAGACCGCTTTTCTGTCCAGAAACATGACACGATATCATTTCATTAACCCTTTACCTAAACATGAAAAGCAGACGACACCATCCTAAAAAATTCTCGAATAACTAATTTTTTTAATTTTTTGTCTCAAAAACATAGGCTATGACCCCTCATTGGAATGAGCTCCTCTTCGAGCTCGTTGGTGTTAAATATAATGAAAAGGAATTGGCGATTTTTGAGAATAAGGCTGACCGGTTTTGGCCGTTACGTTGGTAAAAGGGTTAAATAGTCTTCCGACTCCGATAAATACTACCCACATCAAAAACCAACTTTTGTCGCTGTTGGAAGGAATTATTGCATTAGATAACTGTTGTTACCTTCGACGCACAAAATAAGTTGGTTCTGCTTAATAAAGTACCGAATCTTACAATAATGTGAACTGTGTTTTAGAGTCAGTCCCTAAATTGGTTGAATTAACTTCAGTACCAACTTCGCCTATTAAGCCTTTTCCTTACTAATAGGCCATATCCGACCGCGAAATGTACGTGAATGGGGTCACATTATATGCCTTTGTTGAAACTTTTTATAAAATTTGAAGAAAAAAATAACTAAAATAGCAGTTGAATTTTTGCGTTTGTTGAAGTTACTTGAAAGAAAAACTGTCGAGAATTGAATGCAATCGGCCATAAACAAACATTTTCTGCGTTACAGATTGCTCCCACTCCCGCCCTACAATTTAGTCTGTCATATCTCCTTTCGTAGAGCGCACAGAGGTCCAATAAACAAAATTTAATTGATGAAGTTGTTACGAAACTGGAGTTAAAGGTATCGAGAGACGGAAGGTTTATCTTTCAGTTCGTTGCGCAGTCAATACCTAGAAGTTGTCGTCTGGAATCTCGTTAAAGTTAGTCTCACCACCTTATCAACTTCCACTCTGTTTGGGATTGTGCGTACTCTTGGAAGGATCAATGACTTTCAGTGTGCAAAGGTGATCGACGATATATTCACTAGAAAGATAAATTATTTACATGCATAAAGGAATATATGGTACAATCTTTTTTACACATTTATCAGCAGCCCGAGAATTAAAATAACACACAATTCGTACCACGTGGGCCCACATCGTCTATTACAGAAAGATGTGTCCGCCTGGTCACGCAGCTGTGTCCTCCTAGTTACGCACACATCTGTCAATTCAGTCTCCGTCGTCGGTCTCTCCGCGCAGTTTTGTGGCAGCACGTTGACTCTTTGGTTAGAGCATTGTGATCTTGGCATTGGGGAAGTGTCGTTAAACCCCAGTAATAAACAAGCACGGTTTTGGATTCAGTATCTATGTTAAATCCGTGAACGTTTTTCGCTGACATTTCTCTCACAATGTTAAATCCGTTACTTCGTTTGCTTAAGAGTTCTCCTACCGTCACCTGGACTTCGTTTGCTTACAGTCTCCATACCGTACCCCCTCATCAGCGTTTTCGTAAACTTATTTCACATTCCAACGTCACCTCGATTTCCTCTTACAAGGTAAAGTTGCACATTTACTGATTTTGCCCTCCGTGGTTAAGTTGGCCTCTACCTACATGTACAAGTCAGTTTCTCATTCAAGTTGCTTACAAAATTCTCACCATCCTTTATTATTGACACCAAACAGTTCTAACACCAGTTCACTTTAAATTAGGAGTTCATTTAAGGTTTTCTGGTTGACACATTTCCTTGTCATAAATCGCTGCAGTGCCTGGCGATCTTCTATCACAAAGAAAATAACCGTCGTTCATTTTTGTGTTTAACCCTTTACCTAACATGAAAATCAGACGACCCTTGCCAAAAAAATTCTTGAATAACTAACTTTTTTCATTTTTTGTCTCAAAAACATAGGTTATGACCCCTCGTTGGAACGAGCTCAACGAGCTCGTTCCAACGAGGGGTCATAACCTATGTTTTTGAGACAAAAAATGAAAAAAATAATGAAAATTAATTTGAGATTTTTGAGAATAGCGCTGGCCGGTTTTGGCCGTTACGTTGGGTAAAGGGTTAACTGGTGTGCGTCGTATGGCTATCCACACGACCACATGCGTGAAACGAAGTGCTGCTATATATGGTCATTATTTTAAAGTACCAAGCCGATTAGGGAAGTTTATAGTCAACCATGGGTAAAACATACTTCATGAGCCTCATTGGACCCACTCGTCGAGCTCGTTCAAATGAGGGTGTCTCAAGAAATCAGCCACTTTTTATCCTCTTGGTACGCATTCGTGAAAATCCGAGTAGTGCGAACCTCAAGATACAGTGCCGAACTCTATAGAAAAAATAATTTATGTTGAGATTTTAAAAAAAAACTATGATTATATCTTAAATAGTTGGACATCAATTCACGAAGTCCATGACAAATGCTTTCCCAATGATGTAGATTAAATGGCCAGTGTTATGTTTTTGAACTTCCATTTTTTCTTGAAGTTTAGCACTCTTTTTCTTTTTCCTATACAACTGAATGTAAAATATTTTAAAACGGCTTACTAAGGTTTATCTAAAGTGAAATTATTATATTTGCCGTCAGTGTAAAAACATAACCGGACATCATTTCCGAACAAGAAAACATTGAATGTTTGGAAATCAAAGGGAAAATACAGAAAAAAAAAATTATTCTCCTTCTTCCGTTTCACAAAGGAGACTTTTTTATTGGCCGCTGAGATTTCAGAGAAGTGTGTAAGGTAAGCATCCTAACAATAAAGGAATTATCGTACCTATTCAGTATTAATGAGATGCAGTTTAATAAACAGTTTTCTCTGGCAGTAATCGATGTGATAAATCCAAAATAAATCACGAAAAAGGTAAATATTCAGCGGTCTGAACGCATGTTTTGTGAATGTGCAATGTGCAAAATGTGAATGTTCTGATTTATTCCAAAAAAGTTGTCATCTAATTGTGTTACGTAATGGGTTAGCGGCTTTACGTCGTAATGCAAATTATTATACCTTATCCTTTCTGACACTGTACGTCGCCGTGGACAGAGATGTCCACACATGTGTTTACCAGGAAATAAAAATCATCATCTGCAAAATTTTAATGAATGAAGCGCCGGGTTGATGATCATTCCTATAATTAGTGTTTGGAATCTAATATTATTGCGTCCGTGGAAATATTGAACACCCGTGGAAAGTTACCAGTCAACGGCGGCCGTACTGTTGGTTCTAACGTTTATTTTGGTACAACTTAAATTATCATATTATTCTCTTTTCGACACCTGGGATGACTTTCGGGAGAGTTATTTCTCTTTTTGCTTACCAAGTCTGCTGTGCCACTAATCTGGAGAGGTATGAACGCCCCCCCCCCCCCCCACCCCCAAACACTCGTTGTCGTTTTTAGGGACGATGGGACGATTACAATCAAAGTTTCCGACTTTAAAAGACAACACCAAGTCTTCTCAGAATTTCTCTACAAAATATTTCACAACGTGAGAAAAAGCCGAATTATTATTTTTTTATTTATTGATGTTTAAGGTCACATATTTATGCACAATGGCTAATCATGACCGTGACAGTTTTACGGGTGGAGGAAGCCGGAGTACCCGGAGAGAACACCGAGCAACGACGAGCAGCTGCCAGCTCCCCAACATCGTAACTCCGCACCTCAGCACAGGCAGGGTTAGATTGGTTGAAGACATGCGTACCATCGACGTGCAGTACGCCTTATTACACGGCATCATCGTGCCCCCACAAGGGCAATGGGGTGAAGTGTTTTGCCCAAGGACACAACGCGGTTGCCGCAGGTGGGATTCAAACCGAGGACCTCTCGGCTTGCAGCCTGCCCATCTACCTACTGAGCCACCGCGCCCCCGAGAAAAAGCCGAAATGGATATGACTCTCTGCAGTAGTTCCAATACAAATTGTCTCTTTTCAGTTCAATAAAAACACATGCGAACAGTCTTATAATCTATTTTATATTACCTGGGAGGACAATCCCTGTACATTGTATAGCGTGCACACTCTTAAAATAATTTAGAGAGTAAAGGAAAAAATATGTAAAAAAAACAAAGAAAATATGCAATATACAATCTCCTCAACAAATGTTCTTACGTGTGCTTATTCAAGTAATAAAAGTTATTTTCTCAAACTGTCTGAAAACCAATTTTCAGAATTTTGCATCCCATAAATAGTCGTCGCCTATATAGATGACTGATGCGGAATAAATGTTTGCTTCTTTCCAGGACAAAATAGTAAATTCTTACCGTAATTCAGTGGAGAAATGAAGCTGGAGAGCAAAGTAGCTTTCGGCTGCCAATTGCAGCAGAAAAATACCACCGACCAGCTTTATTTTACTTCCCAATGGTTTAAGAGTATGAATCCGCCAGGGTGTTTCCAGCGCAAGAAAATCAACTTTTATGCCAGTTGAGCACACTAAGTTCTTAGAGCTTAACCCTCATCTCAGCAGAATCCCTATTCTCGACAGTAAACTCGGACATTGAGGGTATGAACACATGTTTTGTTTCAAGTTTTCGGAATATTCTTATAAAACAATATTGTTCTCGTTTTGTTTGTGAGCCTGAATGTTTATTATTACTGACGAAAATGTTTGAAGCGATGAGTGAAAGGAAAATCGGCGAAGTGTACCATAGAAGGTCTGTACAACCCTTTTAGCTGTCACTTGATATTCTCATACACCCCGTTGAACTTCGTGCACCCCGTAGGAGTTAAATGTGCCATACTGGATGCATTAGTTACTGACCAATCAAGAATCTTGTATAAAATTAAAAGGGAAATGATTTCTATTTCCACTGGTTGCATTAACTATTTAACCTACTCACCGTGGGTCAATCGTTCTCGTAGGATAAAAAAACTGTCTGTACACTTATATCGCCTTATGAAAGCAGGAATTCCACCGGGCATTGTGCAAGAAACTGAAAACTCTCTAAAGTCGGTTCCAATGGGAGTCGATCTCGGAACCACGGAACCGAATCACCGACTTAAAAACTTTATAGTTTGCAGTTTAAAAGTCCTGGCACAAACCACTAGCTTGGGAAATGAAGAGGAGGTAATTTTGTTGAACGCCAATCTTGACAGCGAATATAGTTGGTTTTGGGGAATAATCATTCCAGTCCGTGGCATGAGTTTTCCAGAACGATTTCTATACTGTACATCTACAACCGCATAGGCAAACTGGTCATATATGTGACGAGGAAATTCCGTGGAGCGCCCCCTCCCCGTCCGTACTTTTTGATGACCTCTGGGTCAAACACCGACCACACGAAGAGCAGTTTAATTCACTTAATATAGTTATCAAGGCTACTGATCAATAAGCGGCTGATCATAATTTTCCGGTAAATGTGTACAGTACGTTGAGAGTGGACTGTAGCTAAATCACCCGTGGAGTGGAGTTATCACCCAAAGTATCACTTTCAAATTATGTACATATGGACAAAAAACACAAGCAATGTTTCAGTCAATGGACCTCCGGGTTTAACCCGGAGGTCCATTTGCTGGAACTTTGCTTGTGATGGTTATGCTTTGCAACAAATTTACAATTATTGTTCGGGTGGAATCTCCACTCTGCGGGTGATTTAGTGATAATAAACTCTCCACGTACCGTAAGTTATCGGCATAGCGTTAAACCTCTCGGCAGTGGTTGTATCTCTCGTGTCAGTTCAATGGCAGCAATTTGAAGAGTGCCTATTCAATTAATATCTTCCACGTGCAACCCGAATATTGATTGGTCTACCCCACATATTCACTTAGCGGTGTGTTCTCAAAACGTCGAAAAACTAAAATTCCAAGCTCGGTAAGTTTGTTTTGATAGTAATTAAAGTTTATATCTAATTAGTGGCCACTCTTGAGATGTTTCTGCATTCAAAGATCAGAGATCCAGACAGTGGCTTTTATGTGTTCGGCGAACAGAGTTTACTGAGTTGTGTAATATATACAGTACGTGGAGAGTGGACTGTAATTAAATCACCCGGGGAATAGAATTATCACTCAACGTATCTCTTTCAAATTCTGCACACGTGGAAGAAAATACAAGCAACGGTTCAGCCAATGGACATCCGGGTATAACCCGGAGGTCCATTGGCTGGAACCTTGCTTGTGCTTGTTATGCTTTGCAACAAAAAATACAAGCAATGTTTCAGCCAATGGACCTCCGGGTGTAACTTTGCCTGTGCTTGTTATGCTTTGCAACAAATTTGCAATTATTGCTTGGGTGGAATCGCCACTCTGCAGGTGATTTAGTGACAATTCACTCCCCACGTACTCTATATATGCACAAGTCATTGGTATCCATATCAATTTTCTGAAGATAATTAGAGTTAAAACTCGGGAGCAAACAATGACGCTTATCAAGCTTTACAAATCATTCAAACATCAGTGAGAACTACACAACAGACACCCATGGTTATTACCCACGCTTATAGACTCCACCCACAAAATAGGCGATGCAAGTTAGATATAGAATATACCCTTAAGCCAATTGTTCTCTTGTGTAAACACACCGGTACCGATCTTCCTTTTTCGACGTTTTGAGATACAGCCCACTTAGCAGCCATCCTGAAACAATGACGGATCATGTTGCGGGGTCAGAAAAGCGGCCTCTCGGGTTCAAAGGGTTGTTAAACGGGATACAGTTTTACAATCTTCAAGACAAAGAATGGAACTCAGAATAAATAAATGTTGGCCACCTTGGCAGGATTGTAATCGAACACTGAATATATCCAACGGTATACATACTGTTATCGATTGTCACTTGCGAACAGAACTGACATGTCAGATAAAGAATTGATTTCTGTTATTTCTTTCATAACTTATGCACGTTAGTACATCCATCCCGGACGAACCCTCAACTCCCTCGGATGTAAGCGGTTTCTGCCTTTCGTGACTTAAGCCCCACATATCCCACACCAGGCCGAACCATAAACGGACCAGTTGGAGAAAGTCCGAGTTTTCAACCCCCAAAGACTTTCGTACGGTAAAAGTTGTATGCCGAACAAAACCTCATCGGACAAAATGCCATGCAGATAAAGCACCATCAGATAAACCCTCACGAGGAAAACGACAAAAACCCATGCATAGGCGGACAAAAACCCATGCATAGACGGACAAAACCCCATGCATTTCTGGAAGATGGTTTCGGAGCAGGTGGAGGTTTAACAATAAGAACTTTTGATGGTCCTGTGTTGTATCACGGGCCTGGTGAGGATCGGATTCAATAGGGGTTTGGGAGTACACATTGAGTTAGACTGGTTTGAAAAATAACTTTTATTCAATAATATTAACCCTTTACCCAACGTAACGGTCAGAACCGACCAGCGCTATTCTCAAAAATCACCAATTAATTTTCATTATGTTTTCATTTTTTGTCTCAAAAACATAGGTTATGTCCCCTCATTGGAACGAGCTCGTCGAGCCCGTTCCAATGAGTGGTCATAACCTATGTTTTTGAGACAAAAAATGAAAAAAATGAGTTATTCAAGAATTTTTTTTGCAAGTGTCGTCTGATTTTTCTGTTCGGTAAAGGGTTAACTATATTAACATAAGGAAAAATAGAGATTAGTCAACATGTTTAAAAACATATTCATCAAAGTAAGTGGTAATTTCTTGTTAATAATTGTGATACCATGACAGATAGCACATACAATATAGTCAACATTCACATTTGTCACTACTTTAAATTACTCACAAATATTGTTAGTCCCATGACCTCCCTCCAATGCTGATTGGTGCACATTCCATGTTTCTGGGAGAAACACGGGTTTAATACGACGAAAACGAATTGACGGTAGTGCTCATTCCACATTCTGAAAGGGTGGCTAAATAGCTCAATAGCTACCCTTAACATATGTGGCGTCAAAGTATGTTATAAATTCCTCCATTCCATCCTGCCTATTACTTTTTAAATAACCCATCTCTGGAACAACATCTATAAGTGGTAATGGCGCCGGCTCTCAATTTTTGATTTGTACAGGTTTGTTAAGCCAAGTTCCTGGACTTTCCTCCGAGTACTTGATGTGAATTGATAAAAACACCTTTTTGTTCTAACATGGCCCCAAACAACTTGGTAGTAACAAATACACACAGAAAACTGACGAGTCCGAGTTGATAAAATAATGGAACGCTAATGATCATAGGACTGGTGGTTCCAAAGAACTGAAACGTGAGAAGCTGCCAAAGTACAACAACGACCATAACACTACTTCTGACGAGATTTTCATAATAAAAACATGCATGTTTGTCCACATGGTGTTTTGTCCGGGCTGTAGCGGCATGGTGTTTTGTCCGCATGGTGTTTTGTTTGGGTTATGATAGTGGGGTTTTGTCCAGATAGTGTTTTGTTCGTATGGGTTTTTGTCCGCTAACCATAAAAATTTACCTTCCCGTCGCTTTACCGTTACCGTTTGGTCGGACCTTTCCACCGGGGACAATTATTGTTATCATTGGGCTTTTACAAATGCAAGGGGCGTAACTCAACGAAGAGCAACATTCTCCATACGCGATAATGGTGTTCTCCATTGTGAAGCACCTCATGAATTATCTTCGAAATAAAATCTACCAATATTACTCAAGTTGACCTTGTGTTGTAAGCTATTGGATTTTGAAATGAACAAATATTAGCTCAAAGGTATGAAGTGACAATAAACTAGTGGTTTGTTTGATGTGTTTTATCATCTCTTATTGAGCACAGGAAATATATACTCGGAGAAGTATAAATGTACTTCCAAACATCATAACACATAAACCAAAATGTTGTCAAACACAGGAAGTTTTGTTATCTAAAAAGGTGTCCATATCTTCATGAAGGTCGAATAAAGGCTACGATAACGAAAGTAAACTTCCGTTGGTGGATATCTGTGTTTTTAGACAAGTTCTGGAGCGTGTGTGTGATACTGCTATTCTTTTAAACATCCATGGGTGGGTCAAGAGGGGTGGTGGATCCGGAGGGGGGGGGGGGGTGCATCCGGCGCGCGCCCCTCCTATTTTCTGAAAACTGATTTTTTTTTTCACACGCATCGATACCAGATATTACGGTATTATCCGCGATAACACACGCACATTCACTACTGTAGGGGAGACTCAAAGGAGAGGGTTAATATGCTAATCGGAGAGATTGGGAAGAATGGGGCAAGGGACGTCATCAAGCAGTTCGTCTCCGAGTGTTGGGAGGAGAGGAGAAGCGTGGGAATAGGGAGGCAGTTGGGAGTTCAGGGTAACCATGGCCTTCTCGTCCGAGAACCGCGACAAATCAGCGGCTGGCCAAAGAGTTATTAGTACAGGATGTGCTGCGTGCGTTATCGCGGATTATACCCTTTCCCAATGTATGCAGCCATAGCTAAGGCGTGGATCACCTGTGAGCCGTTATAAATTGGCTCTCTCTTCTCTTTCTCTCTCTCTCTCTCTCTCTCTCTCGAGAGAGAGAGAGAGAGAGAGAGAGAGAGAGAGAGAGAGATAAAGAGAGAGGGGGACCAGGGAGAGGGAGTATCAGCCTATTTCAGTGGCCACAACTGTACTGTAGCTGTCATAAATGGTAAATGTAATAGACCAGTACGTATTTCAATGTTCGAAAATGTCTGTATGTCATGCGAAAAATCACCCAAGATTTTCTGAAGAATGGATTTCCCTTTTTTGGAGGCAACACTCATAGAACGTAATTAAGAGCTTCGTAAAATGTGATTAATGAAATCAGAATTATGTGATGCCCTTCATTGCACACGCACTTGCACCCATTTATTATTTTTTGTAATTTGTTAATCGTATTGGGAGAGACGTTGATATAGGCTATGCCTGTTCGTCAAACCCTATTTATATTCTGAGAAATAAAATTATGTTTAAAAAATAAAAAATAAATTGACTCTATGTTTTTCAAAATTTGAATGAGTCCATATTAAACTGCGGGAATATTTTGGCTGGAAACAGTTGTGGCCACGTGTAAAGAAGCCAACGGAGGACTGCATTGGCCTTCCATTGCCCAATATTTTCCATAGAAAGGCCTAGAACTCACCCATAAGAGTGGGTTCTATTGCACAACCCGGACTCGCCGCTACGCGCGTCCAGTGATACTTCGCGTCATAATCCATGCTTGAAATGGATCGCATCCTCAAACCCATAATCCCAGATCTGCCACTAAAATGAGGAACACTTTAACCCTCCGCAAGCTAATGTCAAAATATGAAAATTTCGAGAAAAACACTTTCCCTCAGTGCATCTTGCGAGTGAACCAATTCAGTTTGTGTCATAGAGCTCAGTCTTGTCAAAGTAGATTGATTTGGTTCATTCCCATGTTTGTTGTTGAATGCATTCATTCATGGTCAATTCGGACAAAATGTAGTTATCTGAAAATACCAGACCAAAAATTTGTATGTGCCAAAATCCTGAAAGAAAAACATACTTCAACAACTCATGTAAGATTTATTGCGTGTTCAGCCCCTGACACTCGACGAACTGTACTGGTAGGTCAGGAATTCTGATCTTATTAATCCCTTGTTGATAATGTCAACACTTGCATTATCTCCGAATAAGCCACCCCGGCCCCATGTAAGGAACCGAGATAAAGTGACTTGCCCAAGGACACAACGCGGGTAGTCCCGGGCGGGGATCGAACTCGGGACCTCCACCATAGAAGTCCAACAGTCTGCCACTGAGCCACCGCGCTCCCTATCCTACAACTGTATGAGAACTTATCATGCAACTTACTTATACCTCTTCCAGTTCTTAGAAACTGAAAAAAGTGTGAAATAGTTTACACAATTACACGCGGGCTTGAAGTTGGGCGGGGAGACGAGGGGTGAGGGCTAGCCCACGATAAACTCGCCAATGGGAAAATCACACAGGAATTCCCACGCAAACCATACCAACCAGGGAGCGCGGTAGCTCAGTGGTTAGGGCATTGGACTTCAAGCGAAAGGTCGACGATTCACACCTGACCTGTGGTAACCGCGTCATGTCCCTAGCCAAGGCACTTAATCCCGACTGCGCCCGTTGGGGCACGGTGACACCGTGTACAAAGGAGTACTGAACGTCGCCTGTGCACTTGCCACCACCCGCTGCTAACTCTGCTCATAACTTGCAGAGTCTGACAGTTGCTCGCCGTTACTCGGTGGTTCTCCCCGATTACTTCGGGTCCCCTACCCGTAAAAATGTTCGACAGGGTGTGACCATGGCTGCTGATGGTGTTGTTAAACACTAATTAACAAATCATACAAGCTGAAGGAAATAGGAGTTAGGTGCATCACAAGAAAATTTTCATGCTATTTTATCCAATTTTTTCTGTGGATAATGACGAGCCTCGACATAATTTTTTGGTAATCTCTCCCTGGGGAGCGAGAGACTTGAAATTATCAACAAAGATGTATATAACAGAATTTGTAACTCGACGGTAAAAGAAATTTACGAAATTCATTGTAAATTTAAAAGAAATAAGCTTACAGGGGGAATTCCATTTTTACCTATTGATGCCCGATTGCTTCAGAATAAGTGTGTCTTTCTCACCCGTGGAAGACACACTCGTCGTACAACCCGATGTTTTGCATCTTGAGGTATGCCTGCTGTATACCATGTTAGTATCAATGTAAGAAACATTTCCTTACCACATCACCTCCTATCGGGCGTCCTAGGTTCTGCCGAGGACATGGAGACGGGTTGGGGTAAGGGCAGTCTCAATACCGTCCAAAATTGTCAATATTAGAAATTTTAGGCCTCAAACCACCAATACCTGGAAATGTCATGCCATATGGCTGTAGAATTCGTAGCATTCATCTGTGGGAGTTACCGTTTCTAACAGGCATTTTGAGGGCTGTGATCTACACTTCATGACATTTTATACGTGGAGGCAATATTCCGTGCAATAAGTGCAACAGGCGCAATTTGCAATGCCAAAGCTTTGCATATGGCGCTTTGTTGCACTCAAGGGTTCGGTTCCAACTTTAGTCCCAATAGCCACGGTTACATATTTCGAATACAAAAGGGAGGGGGTATTTGGATTTATTCAGCTGTTGGATATTCACAGGTAGCTGTTGAAAAATTCTCAATGAAGGGATGAGATGGGTAGGGGATGCGTGCAGATGGATTTCTCAAAAGTTGGATGTTCGATAGGGTGGAAGGTACCGTTGAAAATTCTGAAGGAACCTCCCCCCCCCCCCACACACACACACATACACACTAAGACCCTCTAGCTACGCCCCTCTTTCAGCCAAGATCACGGGGGAGTTTAAATGAGTTAAGTTCAACCGTGCTGTACATTGTTTTAGTGACCGACAACACGTTAATCTTTGCAGGGTTTCGACGAGAATGAGAATGACTATAATTTATAGGCAACCAGTAGTTTGTATTTCGAACAGGGATGACATTTAGGGAAAATGTAAACAACGAAACGTGTAGATTGCTGATAAAAATATTTTTGTAAACACTTCGCGTGATCTGAAATTGTGATGATCTGTTACTTATCAAGTCGCACTATCTTTTATTCCTTGTAAATTGAATCGTTAATGCATTTAGCAGAGGCGGTGCAGTTACTGTTACGATCATTATAATAGCTTACATCAAAAGAGCACCTGCAGTACCTGTTTTAAAGTATAAATCGTGTGTTGATAAGCATCTGAATTACTGTATGTGCTTCAACTAGCAGCTGCAGAATATCACAAGGACAATTTAGACCCAAACAGAATTTTTCAAACTATTACGAGTTCAAACTAACCCTTCCTCAACAACTCAAGGAGATGATTGCCAATTATTGCAACAAGCGGTTGAGATGAGTCATCGTATTCCGTCGAGTTGACGCGACAAGGAGTCGATACTATAAAACTTTTACAATTGTATTTTCTAGAATTGTATTTTCTACCCTATAATAGAACTGACTAAAATAAATCATTAGCATTTTAAAAGATATGGAAATTTGTCAACTGTCATATTTATTTATTTATTTATTGGTGTTTGAGGTCACACATTTCTGCACAATGGCTAACCATGGCCGTGACAGTTTTACGGGTGGAGGAAGCCGTAGTACCCGGAGAGAACCACCGAGCAACGGTGAGCAACTGTCAGCTCCCCAACATACCAACTCCACACAAGCAGGGTTAGCATTGGTTGAAACCAGGTGCACCATCGACGTGCAGTACGCCTTAGTACACACCGTGCCCCCCACGTGGGCAGTGGGGGAGAAGTGTATTGCCCAAGGACACAACGCGGTTGCCGCAGATGGGATTCGAACCGAGGACCTCTCGGCTTGCAGTCTGCACCTCTACCTACTGAGCCACCGCACCCCCCCACAACTGCTATAACTATAAAATACAATTCTAAACCATACAACTGGAAACGTTCTATAGTATTAGCCAGGTCAAACGAGGCGCCATAGGGAGTTAATAGGTAACTACTCAGTACAGCATCGTTTAAGAAAAGCATGATGTGGATTAGGAAAAGTTGAGACACTCGATTCCAGGCGACTTTGGATTGCAGATAAAACTAACACCTTTCTCAATATCTGTATTTAATCTTAATCGGATAAAGTTGAATACACAGAACGATCGTGGTGTAATACCTGGAGTTTCACATAGGTCCATACATTTTTTTATCTCGTCGGGTACTGGAAGAGCAGTGTTTCATTGACCGATTGTTGAAATGTTCAAAAACCTCTGTATAGACATAAAACACCGTGGTTGCTAGTTTTGATGAGAAATAAGTTGGACAAGCTTCAGAAATTAACCATGGAAATCCGCAGTTCTGCGGTAAAGCCGTGGCAGTCTGCCACGGCTTTACCACGACATTGTCGATTGTCATGGAGAATGTCTTTTATGGCCCCGGTCGCTGAATACAGTATTTGCGACCCTGGCAATACTCTCGTGGTAATCTCGGGAAGTTAGATCATGGTGGCTCAGTCGTTACGGCTTTGAACTTCAAACCGAAATGTTCACGGATCGATCCCCGCCAAGGGGAACTGCGTTGTGTCCTTGGGCAAGGTACTTAATATCACCTGGGAGCACGGTGGATCTGTGTACTGAGGTGTACTGTACGCCGATGGTGCACCTGTCTTCAAGCAATGCTAGTCCTGCTTGCGCGGAAACAGTACGATAGGGAGTCTAACAGTTGCTCGCCGTGGCCCGGTAGTTTTCGCAGGCTTCGGCTTCCTCCACCCGTAAAACTGTCCGACACGAGTTGACCCTGGTTGTCGAAAGTGTCGGTAAACTCCAATAAATATATAAATAAACCCCGGGAATAAACTCCTAGTCAGTAGTCAAAAAACACAAAAACCAAACCATAATCCACTTGCACTTGCAAACGTGGTTAAATTTTCTTGCAAATTGTTCCTACATGATAATAATATAGACTATATTTAGCCTGTTTATCAAACGCAGTCAACTTAAATATTAAATAAAATAGTTTTTTCAATTGTCGACGTCTTACCTTAAAATCTCTCAGAGACGTATAGATATGTGCACGTATGAACCGTCTGGAATACCCATGTCATGGCCGGTCCAATGCGGCACTTTCATTCTACAGAAGTGCAGAAAATATATCTGGCCTTCCCTGCAAACCGTCATGTCCCAGTTATCTAACAAAAGATTTATTTGTGCTGCAGGCTACTGTTTGAGCCATTGGGCTTTTTTTTTTTTTGCCTTAGATCTAGTTTTCTTATTCCGATGTTACCTAACCTTTATATTCCATATTCATCACTGTCTTTGCAGCCAGCATACTGCGATTCACTAGAACCATCATCACCCCTCCCAGAGATATGTCGTCTTTCGAACATGGCTAGGGATAAGAGTTCACAAGGCAACCACGCACGTTTAGAGTGGATAGATATTGACGTTCAAGAATTTGGATTTGCAAATAATATAAACCCGAAAAGGCGAACTGAAACTTCGGATCCTCTTTTAGCATTCGATTATTTTTACTGTTCATTTATTTGTATATCTTGTTTATGTTGAAGCGCGGTGGCTAAGTGGTTAGGGCATTGGAGTCGATCCGACAAGCGGTGACTGCTTATACAGAGTTAGAAAATGGGAAAGTCTAACAGCTGATCGCCGTTCTCATTGGATGCTCTGGCTTCCTCCACCCGTAAAACTGTCCGACGCGTAACTCTGTCTGTTGAAAGTGTTGTTACATCTCAATAAACGAGGAAACAATCAAACAGACTTTACTTTTATGTGGTTGGCTACAGTACAGTCGCCGTGGAATGGTCGTAATCTACGCGTGGGCAGTGATGTCTACGCATGCGTTTACCAGGCAATCAAAATCATCATTAGCAAACTTTTAATTCATGAAGCACCAGGTTGTACCCGGTGCTTCATTAATTAAACTTTTGATAATTATTCCTATAATTAGTGTTTGGAATCTAATATTATTGCGTGCGTGGAAATATTGTCCAACCGTGGAAAGTGACCAGTCCATGGCGGCCTTACTGTAGCAGTCCTTTCCATATCTTTATCTACTTGTTGTGGTTAGTTTAAACAGTATATATTTTCGTAGTATGAAGAGACAAAAAAAGACAAGAAAATACAAGTATAGCTTACATAACAATAGATATAGGAGGTAATGGATTCAGCAACAAGCTTCAAGCTTATGCAAGGCTGTTTCCATGATGACATTTCATTAAGTTTACATTTAGGCAGCTTTGTCGTTTAGACACAAGGGGCCCAAGGCAGGCGCAGAACAAGACAGGTACATACACACGCCCCCACATACACACGCACCTTCACGTATGCACGCAGACAACGTGTGCCAGCACTTGGGTCCCTATTTTATAACTGAACAGTATTAAGTATTATACTATGGATAGCAAATCTATTGGAATGGTGGGAGAAACATGGGGGTATGAATAGGTAGACTGTATTGTTGGTAATGACAGTAAACCCTATAAGGACACCTACATGGGAATCAGTTAAATGTGCAGAAATGGGCAAGCCAATCAGGAATGGCCATTTGGCTTTCATATTCGATTCCATAATAAATAACGATGACTGAAGAAAGTTCTGGGAAATCAGGGAGCTCACATAACTTCGCGAACTCCTTGGTTGGGGAGGGGAGGAAAGACGGTTGACATTTTTAAACAGAACTATCCCACTTGGAGTTGAAGCATGCACACAGGCGGGCGGCCCTTGGTCGTGTTTGTATAGCTACTTAATGGAGTGCACTGTACAGGATGAATTGCATCTGAATTTAGAAACATTGACAAATTCAGCATTTCAACTAACCCCAAAATTTTGTCATACATGCTTGTGGTTGATCTTGAGGAGGGAAAATGTGGACTTCATCTTTAATGATTTACAAAGGAAGTGGATAAATATTAGCAAGTGCAAAATAATCGACCTTACTCCCCCATGACATAACAGACATTCACCTATTGTATGCACGGCTGTGATCGATTAAGATTTAGCACATTTCAGCAGCTACCTGTGTGGAGCGGAACTGCCGAGGTATTTCAAAAACATTCAGTGTGTCTATTTGTTGATACTAAAAGTAGATGTAAGATTTGTATCTTCCAACAAGAGATGAGTGTCACTGTTTCTAAATCACTTGAGACAACATATGTCTTATATTGAATAAAGTTCACTTATGCGTCTCTAAACATTGCATGTAAACTGTGAGTGGTCAAAATTGATCGTAAACTCAGAATTAATCCTTTTCCTAACACAATATTTGGATAACAGTGCCAATATTTCTTTCTCGAAAGTAACCCGGGGACTTTGTCATCCATTCCTCACTGTACAGGATGAGTGGATTATCATTCGTGGCGTGGAACAATCACTCAGACAGAACTGTATGAAAGCACCAAGGAGGCAAGTAATGTTTCAGCCATCGAATCTGGAGCCAATCTTATAAGACGTTTACAATTGTATTTTCTAGTATTGTATTTTCTACCATTTAATATAACTGACTAAAATGAATCATTAGCATCTTAACCCTTTACCCAACGCAGACGATATCAAAATTTATTATTTTAAATAACATTTTTTTTAAAATTTTCAAAAAATTTCAACAAAACCATATCATGTGACCCCTCGTTGGAACGAGCTCGTTCCAACGAGGGGTCACATGATATGGTTTTGTTGAAATTTTTTGAAAAATAATATTTTTTCAACTGCTGAATTTGCATGTTACGCGGGCGGATGCGGACGATTCGTTGGCTAAAGGGTTAAAAGATATGGCAATTTGCAAGCTGACAAATTGTCAGATCTTTGAAAATGCTAATGGTTCATTTCAACCCATTTAAACCCATAGAACACAGAATTGTAAAAGTTCTATAGTATTGGCTCCTGGTGGTCCTGTGGGTGAATTATTTAGGGTTTTGAATAGTACATAACGGCTTAGAGAGCACAACTCCCCCTCACGAACCCCCGATTAATTCGATAGACGGAAGCGAGGTCACTATTTATGTCATTATTTATTATTTATTTATTGGTGTTTAAGGTCACATACTTATGCACAATAGCTAATCGTGACCGTGACAGTTTTACGGGTGGAGGAAGCCGGAGTACCCGGAGAGAACCACCGAGCAACGACGAGCAGCTGTCAGCTCTCCAACATCGTAACTCTGAACTCTGCACCGCAGCACAGGCAGGGTTAGATTGGTTGAAGACATGCGCACCATCGACGTGCAGTACGCCTCAGTACACAGCGTCATCGTGCCCCCATGTAGGCAATCGGGGTGAAGTGTCTTGCCCAAGGACACAACGCGGTTGCCGCAGGTGGGATTCGAACCGAGGACCTCTCGGCTTGCAGCCTGCACCTCTACCAACTGACCCACCGCGCCCCCATTGATGTCATTAGTAATGTCATAACAGCAGTAAGCATGGGATGTTTTAATTGCAGACTTGTGTCAATTTAAAACATTATAAGAACTTGTTTAAACTAATATACAGAAACAAGAAGTTTAGACGGCCGGGGACGTAGGATGCAATCCACGTTTAGTATGGAAACAGGTGGATACACGATATTGGTTGCTTATCTCCCCCTCCACCCAGATGGTAGGGAGGCTGTGAAGTGTGTTGCGGTGGTCGTCTCTTTTTTCGTATAGACTTTCCTCATCCCATAACCGAGCTTCTGAAACAAGCTCCAATTGAGAGAAGCATGCGAGGAAGAATAGCTCACAGTGTGTTCGTATTAAATCTTCTTATGTCACGCCAGGCAGAGACTGGGGGTTGTCCTACATCTCTCTTGAGAGAGAATAAATGAAGGTGTGAAAGTGAAACAGTAAGGAAAGGAAGAGAACCGGAGGGGAGGAGGGGGGGGGGTGTAATAATAAGCCAACTCGAAGACAGAATGTAACTTCACCCCGACGTCGTACTGGACAGTAACAGTGTGTTTAGGATGCCGAAAGGAGAGCATGAACAACTCCCTAAGGTATAAGAACATGTTTAACCCTTTACCTAACATGAAAAGCAGACGACACTTGCAAAAAAAATTCTTGAATAACTAATTTTTTTCATTTTTTGTCTCAAAAACATAGGTTATGACCCCTCGTTGGAACGAGCTCGACGAGCTCGTTCCAACGAGGGGTCATAACCTATGTTTTTGAGACAAAAAATGAAAATATTTTGAAAATTAATTGGCGATATTTGAGAATAGCGCTGGCCGGTTTTGGCCGTTACGTTGGGTAAAGGGTTATTAATGTGTCGTTCCCAGTGGCGTTAATCAGAGTAGGCTTCGAAAGTGTTGCAACATACGAGGCGTCCACTTAACATAATGAAACATACTTTTAGGGTCGGATTAAAAACAAGCACTCTCTGAAACGTGACAAAAACAGGCAACTAACAGTGATTGTCTCTTAATGATATCACATCTTATTACTTGTACACTGTCCACAACAAAGGGCACGGATTTTTGCTGCCTCCTTCGTGCAAGGGCAAGGCGGCGAGTGCCCCTCGCCCTCATAGTACGGCGTCTTTTCTCTTGTTCCTTATAAAAGGTTCAACTGCAATATTGCTTCAAAAGATTGCTTATATTTATCACTTTTGTTGAAAACAGTCGTACATGAAAGCGGTACTGTTATGTCATATTGATGGAAGCTGACTCATTACCAGTGGATGGCATATCACTTGTCCCACACTTGAGCCGAGATTTATGCTGATTTTTTAATATTCTGAAATTCCTTTATAACCCTCGTTCCATTCAAACCACAAACAATAGTCTTTTCTCATAAAGGAAAATAATCCATACCTTTACTATCCTCTTCTAAAAAATACCCAATATACTGTAATATTACTCGCTTGTCTTGCAAGCAGCATTTATTAACCCACATTGTATGAAAATCATACGAGTTTCGTGTTCCTATTTGCTCACACCAGGGCTTAATGCTGCGTATATTGCATACCTATGGAGAAAGGTTTGTGTATAACCCACAGGCTTGCTGCTGAATCCACTTAGATCTATAACAGCCGACTCATCTTCGTAAATTTCTAGTGAATTTGCAATTTGCTATCTGTGCTCTTGGATATTCCATTCCGTAGATGCTGATGATGAGCCAATACTATAAAACTTTTATATACAATTGCATTTTCAAGAATTGTATTTTCTACCCTTTAATATCACTGATTAAAATGAATCATTAGCATTTTAACCCTTGGAACTCTGGTGGTATCTTCCATGCCAGTTCAATGACAATAATTAGAAGAGACCATATTCATTTTTTGGGGTAGACCAATCAATATTTTCAACGTGTAGCCTCGGAGCTGAGCATTGAACATATTGATTGGTCTTCCGCACACATTTACTGAACAGCCATCCTATTTAATGACGTTATGACGTATCATGTTCCTAGCCACAAAAGCGGCCGCTCGGGTTCAAAGAGTTAAAGGATATGGCAGTTTACCAACTGGCAAAAAGCCACATCTTTGAAAATGCTAATGGTTCATTTCAACCTATTTAAAGTCATAACTAGAAATTACAATTCGAGAAATTACAAGTGTAAAAGTTTTATTATATTGGCCCCAACCCTAAACGTAATGCCGTGCACTTTCATTACAGAAGTAAACTTGGTCGCGATCTTGTCTGATGTCCCTGTTCACTTTCCTGCCCAGAGCACCGTGACATCTCACCTGTCGGGTAAGAAATGCGACAACAGTGCATATCAGTTCGGTTGTTTTTTTTTATTCAGTTTTCTTTGCACAATATTTTATTTATGGAACCTCGATTCAATGGTGGAAATGTCTCGCGACCAGGGCCCAGTGCTATACACCTGGAACTTAACTAAGCCCCCCCCCCCCTTCCCCACCCTGTTTTCTCGCAGTTGTGTTAATAGAAACTGTCATTACTTTCGTGCTATCTTTGAGATGGCCAAAAGTGATTGTTTGCGGACAGAATGGTCCATTGACAAATGAAAGACAAACACCCCATCCCTTTCACGTACACAACATACACATGGGAGGGGTAAGCTCAAATATTGCTCCATTGAGGGATTCAAAGAACCGGACCGAAGTATGAAAAGCTGCAGAAGTACCAACCTCCCTCACGGACCAAGAAGCATTTAATGTGTAGGTAACATCACAAATCATGTCTCTGTGAAAAAATGAAATAAGAAAAATTGAGTTATGCAGTTCGTTCAATACCGTTCAACAGATATTAAAGACATACACTGCAACTCACATAAATCAAATACAGTTTGCACCAAGTCATCCAACCCGCTCCCTATATATGAGACATTCAGTCACGTTTTCACGGTCACCGACATTGTTGATACAGACTACTCGCGCGCGCTCGGTGGCCAAGTTGCTCATGTGCTGGATACGCAGGGGATGGGATTCCTATTTATCGATAGTTAGATATTCTAGAACCATCCAGTTGGTATTATACGCGCAAAGTATAGGAGAGGCTATCCATATTCAGTGTTTTAGGTATCACATCTACTGGTGAAATCCAGGAATACCAAAATGTATTGTCTTCTTTAAAGTGTAGGTAAGTCCCCTTTCCTGCTTCGTTACCCGTTAACCCTTTATCCAACCTAACGGCCAAAATCGACCAGCGCTATTGACAAAAAATGCCATTCTATTTCCATTATTTTTTTCATATTTTGCCTGAAAAACATAGCTTATGATCTCTCAGTGGAACCAGCTCGTTGAGCTCATTCCAATGAAGGGTCATAAGCTATGTATTTATGCAAATAATGAAAAAAAAATAATTATTCAATAATTTTGTTTGCAAAGTGTCGTCTGCTTTTCATGTTAGGTAAAGGGTTAAATAAACAAAATCTACTCGTGGTGGTCGAACTGATGTATGTAGGGTTCCGTAGAGGACATTGCTGAGTATCATTAGCGGAAGTCAGTACGCACATATTATTAAGCATTGTTTGTTGGGGCTTTTAAATTTGAGTTTTGTTAATGCTTAGTGAACGTTTGTATTGGTCTCGATTTGTTTCTGTGGTCAATAATACCGAACGTGGCACATATTTTTCCCTGGATGTCACCGTAACAGTCGATAATTCCTGTTTGTATGACAATGATGACATGTTTCCCAATGGATGTTATTTTATAGTGATTTAGAGAAACTAATCGATCTATTGTCATATTGGAGGCAACAGGTTCCTGTTTTTAAACAATATATTCGTTTTCGGTAAATACACGCATTCAGTCGAAGTTTACATGTTGATAAGACACGCCACGTACTTGAGACTGTAGGTTCGCTCTTTCGACGTCACGAAGGTATTCAACAGGCCACTTAGACACGACGTATGATTGAAAGGGCGGAAGGGACGGAAGGGGCGTGAAAGCCAACTTCGAAGGTCAGTCTTAATAGAGGGTCAGAATCTTTCAGTTGGATACATGGTAAACAGAGGCTCCATAGATCGAGTTTGCATGACTTAATCCAACGATTTAGTGTCTCATTATGTTTCTATTCATCGATTTTATATCAAGAATATTCAAAGTATTACGTATAAAGTTGATATACTGAGAGTCGGATTAGAAACAAACACTTTGTTGTACGCTGCAAAGCAAGCGGAAACCGTGGCTGTATCTTAATCAAAACACATCTTATTACCGCCGGAAAGAAAAGAGCACGGGTGATTCCTGCAATCTTGATCGCGGGCAAGGGGCGAGTAGCATGGACGATACATTGTAAATGATCCCCACGCTCTTCTGTCAGAATTTGTTCATGTCTCTAATGTACCCCCCCCCCCCCCACCTCATAAAAAAGATACAATCACAGCTGCTAACATTTCGCTTCACAGAGATTAGTATGCATTATAAATGCAAGTTTTCTAATAATTGTGACCTAATATATTACTGCTGCCTGGTTAGCAAACTTACCTTCAGGCTGCTTGAAGCTATCGCTATTGGGAACGCGAAGGGGGCGTCTCGAAGATGACCGTTAGGGGGTGTAAACCTGATTTTGTCCCGACTGATAGCTCAAGTCTCAACCGACTAATATTCCAACTACTTCACCAAGGCATGCCTTCGTCGAAGGCATGCCTTAATGATGTAGCAGGAATATTATTCGGGATTATAGTACAAGCTAAACATTTATTGGAAATTTATTAATGACCAATTTAATGCTTAACCACTAGCTGAACTAGAAGAGTACCACAGCATTCCATTTGTTTGACCGACTGTGTGCGCCACAAGCCCTAGTTTGAACTCTTGACTTTTTAAAAAGTTCATGATTAATGGCAACCGAGAATTGATTTCTCCCCCACATTTTATGCAATATATGCGTGTCACATGTGAGAAGGCCTTGTGAGATAACTTAATTCCTATCACTAAGCGTTCATCGATCGATTGATGCATGCACCCGACTGACGTCATCGGAATGTGTCCATGTTCATTTCGCTACATATCTTTTACGTTGGCATTTAATTTCGTGCAATATATCTATGGTATATGCAAAACTTTTGTGTGCTCTTTCCGATAAGTAAATCAGTTTTTTTCAGAAATGGACAACAAAATTGTCCGATATAGCTGCACGTGCCCCTTGATTACTTTTGATGACGCCAGAGAGTCTTGGTCGGGGAGAAAAAATATCCCTGATGGGGGTTGGTGTAAGATGGGGAAATCCCACTCTCGGGACAAGATATTTGGTCCAGACACTCGGCAAGCCTCGTGTCTGGCCCAAATATCTTGGCCTCGAGTGAGATTTCGTCATATCACACCCTCACCCATCAGGGATAAATATAATCCCAGACTCCAATCCTGACGAAAATGTCCCGACTGGGGAAATTATTGGGGGAGGCGGCGTCACCCCCAACCCTCACATTAGGGACACCCATGGGAATAGTGATGCCCAGTAGAGGTTAATACTATACAACTTTTATAATCATATTTTATGGAATTGTATTTTCTATGTTACGTAAGATTTTTCAAAAATTCGTTTTTAACGATTAATACATTACACACTAAAAACTAAGGTGTTAAAACTGACACTTTCAAGGTGTTAAACCCATTCTAACTCTTAGGGTTTGATTTTAACACTCAAAGTGCAATGCTTTAAGCACTTGGGCATTACAATCGTCAGACATCTGAAACTTGAATGGATGGCACTTCCCACGTGTCCAGCATTGGTAGTTCTTCCAGAATCGTCCATAATTTGATTTGCGCTTGGTGGGTACATAATTAAAAGGACACAACGCAGATGACGCGGATCAGGCTCGATAGTTCGACCCTGATCCGCGTCATCTGCGTTGTTTCCTTTTAAGTGTCGCGACATTACAGTTGTCAAGTGGTATTATTGTAACACCTGTCAAGTTCTGGGATATCTACACTTGAACAAAGTGCTAGTTCAGCACTTTGTAAGTGTTAAATACAGCACTTCAAGTGTGGTTTTTAACACTTTAGTTTTTAGCGTGCATACGGGACAGATTGCAAGCAGGATGCATGAACGGAAATGCCGGTGACAACACTTTGTTTGAATGACTAACGTCTTACGAGGCGTGGCAATTCACAACCCTTTAAAATACTAATGATTCACCTCAGTCATGTGTATTCACAGATAAAAAATACAATTCTATAACACACAATTGAAAAAGTTTACATCATCAGCCCCTTATGTATTCTACTTAACTGTTAACATTAAAAAACATAGCTTCACTAGGGTCAGGTAAAGCTTCGAAATTCGATTCGATTCGAAATTATTTCGATGATTCGATTCGACTCCAGTCGCGCCGATTCATCAATTTTCGTATCATCGAGATGTTCAGCACCCCATCGAAGAACTCCAATTGAACGCTTCTTTTAGCATCAGGTCTTCTAACAGGAGACATGATGATACAAGAAGACGTTCAGGAGGTTCCGCTTCCAAAATTAGTTTGATTCCGTTTCTAGCATATTCCAATTTTGAACGACTTTCCCAGACAGGTGAGTTGCCGTTGAATACGATCCTCAAATGCACGGATAAATAGAGGACATCTAGTGTTTTTGTGTGGACACCGAAAATTATATCATGAGTGACAGAGACAAATATTTATTTTTCGAGAGTGCTTGCGCGAGCGAAAATAACCATTAGTCTCGGTCACAAGTGAGACAATCTTCGGCATCACGCAAAAACACCAGATTTTCTTTTTATTATACGCTTTTTATAAGAATCTGATAATTCCATTCGTTTCAACCATGAATTGATGCATGAAAGTAAACAGCGCATTGAATCATTGATACGAGGAAGTAATTTGATTGATACTCCGAACAGATAGCGTCTTGCAATCTGATTCAGCTGGTGGGCTTCTTGTCCAAACATGACCTGAAAGTCCGTAATATAAGTTTTTGATTTGGTACGTCCTTTGAAAGGACGTACCAAACCAAAAACTTATATTACGGACTTTCAGGCCATGTTTGGACTAGCGGATGCATCAATTCAAGGCGTAAACGTGTTGAATTATTGCTGGAAATGATCGGTATCCACTCAAAAACACTAGATTTCCTTTTCATTATACGTTTCTAAAACAAATTAATCATTCCAGTGATAATATGACTGGTGTTCATCTTGAAGTGATGTTTTGAAAACCGCCATTTTGATTGATACCGTGAAGTGAAAATTTCTATATCTTCACAGTGGGGGATACTATTTTTATCTTTCCGCGATTTTTTCGATTATCTATCGTTTAACCCATTCACCCAACGTAACGACCAAAACCGGCCAGCGCTATTCTCAAAAATGACCCCTCGTTGGAACGAGCTCTTTGAGACAAGAAATGAACAAAATTAGTTATTCCAGATTTTTTTTGCAATTGTCGTCTTCTTTTCATGTTATTGAAAGGGTTAACGTATAATAAAGACAGTATTTGCTTTATTCCAATGCTCTAAAAAGGCGCAGTATCTTCACTACGAAAAGAGTTGAGATTCGATTCGGGATTCAATTCGACCCGAAATTTGAAATTGGCTGGGCTCAAAGATTGACCATCGTGAAGACATAACAAAACGGGTAAGTCAAAACTTTGCCCAAAATACTATAAATGTAAATTAAGTTGCGTCAGACTCCAGTAATTTGTTTCCAACGTATTTCCAATGTCGTCATCAAAAACTGTCGCGGCACAGTTAGTCGATAATGTTATAGGTTGCAGCCCAACAATGTTAAAAGTAATAGTGCTTGAAATAGAGAGTTGAATAAGGAAAGAATTATGAAAATGGTACAATCCATGGTGGCGGCAGAAACGGGGAATCGGGTTGGAGGTTGGGTGTGGAGGTCGATGTTGAAAGGGGATTGGGGTCGGAGGGTTTGGGCTGGGGATGAATAAACAATTACCCATCAAGGATTATTAACCACCCTTTACTTATCATTTAACCCTTTGCCTAACACGAGTAGCAGGGAACGTGGTGACTCTGATTTCGGCATTGGACTTCAAACAGAAGGGCCCACGGTTCGATCCCGTGTACATGATGTACACTCATATAAAGCGTCAACTACACACACGCATTTCGGTACGCACATCCTTAGTTTTGTGTAACTTTTTTGTAGTTACTTCTTGGTCTTTGTTCTCGATGACAAATAAGTCACCACAAAATCGAGAAGACAAATCAACCTCTTGCTTTCTTTACGAGGACTGAGTAAACAGACAGTCTTTGTGGAGACTCAAATACTATTGTGGTTGCCTGCGTGTTAAAGAGAAGCCTGGTTTTGAAGAGTACCTTGATGGCACCTTTGGGGATCACTGTTGTTCAAGCTGAGGTGGCGGTCCCTGGAGCTGAGGGGGAAAAGGTGTCACATGTGTAATTTGGGCGTGGTGGAGACCCTGGAACACTTTCTTCTAGAATGCCTAAAATACCAGCCTGAAAGAATAAGATTCACTGGGAGTATAATGGGGACGTGGGATGGGAGAATGAAGGGCATGTGGTTAGTGAGAGACTCAAAGGAGAGGGTAAATATGCTATCGGAGAGATTTGGAAGAATGGGGCAATGGATGTCATCAAGCAGTTCGTCTCCGGGTGTTGCGAGGAGAGAAGAAGCGTGGGAATAGGGAGTACAGGGGTAACCAAGGCCTTCTCACTCGGGAACTGCGACAAATCAGCAGCAGGCCAAAGTGTTATTATTATTATTGAATTTGATTCCCCTAATTGGTAATTTGTATTGCCTTTCAGTGTCTTCCAATATTAGTACAAGTCAGGGAAACCCGTAACTTCTTATCTTTTTGATTGATGCATATTTATTTAGTTGCATCTCCAGTATGTTTGCCTTGTTACAATTTATGGGAGAGTGCCTATGGGCACTCTCCCATAAATTGTAACAAGGCAAATCCCCATAGATTAAAAACTTTTACTACAAAGATAATATGAAGAGCATCGAAAGAATATGAAGCCTTTGAATTGCAGTATCAGCGGTCGGCCAAAGTGTTATTATTATTATGTCCAAGATCAAAAAAAAAAAAAAATGAGGAAGACAGTCTCCTTTCTAAGCACGATCACAAACACATTTTTAGTTTTTTCAGGGGGATTTAGTGTATATTTTGGTTGTGTGGGTGATTTGCATAGTAAAATTGGGTAGTATTCGAGAAGAGCGAAGTCACGATGTTGCCGCTTCGAAGGTCAACCCACACACCTGCGCCATTGGGCCAAGGAGAGGCGTTAATATAAGTTGGACAACATGTTCGCAAATCCTTGTAAAACAAATAAGATTAAAAAAAAGTAAAAGTGGGTGAAGCAAGATTTAGGTCAAAGGTTTTCGGGAATTTTTAATTTACGTTTTCTCTAGGATGGAGGTTGAAGATTGGAGGGGCAGGGTTAATGGTACTGTGGTGGGGTCAAGATCAGAACCGGTAGTGCTGGTCCACCAACATATGGAAGAGAAGATCAGTAAGACTTTTGGAAACGTGCATGAGTTTAGTTTTTGAACTGCTCAGTAGAATTGCAAGGGTAATGGCATCGGGGTCCTTCCCATTCGAAGGGGTGTGGACGAGCGGATTTAAAGATTATGGAATTGGAGGAGTACTGTGCTGATTGGAGGATGCCCCTTATTGATCACTGGGACACGTTTGAGGGTAAGGGGAGCATGTGCGAGAGAGAGTTGCTGCACCTTAGCAGGACGGGGACACAAGTGCTGGGTGAAAAAAAATTCTACAGGTAGCAGAGCCTTTTTTGGCGGCGAGAGGGATCGGTCGGAGGCCAGAGGTAATAACAAGGGTGGACACAGATGGGGTAAAGAAGAGCGAGGGGACAGAACGAGATTATCGAGGTTATCGTGAGGAAACAACAGAATCAATAAGGGAAGTGAAGGCATCCCGTTACACTGAAAGTGGTACAGCAACATCGAGGGTCTCCACAGGAAATTAAGTGAAATAGCTACACCGATCGAAGGAGAGGACTTGATGTCATGGACTTGAGTGAGACATGAGGAACTGGTAGACCACGTTAGGGGTGCTTGTAGATAGATGTAGGACGAACTGAAGGTCAGAAATGGTGGAGGGGTATTCATGTACATGAAAGATTTAAAACCGTCGTTGATTACAGATGTGGCAGATGCCAGTACCTCGGCTGGGTCGTCTAATGGGTAAAGGTTAATCCAAAAAACAAAATTGTTGCCACTGAGATTGTGTACTGTGCGGTGGAGGGAAGCAAATGCGAGTAGAATGACTCAATACACTCAACACTTAGGTCCAATATCAAAGAATTAAAAAAACAGGGGACTCTGTATTATTCTGATGGGAGACTTTAATGGGCATATAGGTGATAAGGAAGAAGGAATTCTGGGCGGAGATTCGAAAGTCAACAGGAATGGAAGAAAACTGTTGGACTTCACAGGTGAGTTCGATCTGAAGATTCTGAACAGAGATGTGTAAGGAGAAATGGACTCGGGAGCAGAACGGCAGAAGAACAATAATCGACTACATTCCCACAGATATCGATTTATGGAGGAAGGTGATAGTGGTAGAAGTGAACGATGAGAGTAAAAGGAAGTTGGATAGTGATAGCCTAGTGGGGGCGGGGAAGGAAAGTAAAGGGAAGATTAGGGTGTCAACACGAGAATTTGAGTAGGGAGTAAATGACTAACGTAATGTCATAAAGGGCAGAAAATTCAAATGTGCTGCGTATAGGGGGAGTAGAAAACTCAAAGGGGCGTGGGGGCGGGAGCAACGAGGCCAGGCTAGCAAAAGAAGATTTATTTATTTATTTATTTATTTATTTATTTATTTATTTATTTATTTATTTATTTATTTATTTATTCATTAATTTATTTATATATTTATTGGCGTTTAAGGTCACATATTTCTGCACAATGGCTAATCATGACCACAACATGGAGATAAAGTCAAGTTTAGTCAATCGTGTATACCCATGTTGCCCATTTTAGAGGACTTCCACCCCAAGCGTTGATGACTAGGTTCTATTTTACTAGCAAAACAGAGCTTGTTTACTAGAGTAAACAAGCACTGCTTCACTTTCTGAGGTTCCCACGGGAAAAAAGAAGAATACCAACAGCAAGAAATGATGTAAATAAGATTAAAGACAATAATCGGAGAGGGCAAAACTGGAATATTATTAGGACGATAAGAATGACAGGGGGTTCGAGTTCGAACGTATTTTTCAAATGAGTGAATAAAAGAAACAAAGGAAGTAATTCCGAGTATTAAAGTAGAGGGCAGAAATACAGACAATCAAGACCAAATCGCATCAGAACTACTCAAACACTGGGAAAAGCTAAACGATAAGCGATGAGGTATAGAGAACCCACCCACACACCTCTGCCATTGGGCCAAGGAGAGGCGTTAATATAAGTTGTATAACTTGTTCGCCAATCCTTGTAAAACAAATAAAATTAAATCGGCTTGTGTTACACTGAGGTTGAGGAAAATTTATCGAACTTTATCGAGTGTTCCAGGGTCTCCATCACGCCAAAATTAAACACCTGACACCTCTTTTCACTGTTTTTCCCAATGTTTCCCCAAAGCTCCAGAGACCGCGACCTCAATTTGAACAGCATTGACCCTCCAAAGGTGCCATCAAGGTACTCTTCAAAACCAGGCTTCTCTTTATCACGCAGGCCACCCAAAGACCTCTTTAATTTGACCTCCTCTCGCCAATTAAGATTACCATCATCCATGATTCTTTCTCTGGAGTTTTTTTTTTACCCTGGGTTGCCCCTACGTCTAGGTCCGAGATCACCAATGAGTAGTTCTCTATTAGCTCCCTCACGTGGACCATCCGCCCTGTCTTGGTATTTGAGGTGAAAATACCCTGGAACATTACTTTACATCATCGGCTGTCTAGGAGATTTACCAAATAATTAAGATAACCGAATTTCAATAAGTCTATCCTTCCCTTGATCCTCATCCACCCAACTTCACCCCTGATTGCGTCTAGTGCTGCGGCATTACTCGACCCCTTTATCCATCGGCTTGCATCGTTCTGAAGGGTTTCCAAGCTCTTTACAGTCGTTTGGTTTAGGGGTACCACTTCCGTACCATATGTTATACTTGGCAGACCCACCATTTCCAAAAAGGTTTTCCCCACGAAAACCTTATTGAAACTGTTTCTCCCTTTAAGTTTTATTTGGTTTAGGATTAGCCTCCCCTTCAGAATCAATTGATTTGTGTGGTTTCGGTTAATGCCTCTTCCTGTGATGTTTATATTTACACCCAGATACTCGTGGTCACCTGTCTCTCCTTCACTAAGAAGTTTGCTGCTACCTTCCGGAATACAGAACTACCCTACTCTCCACCTTCGAGTAGGGTCCACTTTACGGCCCACGGGTATAACTTAGCTTTTGGTTCCATTTAGTTCGAGTCTCCATTTGTTCCCATATTTCCCAACAATTCCCAGCTTTTTCTGACACTAGCACCATATCGTATGCAAACAATAGCTCTGAGATCTTCAAGTCCCCAACTGCTACCTCCCTCGTCGATACACAAGAGTTAATTTCCTAAACTTTTAATGTTCAATGCAAAAAAGAATTGGCGAAAGGATACACCCCTGTTTTAGGCCTATCTCCATAGGCTCACGTTTTGTTGTTATGTTACCTAGGCAAAGTTCTCTCTGTACATCTTTATATAATGCTTTCAGAATTCCAATAAACTCGCCTCCCAAGCCCTGAGCCTCAAGCATGCGCCATATGCCCTCCCTCCATGCTCTATGGTATGCTTTGTAACATCCAAAACGGCCATAGACATCTTTTTCTTTTTTGCTTTAGCGGGTTCTATCATTTGGGATAACGTGAAAAGATGGTCAGTCGCTCTCCTTCCCTTCCTGAAGCCATTCTAAATCTCTCCCAAAAAACCCTTCTCCTCAATCACCTCCTCTAATCTCCCATACAGGACCTTACAGAAAACGTTTCCAATGTTGCTACTGACAGAGATCCCTCGATAATTATACAAAAACGTCTTTTCCCCTTTTTGTAAATAAATGTCACTTTGCTTTCTCTCCACTCTTTTGGGACCTCTTGTTTTTCCAAGGCTAAATTGATTAGGGCAGTTAGGCTTTCACGGAGTTTCTCTACCCTTTTTTGAGAAACTCGGTACGAATTTCGTCCACCCCTCCCGCTTATCCATTCCTTAACTTTGAGATCACCCTTCGCACCTCCTCGGTTTTAATTTCGCTGCACACGAAGTTCGATAGATTTTCCTCGACCTGGTTCGGACACTCCGGAGGGTTCCCCATGCCCATCGCTTATCGTTTACCTTTTTTCCCAGTGCTTGACTAGTTCTGATGTGATTTGATCTTGATCGTCTGTATCTCTGTCATCTATTTTAATACTCTGTGAGTTATTTCCTTTGTTACGTTTATTCATCCATTTCCAAAATACGTTCGAACTCGACCCCCCTGTCATTCTTATCGTCCTATTAAGACTGCTATCTCGCACTCTCCGATTATCGTCTTTAATATTATTTACTTTATTTCGTGCTTGTTGGCACTACCATGGCCCCATTGCTTGCCGCATCCTTGAGTTTTCTACTTCTCCTGTATGTAGCACATTTAGCTTTTATCACCTCCTTCTATAAATTAATATCTGTGATAATATAGTCGATTATTGATTTTCTGTCGCTCTTCTCCCAGGTCCATTTCCCCTTACACCTCGCGACCCTGTTCAGAATCTAGACCGAGCTCATTTGTGAAGTTCAACAGCTTCCTTCCTTTCCTGTTGACTTTCTTATCCCCACCCTCTATCCCTTCTTCCTTATCACCTATGTGTCCATTAAGGTCATCCATCAAAATTATACCGAGCTCCATGTTTCCTAGTTCTGTGATATTGACCTTAGTGTTGAGTATATAGAGTCATTCCACTCGGGTTTGCTTCCCTCCACCGCACAGTACACAATCCCAAGGACAATACTTTTGTTTCTGATCTTTACCCATCCAATATCTTTCGCTACCTCAACAGAGGTGCTGACATCTTCCAGGTCTGTAATCAGCGACGGTTTTAAATCCTCTTTAATGTACATGCCTCCCCTCTCCCTTTTCTGGCCTTCCGTTCGCCCTACACCTATCCACATGCACCCCCGTACTTGGTCTACCCGTTCCTCTTGTCTTAACCACGTCTCGCTTAAGCTCACGACATCAAAGTCCTCTGCCTCGATCAATGTAGCAATTTCACTTACTTTCCGGTGGAGACCCTGGATGTTGCTATAACCCACTTTCAGGGTAACGAGATTCACTGGCTTCCGCCTACTGATCCCATTGTTTTCTGACGCTAGCCTTGGTAAACGCATTCTGTCCTCCGCGCTCTTGTTCACCCCACGTGTGTCCACTCTTGCTATACTTTCCTCTGGCCTCCCATCCCGTTCCTCTCCAAAAAGGCTCCACTACCCGTAGTATTTTATCTCCCAATACCCGTGTCTCCATCCTGCTAGGATACAGTCCGTCACCCCCGAACATGCTCGCGTTGCCCCAAAACGTGTCACAATGGTCGATAAAGGGTATTCCCAGATCAACACTGCAGTCCTCCAACTCCTCATTCAGCGCCAAAATCCAAAACACAAAACTGGCATGCGCATTTCTGCCATACTTATTTCTACGTTGTGAAATTTGATTGTTGAAGATTTGCGGACCTGATCGCCTTAACACCGTGGCGTTTAATCCTTTGAGATTCTAATTATCCTGACGTTCAAACGTCACTGGGAATTCAGTTTCTTCAACGTTTTTCAAAATGCGACGTCAAACGTCGGACAGTACAAATAACAAGATATTTTTCACATTCGTGATTATCTGGTTGAGAGCTAGATTATTTTTGGTGGTCTGAATTTCTTATTCAAAACTTGTTTTATTACAAATTATTGGAGAGTGCCTACAGGCACTCTCCAATAATTTGTTATAAAACAAATTTATATAAACAAAATATTATTTGTGTTTGACTGAATATGAAATATAAACAAGGAAAGTGTTGGCTTTTGTTCTGGTATCCTCATTTTTTGAAGGCCCTGATAGTGGCTTCCAGCACTCAACCAGTTATGAAGTCTTGGCAGCAGAATTATATTGAAATTTTAAGCTGCGATAACATTTGGCTCAACGGTTGTCACTGAGCACAATTCGGGAGGAAAAAGGAATTGAGGTTAAAACTTTAAAAAATCGAAAAATAATAACAAAACAAATGACCACGCAAGTATCAATGCGCTTTTTGATTTCGTACATCATAAGACGTACAGAAGTATCAAAGGGTTAATGTATTGCGTCAAACGAAATAAAGATATAGAGGTTCATATTTTCTAGTAACCATTGACCTGTGTGTAGATGCGGCGGTATCTGTCGTATTTCATGAATTACGCACTTCACAAAATAGGCAATATTTCAAAACTTCCAAATTAAAATGACGTAAAAGCGTCCAAACTGTTAAATTCAAAAATCCAAAAGCAACTATCGCTGGCATAGGAGGTCGACATTTTTATTGAAAATAATGAGGGTTGACAATTTCAAATAACCACAAAACTTTATATAAAGTTTCAATAGCTGCGTAATTTATATATACGGAGCCACTAGAATAACAAAAGTAACATTTTAAATGGAATAATGTTCGAAATGGCCTAAATTTTGCAGTTATGTAAAATAGTAAAAAATGGCGATCACAGTACATGGAGAGTGTATTATCAATACATCATCCGTGAACTGGTGATTTCTCTCAAGCAATAAATGCTAATTGTTGCAAAGCAAAATTAGCAGTAGCAAAGTTTCAGCCAATGGACCTCCAGCTATTTAAACATCCAACTGGATGCGGGCTGGTGACAGAGGTCCTTTAAGAAGTTTCTGTACATGAGTCCTTAGATGTTGAAATAATCTCTGGTAAGTTGTAAGCTGTCGGTCAGTCAGGAAGAAGTGCATAAACCAATGGGATTTTTTTCGAACTTTGTCTTGCATGTTGTATATAAAGTTGATTCCATAGGTCAGGACAGGCAGTTAATATTCCATCCATGTAGATAATGTTAGAAGACTGGAGAGCATGAAGTTGGTCATCAGTGGAAAATACAATCATCTTAATCACCTTGTTATCGTGGCTGTCATCAGAGATGGGTTTCTGTCCATGTACCATTTAATGCTACCTCAGCTCTGCTTTCTGGCAGTTTAGGAAGAGTATGTGACTCCAATGTCTATACAGAGCACTGTAAAAATTCCTGAATGAAGGAAAGACTGCAAAATCATTTTGATCATGTCTGATTATTTCGTCATTGTAGAGATCTGGCAATGGTGTGGTTGGTTCTTCTCTGGCTCTCTTCCCCGTGGAACTCATGAATCTTGCCCAGCTTTCATGTTCTTGAGGGTGGTTATGTTCTGTGAAGTTTGTAACACAATCACCAACTGTCGTGCATTTTCCTCTACTATTCTTGGATATACATCTCCAGTGAATACAGGTCTTCTGTACAGCATTTTTACAAGTATAGTCTTGAAAAAGTTTTTGTGCTGTTCCTCTCTGAGAAGTAATGTATTCAACTCGCTATAAACTTGCCATTTTGGTGCCTATTGTTGAATGAGTGAATGGTTTTGCCCATTGAATGATAAGTTTTAGCGCGCCAAAGGCGCATAGGGACGCTGTGGGATTGAAAACCCTTGCGACTCGATTATGCCTATTGATGAATGAAAAGTTTCAGCGCGCCGAAGCCGCACGGGGACGATGTGGGATTTAAATCCCTTGCTACTCGAATAACTGTATTTGCTTTATAACTTTATTTGCTTTTGAATCCACGAGAGTCGGAAGCGAGAACCAATAATCTTATTTGGTTTGACTGTGCGCGCTGGAAGTAAGGTAGTGGGTTCAAGAATTCTGCTCTGTGTTTGTTTAGAGACGTGGGCATATTTATGGTAATGCTGAAACCGCAGTTTGTTGGTTGTTTTAAAACAACGAAAAAGAAAAGGAAACTCAAACAGTCGCTGGTTTGGGAGCAGCCCCAGCATGTTATCCATAACGGTTAAAAAAGGACAAAATCCACCGATATGTGTTTTTGAAAGCTGGGAGCCATCCATCAGCCTATAAGGGGGAGTGGATGCTGCGCCTTGGCCATCTGGTCTGCCTTCAGGGAAAACAGATGACGGGGTGATGGGAGGATCCTCCCCCCCCCAAAAAAAAAAAACAAACAAAAAACACACGCACATACTCATACACCTACTCACAGGAACACACCCGAAAGCCCTTAAAAGGGCTGTTTTAATCTTTATTTATTTAAAATATACACTCGTCCCAGCCAGGCAAGCTTGTTTCAATCCTTGCCTGGTGTTTGGTAGTGCCCTGTGTATGTGAACGGAAAGGTTGGTTGTACCAATTCCTCTTACACTTTGTCTTCTGTCCCCATGCGTGTGAGAGAGCGATGGCTCAGTGGTAGACTGTTGGACTTCTATGCTGGGGTTTCCGAGTTCGATCCTCGTTTGGGACGACCCGCGTTGTCGCAGTGGGCAAGGCACTTTATCCCCGTTGCCTACATGGGGGCACGAAGACGTCATGTACTAAGGCGTACTGAACGCCTATGTTGCACGTGTCTTTAACTGTTGTAGCCCTACTTGAGAGGCGCTTGAAGAGAGTTAGAATGTTGAAGAGCTGACAGATGCTCGGTGGTTCTCTCCGGATACTCCGGCTTCCTCCACCCGTAAAACTGTCACGGTCACGATTAGCCATTGTGCATAAGTATGTGACCTTAAACACCAATAAATAAATAGAAAAATAAATAAATAAATATTCCATGCGTCTTTTTAATAAGAGTGTTGCAAGCACATTTGAGAGTGTTCAATTAGAAACGTTATAGGAAGAGAGATAGGAACCCGCTATTGTATATTGTTACTGTTATGTGATTGTTGGTACGGATGGGGAGAGGGGTGGGGTTCTTCGGAGCCCACTCCAAATGCGCAGAGTTGCGAGGCAGTTTCCACAGACTCGACCCTAGAATTCCTGATGAGTAGCGAGGCAATTCTCACTGACTCCACTCCTTCATATCTTATTAAAGAAAGATAGAATTGGGCTATTGTTTATTTTGACCGTTGTGTGACTGTTGCTATGGAGGGTGGGTTTGCGAGGCAGTCCTCACAGACTCATTCCCAAAGTTCTCAATGAGTAGCGAGGCAATCCTCACTGACTCCACGAAATTTAATTCTATTGAATTATTTTTATTTTTTGGGACTTATTTTATTTTCCTGTTAAGGGTTCGGTGTTCGTTCAGCTCTACCATTGATTCACTATCCTGGAGTCGGTTGTGGGTTTTGTTATATAGGCGTTTCAATTGAGCTTCTTCAGAGTAGCGAGGCAGTCCTCATTAACTCCACGCAATTTAATTCTATCGTACAATTTTAATTTTCTGAAAACTTGTTTTGTTTTTCTGTTAAGGGTTCGGTGTTCGATCAGCTCAAACATTAATGTTGGAGTCTGTTGAGTGTTTTGTTTTTTAGGTCTCTGAATCGCGTATCAATAGTTGCTATTTCTGCTAGCTCGTGAAGTTCCTTTATCGGTGTCCATTTTGGTTTGCATAGTGCCTCACGCAGGTCATGATTTTGAACCCTCTGTGGCTTCTGAATGTTGGTTTTGCTCAGGTCACTTGTTATTATGGCGCCGCATTCTAGTACCGGACATATAAATGATTTGTAGAGCTTGAGAAGCACATCTTTGTTTGCTCCCCAATTTTTATCATCTTCAGAACATTGATACGTTTAGTAGCTCTAACGTGGAGTTAACGTGAGTGTTTAAACTCAGATTGCTATCAAGTATAAATCCCAAACATTTGGCTTCGTTGCTTGCTTCTAATTTGTGGTCGTATAACTGGAGATCAATACTAGGGACTGGTTTCTTTGATTCTTGAAGAACATAACTATTTGGGTTTTGGCGGCATTGAGCTTGTTGCGCCAATGCGAATGGTATCCCGCAGATGATTTTTAATTATGTTTCGGGACATACTGGCCATCCACATGCCTTTATCGTCTGAGAACTGCTATAGATCAACACAGTTTTTCCCTACTTTTTCAATGTCACTTACATATATTATGAAAAGAAGCGGGCTAGAATCGATCCCCGTGGTGTGCCAGCCTCGCGTGTTACTTCCTCAGACACCTCGCGGTTAACCTTCGCCTTGATTTTTCGAGCAGTTAGAAATGATGATATGATCCTGAGAATTTTAGTGGGTCGAACGCTTTCTCTACATCCGAAAAAGCACTGTTCCTATTTCGTTTTGACTCAAAGATGTTTTCATATAATCGACCAGTCCAAATACATGTTCGATTCCCTCTTTTCCACTCCTATACGCTCTTTGCCACTTGCTGAAAAAGTTGATTGATTGGAGATAGCTGTGGAGTCTCATGGTGAGAATGCGCTCAAATATTTTCCAACACAGCTATAAGTTAGCTATTTGGGCGGTAGTCAGAAGGTCTTTGTCGGGTTTATGTATCATGACTCCTGTGGCCACTTTCCAGCATTTTGGGAAGTATCCACAGGAGAGACAGCAGTTTAGGAGTTGGGTAAGTCTACCGAAAAGATGTTGGGGCACTGTTTCAGTATTTTGTAAGAGATTTCGTCTTCTCCTGGGGACGAAGATGACTTGCATTATCTGATTATACCCATGACCTCTTCTATGCTTATTAGACCGGTTAATTCATGGTCGTCCCCATCTTCATACCTTTGGTCGAAGTTCGCTTCATTGAAAATTGAGTTGGTATCTTGGACAAATTTATTTACTTTTACTTTGAAATCGTTGTCATATCTGTTCCCTTCTTGTGGACGATGAGCTTTCTGTAGAAGATCGGCACTAGCGCTGGCTTTTGCATTGTCGTCTAGGCCCATAGTTCGTCGCCAGTCTCGAGCGCATTATTATTGGCACTTTTGCTCTTTTGCCCAGTAAGAATGTTAAATGTATCCCAGAACTTCTTCGGTCCTCTCAGCCCATTTAGGCTTTCTGTTTCTTTTTCCCATTTCACGCGATTGTCGTTAGCTATGGCCTTTTCCCTTCTCCATGTAGACGATTATACGCGGTTTTAAGTTCTGCTTTTTTGACTTGATCATTCTCTGATTGGTAAGATCGGAAAGCTTTTCTTTCTTGTTTAATTATCTGAAGTGTTGTTTGAATTATTCTGTTTATCCGCGGCTTTAATGTTTGCTTGGGACAGATTCCATCTAGCGTAATGTTGATAACCTCGTTAAGGTGGGTGCAGGCTTTTTCTAATTCATGGGCATTTAAGGGGTCATTTGCATTTATTTTTACTTCGATAATGTTTCTCAAGAGGTTCCAGTTGATAGGTTCCTCCTGTTCATGGGAGGATACCTTGTGGGACCGGTATCACACTTCAAAGTGGTGTGAACTGGAAGGTGATCACTGCCTAGATCATCGTCTCCTACAAATATGTCTTGCATTTGGCTGGTTAGTGATTTGCTGGTGATAATCAAGTCTAGGATATCTGATTCATGGAGGGGTTTGTTGCTTATCTATGTTACGTCGTGATCGTTATTTACCACAAATAGATCGAATGCTTCAATGGTGTTGAAAAGGCCGTCACCATTAGGGTCAGTATTATGACAACAGAATACCTGGCGTTTAGAACTTAAATCACTCAAGAATATTTAGTGCTTGTATTTGTTGTTACAGAATTCAAATACTTTACTGTCTACTGTTGCTTGCGGCTTGTTATAATATGAAATGACGACCACGTGTTTGCAGTCAAGTTCAATTTCAGCTGCAATCACATCCGCATTGAGGTGGTCGCATAGTATTGTTTTGTATTTAATCACCTGACTTATTAGCAGCGCGACTCCGCTACCTCTTTTGGCGGGGCGATCTCTTCTCATAATAGAAAGCCCACCTAGCGAGAATTCTTTGTTTGGTTTAGCCATGTTTCGGTAATTCCAATTTTGTCCATATTTTTATAAAATGTGACATTTGCATGTTTTTTTCTGTTTAACGCTTCGAGCGTTTCACTGAACTATATTTAGTATATCCATGGATGGTTTGGGAATTAAGTTTATTTACCATTTGTAATTTTGTTACCTAATAATATTTTGTTGACGTCCGCTTCAAATAGCGTGTGAGATATTTGAGTTTTATATAACTTAGAGACTGTTTTACTGATCCCTTTGCATACGTCCGACAGACTGGTGCCCATGTGTTTCTTCATTATGTTGAGAATAGAGCCAGCCATTAGGGTAAAAGTGGAATAAGGGGAGCCCGGGTTCTCAACATTACGTGCATTTAGAGCTTTAAGCTGGATGTTTGTTTTAACGTTTTTGAAGTGGCTACAACCCCGATAGTTGATGGGGTGTTGACCTCCGCAATTGGGACATTTAATAGTTGTGGCACTGCATGCCTTCGCGATGTGTTTGTCGCCGCATTTCCTACAACGTTGCTCCCCCGTTGCATTTGTGTGACAAGTTTCTGACACTTATGACACAGAATGGGTTGTGGAAGAACACGATATTCATCGGTTTCGTATTTTTTGACGTTGATAATTACCCCTTTGCTTATAAGACTTAATTGTGTTGCTCTGTTAGGGCATTTTACTTTAATTTTCCAAGTATGGTTCCCTGTGGCTTTGGAGATTAATCTCTCCCACCAACATCCTGATTGGGCTTTATGTTTTATTGTGTTTTTACCGTTTTGGGATGTACGCGTGTGATTACGAAACAGGGGTTAGGTCTAAGTGTTATTATTATTATTATTATAGGTTGCGAATGACTCTGAGCCTTGTTGTTTTTGTTTATCATCTTAGAGAATGTTTTGGCCTTTGCTTTATTGCTGATGTCACACCATCAGTTGGTCTAGCTGTCGCATTTACGATTCCCGGAGATAATAATAATAACACTGGCCGGCCGCTGATTTTGTCGCGGTTCTCGGATGAGAAGGCCTTGGCTACCCCTGCACTCCAAACTGCCTCCATATTCCCACGCTTCTTCTCTCCTCCAAACACTCGGAGACGAACTGCTTGATGACATCCCTTGCCCCATTCTTCCCAATCTCTCCGATTAGCATATTAACCCTCCCCTTTGAGTTTCCCACTAACCACATGTCCTTCATTCTCTCACCCCACTTCCCCATTATACTCCCAGTGAATCTTATTCTTTTAGACTGCTATTTTGGGCATTCTAGAAGAAAGTGTTCCAGGGTCTCCACCACGCCAAAATTCCAAACCTGGCACTCCTTTTCACTGTTTTCCCAATTTCTCCCCTCAGCTCCAGGGACCGCGACCTCAGCTTGAACAACAGTGCCCCCCCCCCCCCAGGTGTCATCAAGGTACTCTTCAAAACCAGGCTTCTCTTTATCACGCAGTCACCCAAAATACCTCTTTGATTTGACCCCCTCTCGCCAATTACGGTTACCATCCTCCATGACCCTTTCTCTGACAATTTTTTTACCCTGGGTTACCCCAACGTCTAGGTCCGAGATCTCCAATGAGTAGTTCTCTACTAGCTCACTCACTTGGACCATCCACCCTGTCTTGATATTTGAGTTGAAAATTCTCAGGAACATTACTTTACACCATCGGCTGTCGGGAAGATTTACCAAATAATTAAGATAACCGAGTTTCAATAAGTCTATCCTGTCCTTGATCCTCATCCACACAAGCTTACCCCTGATTGCTTCTAGTGCTGCGGCATAACTCGACCCCGTTATCCACCGGCCTGCATCGTTCTGCAGGATTTCCAAGCTCTTTACAGCCATCTGGTTTAGGGGTACCACTTCCGTACCGTATGTTATACTTGGCAGACCCACCATTTCCCAAAAGGTTTTCCCCACGAAAACCTTATTGAAACTGTTTCTCCCTATAAGTTTCATTTGGTTAAGGATTCGCTTCCCCTTCAGAATCAATTTATTTGTGTTGTTTCGGTAGATGCCTCTTCCTTAGATGTAGGCTCTGTTGTGTTAACAGATCCCTCTTTCCTTGGTGTGACCTCCAAGTCCTTTTCTGTATCGGTGCCCAGTGAATTTTGGTTGTTTGTTTTTGTCCTCTTGACACACCGATCAGTAGTTGTAATAATAATAATAATAATGACAACACTTTGGCCGGACGCCGATTTGTCGCGGTTCTCGAGTGAGAAGGCCTTGGTTACCCCTGTACCCCCAACTGCCCCCTTTTTCCCACGCTTCTTCTCTCCTCCCAATACTCGGAGACGAACTGCTTGATGGTATCCCTTGCCCCATTCTTCCCAATCTCTCCGATCAGCATATTAACCCTCTCCTTTGAGTCTCTCACTAACCACATGTCCTTCATTCTCCCATCCCACTTCCCCATTATACTCTCAGTGAATCTTATTCTTTTAGACTGGCATTTGGGGCATTTTAGAAGAAAGTGTTCCAGGGTCTCCACCGCGCCTAAATTACACATCTGGCACTCCTTTTCACCGTTTTCCTCGATTTTTCCCCTCAGCTTAGAGACCGCGACCTCAGCTTGAAAAACAGTGACCCCCCCCCCCCCCCCCCCAAAAAAAAAAGGTGCCATCAAGGTACTCTTCAAACCCAGGCTTATCTTTATCATGCAGGCCACCCAAAGACCTCTTTGATTTGACCCCCTCTCTCCAAGTAATGTTACCATCCCCCATGACCCTTTCTCTGAAGATTTTTTACCCTGGGTTGCCCTTACGTCTAGGTCCGATATCTCCAGTGAGTAGTTCTCTATTCGCTCCATAACTTGGACCATCCACCCTGTCTTGATATTTGAGTTGAAAATTCTCTGGAACATTACTTTATATTATCGGCTGTCCGGGAGATTTACCAAATAATTAAGATAACCGAGTTTCAATAAGTCTATCCTGTCCTTGATCCTCATCTACCCAAGCTCACCCCTGATTGCTTCTAGTGCTGCGGCATTATTCGATCCCGTTATCCATCGACCTGCATCGTTCTGCAGGGTTCCCAAGCTCTTTACAGCCGCTTGGTTTAGGGGTACCACTTCTGTACCATATGGTATACTTGGTAGATCCACCATTTCCCAAATGGTTTTCCCCACGAAAACCTTATTTGCAGAAGCCCTCTTCATCCTCGACGTCCACGGTTTCATCATTCTCTTGAAACTCGTTGGAGAGTTTCCTTTTCGACCGATTTTGGTTTGGTGATTTTTTCTGTCGCTGCGAATGTGGGGAGTTCAGCAGAATTCGAATCTAATTGAATTGAATGCCTATTGTTGAGTGCATTCAAATAATTATGTATAGACAATCATCACTGTTACAATGTAAACAACAGCAAAACATTTGAAAAAGAAAATTATTTGAAAGAGCTTTGTATTTTTACAAAACCTATGTGTGACTCTTTTAATTTTGATTACTTGTCAATAAATAGTCAAACATGTTTTTTACAGGAAAAACAACAACAGCAAACTGTTTTTAAATTTTAGATTCAAGTTACCAGTGCTATTACACAATATAAGTGTGATTTTTATGTTTTGATTTTTTCTCAGAAGATAATGAAGGTTTGTCAACCTTGAAAAGGACAAAAACAGTACCAAACAAAATGTTGAAAATAAATTTTATTCAAGTTGTACACATCTGGGTTGTTCCATTTACAACAATAGATAATCATCTATTTTAACTTCAGCTAATCCCTAATTAACTGTCTGACAACAGGGGCGTACAATTGAGCTTCTGACTAATAGGGGTAGACCATGTTTGTTTGTCTGAACAAAAAATTAAAAAAAAATAGAAATGGATAACGATCGCTAAAAGTGATTTCAACTTCGTTAAATGACCTAATACAGCTCATTAAAACTTGCTTCCTTAGGGAATGAAATTACCAACTGTTGGTTTGAGGCTTCAGATTTCTAATTATTGAAAAGTTTGGCTGAGATTGGGGAAGGTTTAGAACCCGCCTCCCTACACCGCCCTGCCCCGAGCTCCACCAGCCACCCACCTACCCACACATAACCCCCCTGTGGCCTAGCCAGGAGAATAGATCACCCAACATATCACATCCCAATATTTTACAATACAATGGCATTTTATTTATTATTTTATATGAGGTATGCTACTTGGGTAACTGTCTCTGTTATTGAAAAAATAACATTTTGTTTTATCTGAAGTGAAAACAACGTTAACCCTTTACCCAACGAATCGACCGCATCCGCCCGCGTAATATGCAAATTGAGCAGTTGAAAAAATATTATTTTTCAAAAAATTTCAACAAAACCATATCATGTGACCCCTCGTTGGAACGAGCTCGTTCCGACGAGGGGTCACATGATATGGTTTTGTTGAAATTTTTTGAAAAATTTAAAAAAATGATGTTTAAAATAATAAATTTTGATATCGTCTGCGTTGGGTAAAGGGTTAATTATACTAAAACGTCAAGTTACCACAAATGGTATGGGGAATGTCTTCACACGTTAACGAGGCCACAATCGTCTCACAAAACACTCCAGAATGTTTCCAATTAGAGTTGCTCCCCTTACTCTATCAGTCAGTTATTTTGCACAATACCTCGTGTCTGTGGCTGAAAACTTGTTTACACTCCACCACACACATACATCCGCATGACAGTACTTGATTAGTTATTCCAGGACAATTTCATCATATAAAGCCGTATTTATTTATGAAAATTAAACAAATATTTAGAAACAATTTATCTGTGTTAATTTTGTAAAGAGCTCTCTAATTTTGATGAGACCACGATGAATATTTGCTCACACGTGATGTGACATTTTGACAGCCGTTAAAATTCACAATACCTAGATTTACCTAAAGTTAACAGTGGAAAATAGAGGAATGTCGCAAAGTATCATCAGTAACTTGTACAGTTATCTCGAAAATTATTATGCTTGCAAAACAATGCCCAAAGACGGCAGAGATTGGCGATGCGAGCAAGGAGACTCTTAACCCACCAGGAGTTAACCCTTTACCTAACATGAAAAGCAGACGACACTTGCAAAAAAAATTCTTGAATAACTTATTTTTTTCATTTTTTGTCTCCAAAACATAGATTATGACCCCTCATTGGAACAAGCTCGACGAGCTCGTTCCAATGAGGGGTCATAACCTATGTTTTTGAGACAAAAAATGAAAAAAATAATGAAAATTAATTGGCGATTTTTGAGAATAGCGCTGGCCGGTTTTGGCCGTTACGTTGGGTAAAGGGTTAAGCCACAGCCACATCAAGTTTTGTGGGTGCCATGAGGTATTTTGAAATACTTTTTAGGCGATTTTACATTTATTACTTAAATATTTTCGTAGAAAGAGTACTTCTGTGTCTTTGTTATTATTTATTTGCCGGTGTTTAACGACACATCCAATAGCTAGGGACATATCGTGTTTTGAATTGTTATAATGATCTCCTGACTGTTAATACACAACAAACACAGATACAGACATTTATTTCAAAAGTATTAAATTCTTTTTGAAAAAATAGACGTCAATTCAGACAATGCAATTACAGAAGTGATGATCACAACTTTGTTTCAGAATGATTGAGTGTATTTTAAAGATGGTGCACCTGTTTTTGTTGAGACAAGGGGTAATTTTATTTCAAACGTGGCGAACTATTTCCAACTGGGCATTATTTAAAAAATAGCTTCAACACATGGAGCTTTCACATTAGGAACTCCCTCTTTTCTTGTATTCCAATAGCACGATAAACTGTTACGCAACTCCATGGGGGCCTGCGTATTTATCTCTGGCTCTAACATTGGCAATTCAAAGGTGGTGGGACCGGACCACATTTTTCTTCCATACACATGCTGTATGATTGAACAGTGAGTTTCAAAATTTAAGCGCATGCGTCAACATAAGGCATTTCTGTAATATATTTTCGCAAACGTAAAGAGATTTTGCTACATTTACACAATCGATTCCACCTTCAGACGGTTCGATCTGTTTCCTCTACTTCTGCCATCTTTCAACGTGAAGGCTAGCATTCGGGTTGAATGATGGTTTTATTAGATGAAAGAGACCAATCATGACCGACCCATAACACACCCACCAAAGAGCGTGGCTAGCACTATTAGGTTTATGTACAAAATGCTGTATGGAGGTCGAGCTCTTCTTTCTAAGGCCATATCTCGTACATAAACATAATGTTGGTGATAGATTTATCTTACAATTTCCTGTTGTACTGTCAATAACTAGATTAACTGACCTTTTAGTTTACCCCTTTACCCAACGCAGACGATATCAAAATTTATTATTTTGAAGATCATTTTTTAAAATTTTTTTGAAAAATTTTAACAAAACCATATCATGTGACCCCTCATTGGAACAAACTCGGCGAGCTCGTTCCAACTAGGGGTCACATGATATGGCTTTGTTGGATTTTTTTGAAAAATAATATTTTTTCAACTGGTGAATTCGCATATTACGCGGGCGGATGCGGCCAATTCGTTAGGTAAAGGGTTAAGATTTAATTATCACTAAAACAACCAGGTCGTTTCGTTGGAGACTGTATTATACGGCTGCCTTGAACTTTCCGATCATCATATATGACATCATCACTTGCGGATCAAAGGTTATGGATTTAGGGGGTCCGACCCATTTCAATCAAGGGTCATGAAAAATCATCCGATATGTGCAGTGGCGAGTTGGAGGTTCGCGCGAGAGAAGGAGTCATTCCCCTCTCGTTGGCGGGGTGCGGAAGGTTCCCGAGGGAAAACCTTGCAAAAGGATAAGTCAGTGTCAGGGCACCTGAGGCCCCGTAAGGCCTGGGCTGACGTGGGGTTATTTAGTCCCGCTGATGGAGTTGCGGGAAAATTAGACCAACGTGGAGGGTCGGAATCCAAGTGTCGCGAACTCGGTGCAGGGAGCTGAGTTAGACCGACGCCGTGATTCCTTCTCTGCCAAATCAGGCTGCGTAATGGAAAGAATGATTTAAAGTAACAACGATTCTTTTATTTACACATAAAAATAAAGCCGTTTCAATATTTCAACAATAAACAATTCGATTCTTTTCACAGAAATTTGGTTGCTACGGTTAAATAATTCTAAAGAATCATATAGTCATTCTATATCCCTGTACTGGCACTATAGTCTACACACTGGAAATGTTACTACCGTGAGCTCGCCATAAGAGCTTCACAAATCTGAAATGTTATTACTGTGAGCTCGCCATAAGAGTTTACCCGCTTAGGCTCAAATGTCAACGTCTGCGCGTAACTGTACCTCTGGCTGTCGGAGGGTTCCGACCAGCAATGTTCGTCATCTATAAAGCCACCGTACTTCTGATTTGGGTCAGATATTGTCTACTCATACCTTATGTGCCTTTTGAAAGTCCTCCGTGAAAGTCCTATTGAAATATTCACCGTTCCTGGTTGAATTCACGATTCACAAATGCCCCTTTTTGTGCTAGGGCGAAATTGTCACTCACACCGATCTCCAGTCGGTATTACGATGCTTCGACAGCAAAACAAACTACTCAGAACGCAATCAGGCTGACGCTTCAAAGGGTTAATACGCACAATACAATTAACCTATACTTCTGACTATTGCAGGCTGATACATGCTACTCGACAATCTAAACTTTAACGTTCCACCTGGGTTTTCCTTCTCAACGAATTTCGCACTCTAGCCGCCTATCAACCTTAAGCTAAATCAATCGTGGAATGCCCTGTCTGGAGATTCCAGCCGTTTCAGGGTCCTGTGATCGAAGGTACCCCTATGCCAGGAAACAGAGTCCGCCTGCCCTGGACTTCACCAACGTGTGTGTGACCCCAAGTGTGTGTCTAATGCTCTGCTCTTCAAGGTATATATACTTTTTACCCTAAACTGTCAGGTGGACGGACGCTCATCCGTCCATCTGTCAAAACGGTGGGAGATGATGTATATCGAGACAGAATCAATACAAGTCATCTCGCGCGTGACTTAACGGTGATTTCACTTGTCGAGAAAACCGATTCGTTTCTGCCAGTCATTGTCATGATAGACATTTCTATCTTTTAGAATCTCGTTTCTCAATTGGCCGTGACGATATCCTGCCACCAACCGATTACGTCTCGTAAGACTCGCGACTACTGTATAAATTAAATGAGATTAGACCTTTTCTAACATACCGTTTCTCCCCTGGGTCCCTGCGCTGAAGCTGGATATACACCACATGTGTTTTTTCCATGTCCAGCTTCACAGAGAAGTGAAATTCACGTAGGGTTTTCGCCTTGATGCGGAATATCTTTTGAACTTACACTATCTTTATATATGAGGCCCCTTGCCCCTATATTTAGGCTGGCTTTGCCCTGACAACTCCCTTCCCGAGAGAAACACCCTGTGTATCTCTTAAAACACAAGGGGCAAAGCCACACACGCTCGCCTCTCACACCTTTTTACAATCTACCCATATGCTCAAGACTACGAAACTGTACCCTAGTGGTCGTGGGGGTTATGACCGGGCTCATGCGTCGGCCATGTCGATTCCCACGACACACGCGCCACCACATGCTCCCGTCTTGCGGGTTTACATATGGAGAGTAGCCTTATCCTTAGATTTGCAGCACTCTCTCTCTCTCTTTCTAATACTATATATTTACACCTAAACATACACATTTTTATACACATTCGCCTATTTTGCAAACAGTTCACTTGGCACTAACTACGACGAGTAACACCGTCCGCGCCTTTGCGTCAGATGGGTTAATTCCAACGGAGTGTAATTTCACCTCCTATTCCCCTATGTCTTGTGAAGGGGCAAACGACCCCTGCATTATGTTGAGCCTCACCCTCGCAAAGCTCAACCAGGGGATTAAATTTGTGCCTCACACACTCACACATTCAACACACAGCTTTCCCAACCGCGCCTTTGCGACAGACGGGGTTAGTGTGCCTCACACTCACAACAAACTCTCGTCAATAAAAACAAGCGGGGCTTCCCCCGGGCCTTAACACCGGGTTTGTGCATCCCATACTTACAAAACTCGACACACAGGCTCCCCGTCCACGCACACTCGACGGACAGTGCAGTGTACCTCACATTCGCACTCACAACCAACTCTAGTCAGCAGTCAGAGCAATAATAATACTAAAATAAGAAAATTTCTTCCGGGCCTTAACACCGGGTTTACGAAATTCATCACCTCATCCACAAAAATATTTGCGACTGGAGCCCCCGTCCCAGACACCAGGCCCACAGCCACCCAACTATTGTTTCTTTATAACCACCTACCATTGGTAGGGGCCCGGTTCCCCGTATCCCCTTGGGTAACCCTTGACACACCCCTACTTCTCGCCACATTATTTCTACGGGTACTCCACCAGGGTCCCCATACCCTGTCATTGTCACATTCCCAAGAGCTTCCCTTGGCGCTATATCCCCCAGGCTCACTCGTCCCGGCGATTACCTTCGTTCGAACGACACTGGCCGCCCTTGGCCCTTGTGCCGTCGACCCCCCCCCCCGATCCATTGCGACGATTTCTTGCGCACCTTGGGCGCTGCGCGCCCCCGGCACTCACTGCGTGGTCTCCGCCACATAGGATGTTTCTCCTTTGATTTGTGGACCCTTTCCTCGGCCCCCTGGGCGCCCACCTTAGCGGTCCCATCCACTTTAACACCCTCAACTTGTGTTGACCCATGCCCTCTTAATTCTGGGGAAGTTTGCCCAGCCATTTGCGTGGGTCTGGCCTCCCCTCTCCACACGGGTGACACCGACTTCTTGGGGCGCTCAACTCTCCCACATAAATTTGCTTGAGGGTCTTTTCCCAATGACCCCATTGGGTTCCCTCGCTGTTTGGCGTTTAGCCTGGACCGCCTGCGGCCCCTTCTCCCTAATTGGACAGGGGTCGTCCCTCCTGAAACTTTCCGACATTTCGTCGTGTAGGGGCCATCCCCTGGACCATCGGATTGGTTCCCCCTGGGAACCTTCCCTTCCTTACTCGGTACGTTACCGAGTGCAACCACCGGGGGTCCTTGCCCACCGACTTGAACTTCCTTTGCCCTCGTTGGGCCCTCACTTGGCCCCCTACCCCTGGACCATAACTCATCAGGGCTTGCCCTCACCCCTGGGATATTACCTATGACCAGGTCGTACACAGGTGATTCAATGCACATGGCTTCCACTTCGCCACAATAAAATGGGGTATCCACCGTTATCCTCGCGATGGGGAACCTTCTAACGGTCCCATCTATCAAAATACACAAAGGGTCGCGCCCCAACAATTGCTTGTCGTCAACCAGTTGCCTTCTAACCGCTGCAGAGGAGCACCCAGAATCCCGGAGCAGACGGATCTCCCTTTGTCCCACATACCCTGGGTACATTGGCATATTAACCTTCTCTTGCGAAGTTGTGAGCCTCTCACGCATGCCACTTATTATCGGGACAACCTTCCCGCCTTCCAGCCTTAATTCTCCCTCTTGTATACATTCCCGGAGGGGACTGTGTTCTGGACCGATAGTTTGACAGAACCCTGCCGTCTGTCTACTGGGCCCTGGATCTACGCGGTCACCTTGCTTCCAACCCCTTGGTGCTGCGTTCCCGACCCCCTGCTGAGGTGGTCTAATGTTCCCAGTGGTCCTAACCTGCTTCTGCCAGAGGTCCATGGCAATATGACCCCGATTGTTGCAGATAAAACAAGCGGTGTCCTTGGGAGTGCTCCCCTTCCGGCTGGTCTGCAACGCAGGCGGATTGGGGTGGTGTTGCCTTACGGGTGCCATTGCCAACCCGTTTACACTCCCACCGTGGGCCTCGATGTAGCGTTCTGCCACAGTTGCCATCTCATCATAGGTGGGCGGACCCCTTTCCTTGATGAACAGGCCCAACTCCTTGGAGCATGTAGTTAAAAACTGCTCCCGGAGAAATAGATCTCGCAGGGCTCCATATGACTCATTCACTTCTGCGAGATCAGTCCAGCGGTCAAAGTACCGCCTAGCTCGGGCAAAATACTGAGGTACTGTTTCTCCCTTCTCCTGCTTAATTTCTCGGAACTTGGTCCGGAATCCTTCTTCAATGAGCTGGTATCTCCGAAGGATGGCATTCTTCAGCTCACTGTAGTCGTTAAGAAGTGCAGGAGGCATACTGGTATAAGCCTCGAGGGCTTTACCTGACAACAAAGGGCTCAAGCATATAGCCCATGTGTCTTCGGGCCACATTTGACTGGAGGCAAAACGCTCGAACCTCTCCAAGTACGAGTCCAAGTCATCTGTGTTTTCATTAAAATGAGCGAGATGGGGGAGTGGGGCATGAATTGCTACCCCGGCACTCCCATCCCCTGAGCGCCGACTTTCATTCTCCACATCGGCCCTTGCTCTGAAGAGCTCTAATTCTCGCTCGTGCCTCTGTTGTTCGAGCTCTCGTTCTGCCTCCCTTGCCTCCCTTGCTAATTGGGCTTCCCTCTCTCTCGCCTCATTTGCTAATTGAATCTCTCTCTCTTTCGCCTCTCTTGCGTCTTTCTCACGCTCTCGTTCTAATTGGGCTTCTCTCTCACTCGCCTCATTTGCTAATTGAATCTCTCTCTCTTTCGCCTCCCTTGCGTCTTTCTCACGCTCTCGTTCTAATTGGGCTTCTCTCTCCCTCGCCTCCCTTGCGTCTTTCTCATGCTCTCGTTCTAAATGGGCTTCTCTCTCCCTTGCGTCATTACGTAAGGCAATCTCCTTAGCCTCACGTTTCTGCTCATCTTTAACGAACTTATGAAGTTCGGCCCACTCAAGGCCCATTTCCTTGCCTAATGATACCAGTTGGGCGAGGGGTGTAACAACATCCATTTTGATTTTTTCTTTCCATCTTCAACACTCGTTAGAAAGAATGAAGAAGGGAAAGAAAGAAAGAAAAAAAAATATGGCAATTAATCCTAATTTACCTGTGTAATTTAACGTAATTAAACGCCCCACATATTCTGAAACCTACCGCAGTTATAGTGGCTATTAAGTATCCTCTTGAGGGACTACTGTATTGCGATATTAAACCCTTGAACGGTATCAGCTGACCGAACGCGTCAAAACATAAACAGAACCGCCGTTAAAATAAAACAAAATTTCCATTTTGCCATTTTTTTACCTTTTAGAAATATCCTGGTTAGCGCTCGCCAATCAATGTCAGGGCACCTGAGGCCCCGTAAGGCCTGGGCTGACGTGGGGTTATTTAGTCCCGCTGATGGAGTTGCGGGAAAATTAGACCAACGTGGAGGGTCGGAATCCAAGTGTCGCGAACTCGGCGCAGGGAGCTGAGTTAGACCGACACCGTGATTCCTTCTCTGCCAAATTGGCCTGAAATAGGTTCGATTTCCGTTAGGTGTGATTCCTAATCACTTCAGGCTGCGTAATGGAAAGAATGATTTAAAGTAACAACGATTCTTTTATTTACACATAAAAATAAAGCCGTTTCAATATTTCAACAATCAACAATTCGTTTCTTTTCACAGAAATTTGGTTGCTACGGTTAAATAATTCTAAAGAATCATATAGTCATTCTATATCCCTGTACTGGCACTATAGTCTACACACTGGAAATGTTACTACCGTGAGCTCGCCATAAGAGCTTCACAAATCTGAAATGTTATTACTATGAGCTCGCCATAAGAGCTTCACCCGCTTAGGCTCAAATGTCAACGTCTGCGCGTAACTGTACCTCTGGCTGTCGGAGGGTTCCGACCATCATTGTTCGTCATCTATAAAGCCACCGTACTTCTGATTTGGGTCAGATATTGTCTACTCATACCTTATGTGCCTTTCGAAAGTCCTCCGCGAAAGTCCTATTGAAATATTCACCGTTCCTGGTTGAATTCACGATTCACAAATGTCCCTTTTTGTGCTAGGGCGAAATTGTCACTCACACCGATCTCCAGTCGGTATTACGATGCTTCGACAGCAAAACAAACTACTCAGAACGCAATCAGTCTGACGCTTCAAAGGGTTAATACGCACAATACAATTAACCTACACCTCTGACTGTTGCAGGCTGATACCTGCTACTCGACAATCTAAACTTTAACGTTCCACCTGGGTTTTCCTTCTCAACGAATTTCGCACTCTAGCCGCCTATCAAACTTAAGCTAAATCAATCGTGGAATGCCCTGTCTGGCGATTCCAGCCGTTTCAGGGTCCTGTGATCGAAGGTACCCCTATGCCAGGAAACAGACTCCGCCTGCCCTGGACTTCACCAACGTGTGTGTGACCCCAAGTGTGTGTCTAATGCTCTGCTCTTCAAGGTATATATACTTTTTACCCTAAACTGTCAGGTGGACGGACGCTCATCCGTCCATCTGTCAAAACGGTGGGAGATGATGTATATCGAGACAGAATCAATACAAGTCATCTCGCGCGTGACTTAACGGTGATTTCACTTGTCGAGAAAACCGATTCGTTCCTGCCATTCATTGTCATGATAGACATTTCTATCTTTTAGAATCTCGTTTCTCAATTGGCCGTGACGATATCCTGCCACCAACCGATTACGTCTCGTAAGACTCGCGACTACTGTATAAATTAAATGAGATTAGACCTTATCTAACATACCGTTTCTCCCCTGGGTCCCTGCGCTGAAGCTGGATATACACCACATGTGTTTTTTCCATGTCCAGCTTCACAGAGAAGTGAAATTCACGTAGGGTTTTCGCCTTGATGCGGAATATCTTTTGAACTTACACTATCTTTATATATGAGGCCCCTTGCCCCTATATTTAGGCTGGCTTTGCCCTGACAGTCAGTATGGCCCTTCGATGGCTTTTTGTTGCGTATAGCCGCTATGTTTTCCAGCCAGAATACCATCGCAATTTTGCATAGACTCATTCAAATTTTTAAAAAAGAAAGCCATTTTATTATAAAAGCCTCACATGAGAACCACGCCCTTCCCCGCAGGAGGTAGTTGATAGCCATGTCTTGTCGTGGGTAGTACATGGCAATGGTCTCTGTGCTTGTGAAAAAATGAGTAACAAAAAATTAGGGAGGACGCGGTCCGGTTACGCCCCCTCTATATTCCTACACTCTAAGATCAGTTGGCTTAAAATCCAACCCAAATCAACAGGGTTGAAAACATCTGAACCCAAATGGGTTCATATTCATTCAACCCAGTTGATGTGGGTTTATTTTTAACCCAACTGATTTTAGAGTGTAATCTTAGTCTCTTTGAGGAAGCATCATTATACAAGAAGCTCTCATTTGTCACACAATGATAATCAGTTACCGTCACTCTCACAGTAAACAACACCTGTTGTAAACCCATTCATAAGGGACAAGATAGCATTTCTCCTTCCCTTATTGAAAAGAGATCGACCTTTGTTTGTTCGGTCGTGGCTAATGACTTTCATTTGTACATTTTAACCTTGTTTAGTGCAGGCAAATATTTACCCACGTCAGGAATACGAGATTTTACACATCGCTATTTGACAACGGTGTCATTACACACGTTTTCTATCTACCTGCTTTATTTTGAAAGGATAAGCCATTCAAACTGTGGATGTGTTTGTTCAATTGTGGGTACAGTAAACACAGTATGAGACTGCCCCTCTTATATACAGTAAGAGAGTGAATTACACAGTCATGAAACCCCGTGGGCTGGAGTTAACACCGGCGGGATATTTATAATATTTGAGCAAAAGCACACACACGAGCTAAAACATTTTCACCACACGGGTGACATCATTGTCCAAGTGGGTTTTCCACTCATCTGCATTGTATGCCTGTTTTCAATTTCAAAAAGGCTAGATGCTAGATGCACCGGTTGCAAACATGTCACTGGAACAGTCATCTTGTCCCTTTGTCTTAATAAATTTCATATCGTATTATTTATTTATTTATATTTTGGTGTTTAAGGTCACGTGACCGTAACAGTTTTACGGGTGGAGGGAACCGGATTACCCGGAGAGAACCACTGAGCATCGACGAGCAACTGTCAGCCTCGCAACATTCTAACTCTGTTCAAGCTCAGTTCAAGCAAGGTTACAGCGGTTGAAGATATGCGCACCATCGACGTGCAGTACGCCTTAGTGCTCGGCGTCATCGAGCCTCCATGTAGGCAACCGGGATAAAGTGCCTTGCCCATGAACACAAGGCGAGTCGTCCCGGACGGTGATCGAACTCGGGACCTTTAGCAAAGAAGTCCAGCAGTCTACCACTGAGCCACCACGCTCCACACTTTGTCTTAATAAATTTCGTACCGCATTAACACTATGGAGAAAAACAGCGCTTCGACAAACCACTTACTCCCTAACGTTATGAAAAACTAAACATTGATAAGGTCAGGTTGCCGATGTGTTTTTTTGATTTGAGATCAAATGACAGAATCATATACTCAAGTGAAATTAAAAGAAATGGCGCAAATATACTCAGAAGTTATTACTTGGTTAGTTTCATATCGTACGAGATATCAGCCCAAGGTAACTTCATATCAGCCTGATACCGAAGATTGAAGGCTAATGTAAAGTTACCAACGCCGGATATCTCGACCGTTATGAAACTAACCAAGCAATAACCTCTTTATTTATTAAACCGAAACAAATAATCACAATCTATTCTCAGATTTGTTACAGTTTTCTGACAGTGTTATCGATTCTCATTCCGAAGTTTCATCTTCCCCTTGTTCAGCTTTCCAAACATCTCGACTTCCCACTGGGGAAGCCGCGACGTTGGGATAGCTAAACTATCTCTTCTCCCACGAATCTTTGATTATGACTCTGAATTTTAGTTTGCGTTGAAATTTCTGTACAACTCTCTACTTTCTTCCCTTCCACCATCAAATCCTCACTCATTGCGTCATTAATTCCTCATCATTCAAAAACTCCGTTTCAAAGCACCTCATTATATATAATCATTTTCGCGATAGCGTTCAGCGAGTAAAGGTCACGGGGGGGGGGGGGGGGGGGTGTAAGGGGCAACTGCCTGGGGCCCGTTTGGGGCCCGGGTTTTTTGTTTTGGTGTTTTAAAAAAAATGTAGGTTCACATATCGATACGTCTGAGCTGAAAGTCGTGGAAAGGCTTTTTATACGGTCCTTCGAGGGCGGTGGGGTGGCACGAGTACGTAGTTGTACTATTGACAGGTTCCATTCATATAAAAACATTTGCTCCAGTTTGTTGGTTTTCCAACGGTTTTCCCTGCATCGTGGTGGTCACTTTTATCTTTGAAGAAAACATTCACCATATATACAGAAATACAGGTAATAAATTACCTAAATTGTAAGGATATAATTGAGTAGATATTGTCAAGAAAATGCAGGGGAATGCTTCTCCTAGCAATAATAAAAAAAAAAATGTTCTGGGGGAGGACCCCCCCCCCCCCACCCCCAATCCCCAGCTTATCGCTTCTCAAGGCCCGTACTACACATTGCCTCGGGGCCCCTCCTCGCTCTCGGAGCCCTGGTAAAGGCTTCCATGGTGACAAACTGGTTGCACCTAATAACGAGGCAACAAGAGGAACAGACTCTGCTTGGCTCATAACGGTCGAGATGGGTGTCAATTCAGTCGAGTTTGAATTCATCTCAGCCAAGCTTGATAATGGGCAATTCTGGGGAAAAAACATATCCAATAAATAATCAATAATAACCATCCACTAAATGCTGTCAGTACGCTCGTTGTCTTGAGGTTCTGAGTGTTTGATAACAATCAAAATTAACTTCTTGCATTCTGCTGAAGAATGAGGCAATATCAGATTTCGCAGGAAAAGCTGTCCTTTGCAGTTGGAGGGTCTGGAGTGCCAAATAATTTGTATTATTACACGCATGTTCTATGTAATCCCCATCTACAGCAACACTAAACCATGCGGAAAATGAAAATTTGTTCCGAACGTATGTGCGGAACGAAAATCGTTGACCGACTATTTTTAAATAGAAACGACATTTCACTGGAATTTTCTACAAATCGTGCAATGCAATTACAATTTGAATCCTTAGCGAAAGCCGAATACCTTCCCCCGAGTTCCTATGTGTTCTATGTGCCAGTAGGCACATAGAACACATTGGAACTCAGGGGACGAAATAGTAACACGGGTTGCCCTCGCAAATTTGGTTGGCGATAAAATGTGTTCTTTTTGTTGATCGTTGTCAAATGAATTGCTGAGAGTCCTTCTAATAATTGTTTTTATAGACGTGAAGGTGTGTAATAAACACAGAAAGACACACGCGAGTGAATGGGTTAATCGATATGGATATGGCACGAGTGACAGCGCGGAAGGATAAAATGAGAGTCCGCAGGCCTCGAATTTTATTCTTCCACGTTAGTATGTGATGTGGTTTTGAGGGAAAAGGTTGGGGGACCCCAGTGGGGGGACCCCGGAAGTGACGTCATGTAACGTGACCCAGAGGCGCCGTGTTGTGTTGTCATGGTAACCCGCGTGAGCGGCCATGTTGTGACGTCATCTTCATAGTGATACGTGATGTTAGTGCGCATGCGCAGCGCGTGTTGTTAGGGTGATAGTGTTTCCGTCGTCCATTTTGTATACAGGAGGCCGCCATCTTGGTTTCTATGGTAGCACGTGATTGCTATGTTACCAATGGCTTCTAACAAGACAGGGGTATGTTCGGGGGTGTGTTCCTTTGTAGAAGAGCAAATCTGATTACCACAAACAACCCGACAATCCTTCTAAATCACCAAAATCCACCCAAAATCACCGAAATTGACTTTATTTCTCCAATTTATCGGGCTTAGCACGTAGTGTTATAGTACTAAGGGGGTACCGGGGTGCGTTCGTTTGAACAGGAGTAATGTTCTGGCTTAGAATTCTCCCAGAATCCCTTTTTGGATCCCTATCCCATGACGTTTTTCCCATTAAAAGACACGTTCCTTTGGTCATTACCCAGAATTCTCTGCTTCTATCTCTATATGCAATAGTTTACGTCTCTCTGGCCATGTTCCTTTGTTCTAGAGTATACTCCAGTAACGTAGAAGAGCCTATTAGTTGGAAAAGCTTTGCTTTTTATTACTATATTTAGCTATTCTAGTCTATTCTTGTTAGTTCTGACCCTATTCCGTGTACTCTTGTTGTTTCATTTATCTAGACCATTTATATAAATTATAACTAACCAATCAGATTGCTTGATTTCCCATAACCTGTACTTGATCGTATAGAGTTATCTCCCCTTATTACAACAAAGTTGTATCAGATTCTCATCACATCTATATCCAATGGCAATATCTCCGGGCACCCCAGTTTCGGAACCCCTTTTTTGAAAAACATATGACCTTCGGCACCCCTTTTTTGTCATATGTGCTTATGTGAAAAAGCTCAATGTGACACAATGTGCCCTAGCACATAGGCACATACGGGTATTTGAGGATACCTATAGCCTAGTATTGTATTATTTGAGGATACTTATCTAGGATACCTACTAGAGAATCCCTTTTTTGTCATATGTGCTTATGTGAAAAAGCACAATGTGACACAATGTGTCCTAGCACAAAGGCACATGGGTTATGTGCCGATATGTGCTTATGTGAAAAGGCACAATGTGACACAATGTGCCTTATCACATAGTCACATACGGGTATTTGAGGATACCTATAGCCTAGTATTGTATTATTTGAGGATACTTATCTAGGATACCTACTAGAGAATCCCTTTTTTGTCATATGTGCTTATGTGAAAAAGCACAATGTGACACAATGTGTCCTAGCACAAAGGCACATGGTTTATGTGCCGATATGTGCTTATGTGAAAAGGCACAATGTGACACAATGTGCCTTATCACATAGTCACATACGGGTATTTGAGGATACCTATAGCCTAGTATTGTATTATTTGAGGATACCTATCTAGGATACCTTCTGAAGAATCCCTTTTTGTCATATGTGCTTATGTGAAAAAGCACAATGTGACACAATGTGACACAATGTGACACAATGTGACCTAGCACATAAGCACATGCTTTATGTGCCGATATGTGCTTATGTGAAAAGGCACAATGTGACACAATGTGCCCTATCACATAGGCACATACGACCAAAATGGGATTCCATAGCCACAGGTGTTTTCCAAAAGGGATTCTTTAAAAAGGATTCCATAAAATGGAATTCCTATCCGACTCCGTAAAATGGGCGCTCGGTTAACACCACATCACCACGAGTGGTGAACATTTGGCACACCAAGCTACTTTGGGTATATTTTATTTATACCATGATCGTCAGATTATTAAGAGTTGCTATTATTTTTTCTCGATTTTACTGAGCACCAGACGTACATACGTGCGAATCTATTCTTACACGAGCATCGGTCGGCGGTACATCCGCTGTCAATTTTATCGCCGAAACGAAATTAATCGGGGCCTTTTTCATTTTAATAGCATAATAACACACCATTTCTAGTTATGGATGCTTTATTAACATGAGACAATACATGTTTGTTAAGTTTTAGTGTCTTATGGGGTAAACTGAATTAAAAACGTAATAAATAATTGTCACTTTCATTTCACTCTTCGTGAGACGACGAGCGATAAATTTAGACATGTTTGCATTCAGGTCGACGTCACCGAAGGTCAACTTGGATATAGTTCTACTGTAGGTGTAAATTTTAACTACGGAAATCCCATTGCTGGCGTGTTCACCACGGTTGGTGTGTAAAGCTAAAATTTATGTCATAGGCATTTCATATATAGTAGAATAGGTAATCATGGTATAAAACAGCATAATAGGTTGCCAGTAATAACCCTCCCTAACCGTCCCTAATGCAGCAGCATAAAACTTTACAGCTGTAACATAAATTATTACAGAATGTACACTTTGCTGCAAAAACGAGTGAAAGTTTGATCACCCTCCATCACCCTTTTTGTAATAAATGGTTATAAACAATAATGTCTTTGCTTGCTTTGTTTTGATACACTCTAAAATCAGTTGGGTTAACAATTACTCCAAATCAACTGGATTCGATGAATATGAATCCAACTGGGGTCATATTCACTCATCCCAGTTGATTTGGGATGATTTTTAACCCAAATGATTTTACAGTGTGCCATAGGGGAATGTGTCATTTTACCGCAGGAGATAGAGATATGCTGAGCGACCAAAGAGTGGTAGATGTTATTTATTTATTTATTGGAGTACAAAAATTAGTTATTCAAGAATCTTGATTGCAAGCGTCGCCTGCTTTTCGTGTTAGGTAAAGGGTTAATTACAAATTAGTATTCTCGTGGGTTGTTCACACTAGTTTACCTCTTTTTATTATTAGAGACGGCGTGTATTATCCTATATTGAAAATAATAAAACCGTCGTCTGTACAAAGTTTTATACGACTACAGTAATATAAATGTCGGGGAATTCGACCACATCAGGGTATATTATGATATTAGTAACAACTCTAAATTCAATTATAGAAATTGAATAAATTATCTGTCGCTTTATCGGAGTGAGAATGTGAGATGGAGATGTTAAGTTTTGTATAAAGTTCTACATGTACGCAATCCATAAAACTTAACACACCAATCGCCCCTTCATACTCCTAAAAAGAGACAGATAAGTTATTTCATTTCTTTTTAACAAAAAAGAAATGAGAGGAAGAAAGTATCAACAGTAGAGTAAAAGGGTTAAGAAACAGAAATGTGCTGTGAAATAGTGTATCTCATATGGTGTAACTCTGTCAATTATGTCTAATCCTACAACGAGCCATTTTGCACCTTTTGTATATGAACATAAAAGAATAAATGTCAGCACAACACTTCATGCAAAATCCACATGGTGTCCTTTTCCTACGTAAAAGTGTCTATAGGCTACAGAAACCGATTTTTGCATTTCCACCTAGAAGCTCTTTGGCTCTCCAGCCACTGGTGTAATGTTTCCAACACCTTTGCGATCTCGTCCAATGGGGGTTCAAAAGCTATGTTTTAGGTGCAAAAATTAAAATAATTAGCTGTTCGAGAAATTGTTTTGCAAGTCTCGTCTGTAGTCGTGTTCGGTAAAGAGTCGACAATGTGTTGTTGATTGTGAAGTTTCTGCACACACTGGGTCGTTTTCCAGAAATACATGCACGGAGATGAAAAGTTTGAGAGTGGCTTTTAAATTGTCGTTGGGTGTTTTGAAGCGACTATCTACCTCTTCAAAATGAAAACTTTTAATCTCAATCAGAAGTCTTAAAATTCTTTTTGTTGAGGTAATAGTGGTTGTAAATTTCACGTGCAAACATACTCTAATATTTCATAAATTATTCCGCCACAGTAGCTCGGTCTGATTAAATAGAGGATCTCCAACTCGTCCCCAGTTTATATCGCAATTTACAAAACGAGTTCAGTAAATTAGGTCTGGACCTAGTTTTAACGAGGTCCAGATCTAATTTACTGGACGAGTTTTGTGAATTTCGATACACACTGGAGACGAGTTGAAGATTTTATTCATTAAATGATCCAAAACCCTACAAATTATTTATTTATTTGTTTTAAGGTCACATACTTCTGCACAATGACCATTCATGACCACGGCAGTTTTATGGGAGGAGGAAGCCGGATAGAACCGCCGAGCAACGGCCAGCAACTGTCAGCTTCCCAGCTTACTAACTCCACACAAGCGGGGTTAGCATTGTTTGAAGACAAGTACACCATCGACGTGCAGCACGCCTTAGTACACAACGCCATCGTGCCCCGTCGTGGGCAGTGGGGTGAAGTGTCTTACCCAAGGACACAACGCGGTTGCCACAGGTGGGATTCGAACCGAGGACCTCTTAGCCTGCAGCCTGCACCTCTACCACTGAGCCTCTGCGCCCCAGAAGGCAACCATCGATGATAAATACGCCTTAATAGACAACGCCGCCCTGCGACCACATTGGTAATTGGGATTAGGTGTCTTGTTCAAGAACATAACATAGTTACCGCTGATCACGATCAAACTGACGACCTTTTGGTTTTGAGTCAAATGCTCTAACCACTCTATCACCGCACTCCCTGTGTAATGCATACTTTGCGGGCACAAGGCGTTCTGCATAAGAATATCAATACTGGTTTGTCGAGATATTGAAAATTCCCAACCCGTAACCAAATAAATGTGCATCAGGTAACATTCATTTCCTGACCGTAACGCATGGTTTAGGAATGGATCGTGAATGAATATACCTAGCCTTTTGCGATATATGCATATATTATAGACAGAAAGCGGTGTGTGTTTAAATCGGTGGGTATTTTACATAACGAGTTGGAATGGCGTAGTCATATTTCGCGAGAGCCGTAAAACACCAACCGATTCAAACACACATCGCATTCTGTGTTAATTACACATCCCATGCATTAAAATTCATTTAAATAAACTAATTTTAATTCCGACGTTTAAACCCAAAGGTGAAGAGTCCGATTGTTTTGCTTGTAGCTGTACTGATCTAATTGATCGATAAAAAATCCAAACAACCTTTTGGGAACCAGTCTAAAATTACATTCGTTATCTTTTCTATTGGGCGTGTTTGTTGAAATTGGTATCGCTGTTTCTTTTCCGCTGGTGTCCATTCACGTCTAACCATTTGGTGGCTATTACTGATAATAAAAACAGAAGTACAAATTTGGGCAGATTTGCAAAACAGTTGGGAGAAACTTTTTAAAAGAAGTTCGAAGCATGTCAGGATGTCCGAAGATTTACTGAAATAAAATTGACCAATTTAGATATATGGGGATCAGCAGACGAGACGGCCCCAGTACTGGGTTAATGTTGTGGTTGGAAATGATTGCTTTTTTATATTATCTCATTTTTGGTTAACAAATTTTTTGTGAACCGGCTTTATTTTGCTTTGGACGTTTTCATTTTCATACTACGCGACAGACGATCGATAATTGTATTACGAAATTTGGAAACTTTTCGAAGCGTGACTAATGACTCCACGGGAGAGGAATTAGTATAAACGGTGCTGGGAAAAAAGTTCCGGCTTGTACATCACCAGTTGGATATGTAGCGGTAGAGGTATAAAGGCCATTTACCAACCTGCCTGGTTGGTCCGAATCTCTGATTCTCGTGGTGAATCGGCCGCTTTGTGTGCGAGAGGTCGACGGTTCGAACCCCGCACTTATCTCTCCTCCTGTTACATTTTGGGGGCTCGTCCGATCCTCGGCAGTTGGTGGCGTTGTGGACACTGTGGTGAAGTATGGTGGATGTTTCTACCGCTCTGATGTGGAATCTGGGGTGAAGGGGAGAGTAGTGTAGCGGTAGTAGTATAAAGGACATTTACCAACCAGCCTGGTTGGTCCGGATCTCTCAGTCTCGTGGTAAATAGGTCGCTTTGTGTGCTTGAGGTCGACGGCTCGAACCCCGGCACCCGCTCTTATCTCTCCTCCTGTTACAAATACAGCAGCATTTACGTCATAGCTGCGATTTCGTTAAATACAAGGGTTTGAAGTTTAATGGATGTGTACTAAAGTGCTGTATCGGTCCAAATTAACAAATATCAACTTATTCCAACCGTTAGATTATCAGAAGACTTGTAAAAAAACTATACATCCCCTCCCGGGGGTGCGGGTGGGGGTGGGCATGGCAACTGAATTTGAACTAAATCAAAATGCCAGGTTATAACAAACAATTTCCTCAAATTTCCATGAAATCTGTTCAGAGGTTTTGGAGATAAAGTTATGAATACGTTGCAGCAGTCATAACATTAGCTCATCGCTACCACAAAGTTGGTGAGCTAAAAGGGTTTAACTTCATGCATGCTGCTGCAGGATATTCCTACCCACGACAGGATTTATATTGGCACTGACATAAGTATAATTTGGGCACGTTTAATCAAATTTTACCTCAGTTAATTGTATGTAGTTTTTCACCAGTGATCCCTGAAGTTGAATTTAGATGATTTTTTTATCAAACCTATGCATGTCTGCTTTACAGCAGCCATGAAAAGATTTGATGAAAAATATTTAGAAAATACTCAGCGGGTTTAATCCCATAGTTCAATGCGCCGTAATGAGTCGATCTAATCGAACAGGTTATTGTCTTACTGGTGGGATAATTCCTCCTGGGACTAATTAAAGTGTAACTGTCATGTCCCGTTGAGAAAAATCAGAGTTGCTGATATATTTGTGTTCATAATTTGTTTAAGGACCAAACGCTTAATATTTACAAAGACTTGTTTTATTTTTATTTGATCGATACAAAGGGTATTTATTCATTTAGTTATTGGGGTTTAACGACACTTTCGACAGCAATGGTCACATCGTGTCGGACAGTTTTACGGGTGCAGGAAGCCGGAATACCCGGAGAGAACCACCGAGCAACGGCGAGCAACTGTCAGGCTCCCCAACATACTAATTGTGAAGTTAGTATGTTGGGGAGCAGGGTTAGCAGTGGTTGAAGACAAGTGCACCATCGATGTGCAGTACGCCTTAGTACACAACGCCACTGTGCTCCCATATGGGCAATGGGGTGAAGTGTATTGCCCAAGGTTGCCGCAGGTGGGATTCGAACCGAGGACCTCTCGGCTTGCAGGCTGCACCTCTACCAACTGAGCCACGGTGCCTCCGATACGAAGGGTAAAAACATTTAATAAACACAGTATGGACATTCTACCGAGGGGTAAACTTCAAAATGACATATGGGGGACGATGAAAGGCCCATTAAGCTCCGTCCATTATGTCTTTTATTTCATTAAAACATACTCATTACGCCTAAAAAGTTAAAAACCTGTTTCTCAGGCCCTACCGCATGGTCCTTTTGGCTACCGCATTTTCTCTTTGTACAAGCACAGCAAACTTAAAAAAATAAAAATTAAATAGTTTATTTTCTGATAGATTACCCAAGTCAATAAAGCTGATGAATTTGTCCCTTGAGTGCAACAATGAGCTCGTTCCAATGAGGGGTCATAACCTATGTTTTGGAAGCAAAAAGTGAAAATATAAAAAAAATGAATGCCATTTTTCTTGTAGGTAAAAGATTAATACAATATAACCCACCCTAAATAGGACAGATAACGTAAATTCTCCTACTGTAATTATTCAAATCTGACCTAGTTGTATTTTGTTTAGCCAAACAAATTGTCCCGTTTTGAAATTGACCAATGAAATTAACGGAAGGCTTTATTTATCACTGATTAATATGAAAACAAAATATCAAATGTTTTAAAGTGAACAAAACGGACGAGTCATATGATAAAATGAAAAAAACCTCGATCTCATGCAATTTTACCAAAAAATGGCCTGATAAACGGATGATCTGCTTTGTGAGGCCTTATGCACTTTATTTAATTTTCGTTTTTGTCAACTTAAATTTCGGCCAAATCTGATATTGACTCGTATATTCAACAAATCTTCTGCCATTAACATTTTACTAACGAATCGTCCGCATCCACCTGCGTGATTTCCAGATTAAACAGTTGAAAAAATATTATTTTTCACGAACAGTCAACAAAACCCTATTATGTGGCCCCCCTCATTGGGACGAGCTCGCTTCAATGAGATGTCACATGATATGGTTTTGTCGATCTTTTTAAATTTGGAAAAATCAAATTTAAAATAATAAATTTGGGTATCTTGTGCGTAGGGTTAAGGGTCAATCTGAATTTAACTTTAATGCAGGATAGTCGCTTCGTGTGTTTGTATGTATTTTTGTAATCGAAACTCTTCGTTCACGGATTGCTCTACAAAGTTGAAATTGCCAGGAGTTGCCAGGGATATCTCACCCACTTTAGTATATTGTTTAAATGCATGAAGGAATTTACCGACTGCTTTCTAATTTCCAGGCGGTCGAAAAGGGAACATTGGTCATGATGAGGGAGCGTCCCACTGAACACGCCCGATTGTCGTAGCGAAAATAGAAATGGATATATCTGCATTAGAAAAGACGTCCAGAAGAGAATGCACCCCGTTTACTCGCTCTAGGCGCGCCAAACGAGTCATGATCCAGTCAGAAAGTGTATTTTGTGTTAACCAACGTTGTCTCTCTGAACTGAAAGAACATTTCCATCACTGATTTTTAGAGTTGAATGTTAGTGAATTTTTCATAAAATCCAGTCAAAGCTGCTTCAAATTAGCTCGGGGAGATTTGATGAATTTTTTTTTTGAAAAATACTCATCCGACTGAGTTAACCCTTTACCCAACGTAACGGCAAAAACCGGCCAGCGCTATTCTCAAAAATCGCCAATTAATTTTCACTATTTTTTTCATTTTTTGTCTCAAAAACATAGGTTATGACCCCTCGTTGGAACGAGCTCGTCGAGCTCGTTCCAACGAGGGGTCATAACCTATGTTTTTGAGACAAAAAATGAAAAAAATTAGTTATTCAAGAATTTTTTTTGCAAGTGTCGTCTGCTTTTCACGTTAGGTAAAGGGTTAAAGGACCCTTGTCTTTCTTAACTGCTAGAGTGCAGCATTGTTTTTGGTCGTTAAAATTTTCACACTTGTGTTTGACTTGTTACAATTTATGGGAGAGTGCCCAGGCACTCTCCCATAAATTGTGACAAGGCAAATCCACTCAGACGTAATAGTTTCACTTCAAAGATAATATAAAGCACCCCGCACAATATGAAGGCTTCAAGTTGGGGCATCAGTACTTCAGAATAAACAAAAATGGATTGCAGCACTCTTCCAGTTAATAGGCGTTGTTTGGCTGTCCATTTGAATGTTGGAGAACTAGGATAAACTATCGGTTAAGTAATTGGTCTTGGTACTGCGTGACCCTCTGATTGTATAGTTACTCCAGGTTAGCAGTTGTGTGTGTGTGTGTGTGTGTGTGTGTGTGTGTGTGTGTGTGTGTGTGTGTGTGTGTGTGTGGTGTGTGTGTGTGTGTGCGTTTGTCTTACCAACTTGACGAGGTAACTAGACAAAAGAGTTTGCGTGTTTCGCCTTACCGAGGTACAAAAGACAAAAGAAACCCTTTACCTCGGTTGTTTTCCCAGAACTGTACCGGCAAAACGAGGTAGAAACCGTTAGTCCACACAAAGGACAAACAATGGGGTACCTCGGTATGTAGGGTAAACAAGACTGTGTGTGTGTGTGTGTGTGAGTGCGTTTGTCTTACCAACTTGACGAGGTAACTAGACAAAAGAGTTTGCGTGTTTCGCCTTACCGAGGTACAAAAGACAAAAGAAACCCTTTACCTCGGTTGTTTTCCCAGAACTGTACCGGCAAAACGAGGTAGAAACCGTTAGTCCACACAAAGGACAAACAATGGGGTACCTCGGTATGTAGGGTAGACAAGACTCTGTGTGTGTGTGTGTGTGTGTGTGTGTGTGTGTGTGTGTGTGTGTGTGTGTGTGTGTGTGAGAGAGAGAGAGAGAGAGAGAGAGAGAGAGAGAGAGAGAGAGTAAAACGTGCTTTTGGTTTGCAATTTCGTCATAAATTTGTTTACATAGTCAATCCGAATGAAAGCGGTCGGTCGATCTGTAACACCCCCGATTGCACTTACCCGCCGCATATCGAACACTTTTGGTGACAAAACTATTCTGAAGCGATTATGTGGTCGGTAACTTTTTGTAAACGCTAGACAAACAAATATAGACACCGCCAGAAGTAATTTCAGTTCTTATATGATTTAATATTTGAGAGTACTTTTATATCCCTGTGGGTGCAACCAGTACATATTCCAAAATAAAATAAAGCCCTAATACTTATATATTTACCAGAGCAGAGGTCAACCCTTAAGGGCCTAGAATCACTTTTGTGAGGTTCTTGTCTCACATGTGCATGTTGAACACTTGTTCCGTTACAAACCTTTTCGTGATCTTGCTGATTCCACAGTTCATTGGCAGTGGTTCCAAATGAAGTATTGGGTACCTGTATTGGCAGCCAAGCATTTACGAGACACCACCGCTAAGTCAAAGTGTTGCATTATTATGAGGGAGTAAAAGTAAGTTGAATTTTACAGGCTTTTGACGGCACTTTCAGAATCTATGACAAGAATCAAATGAACATTTTACGAAAATCAAATTTGGTTCTCAGGTTTTTCTTGTACAAATGCGTCCTTCTATCTTTTTTCTGAATTTAGAATATTAGATCGAGCATTCTGAAAAATTGATTTGTCAGGTAAAAGAATTCTACTCATTTTAGCATGCCTCAAGTCTTGCCGACGGCACCAGTGTATGCCTGGCGACGGAAATACACTAATGTGACTATATTTATCGGGGAAACGGTTATTTCCCTTTCCCCAGGCGGATAATAATATTGGATGGAGACTAATTATAACAGGTTATTGCAACAAATTTATTCCCTTTGTTTCTCTTAAAAGAATACTAAATAAATAAATAATTTAAAAAGAACCGTTAGATGCACTCTCCCTCGAAATTATTACCAAATATAATATACCAAGAGACTTTCCCTTTGGCTGAGGGGTACTGTACTATTTCCGACAGTTTTACCGATCGAAGGCGCCTTTTTAAGAGATCTTTTCCAGAATTCTGTTTCATTATTTCTTAGTTCAAGAAGGAAAACGCATGTCATCGGTAAGCCTTCTGCAATATGGAGTGCAGACTCAAAAATCAGTTGGGCTAAAAGTCAACCCAAATCAACTGGGTTGACTGAATATGAACCCAATTTTTAACCCAACTAATTTTAGAGCATACTTAGGATTGAAATCCTGGTGGGAAGCTAGATTCTTCCTCGGTTTGTTCGATATATACATAGAACGACGTGAGTGTCGTTCTGTGTTTATTACACGTCTTCACGTCGATAAAAAAACAATTATTAGAAGGACACTCAGCAATTCGTTACTCTCAACAAAAAGAACACATTTTATCGCCAACCAAATTTGATAGCGCAACCCGTGTTGCGATTCAAATTGTAATTGCGGTGCATGATTTGCAGAAACGTCCAGTGAAATTTCGCTTCTATTTAAAAATTGTCCGTGAACGATTTCCGTGCAGCACATGTGTGCGGAATGGATGTTTATTTTCCACACTTTTTAGTGTTGCTGTAGATGAGGATTTCACAGAACAGGCGTGTAATAAAGTATAATTATTGTACATCGAAATTCGATTCTATTCGATTTCCGTTCCCTCTACTAGTTGTCTCCAGGTGAGACCTGATGATAGAAGGTGAGTTCAAGGGGGTTCCGCATCCGAATTTACTTTGATGCCGTCATGTAATATTTCGCATTTTTGATTGACCCGCCCAAACATACGAGTTGCCGTTGAATACAAACTTAAGTTGTCAATGGCAATATTTATGGTTGTAAGATGGTGCAACATTTACACTTTGAAAAGCCGTGAACTTCGATTCTAAATTAAATTTGATTCGAAATACTCTGCCTGATGTGATTCAACCCGAAATTTTATATTGGAAGGGACCTAAAAATAGCATACCTGGGTTCCTTTCAAATAATTAACTGTCCCATAAGTATTTGACAATAACAAGTCCATTGAGGACATGTACTCACTCTTGCGCAAAAACCCTTAACCCTAACCTAACATGAAAAACAGACGACACTTGCAAAAAATAACTATTGTTTTTTACTTTTTGTCTCAAAAACATAGGTTATGACCCCTCATTAGAACGAGCTATGTTTTTGAGACAAAAAATGAAAAAAATAATGAAAATTATTTGGCGATTTTTGAGAATAGCGCTGGCCGGTTTTGACCGTTACGTTGTGTAAAGGGTTAAAATATGTTTGTCTCGAGTGAAAGGGAATGGGACCAAGCCTCTCCCCACCCCCGTATCTACCTATATCTATACTTTGTGTTATATCGTAGGTTGATTGCGAAAGTTTTGAAAGGGTTGAATAAGGAATGGATCGGAAACATTTCTGAAGAAAAGTGTCATGTAATTGTCATTGGAACAGTCGCACTAAAATCAGTTCGGAAAAAAAATCAACCAAAATCGACTGGGTTGAGTGAATATGATCCCAGGTGGGATCATATTCACTCAACCCAGTTCATTTGGGTTGGTTTTTAACCCAACTGATTTTAGAGTAAGTTTTATCGCAGTTTTAAAATGCTTTCCTTATTCCACAGGCTGTTCCACAAAACCCTGTTCATTGATCGTTCAACCTTGCATAGTGTGCGGTCAGAGTAGTGGTCACAAAGTTATCGAGGACGTACGGCAGCCGCCACATCATAGTATATTTCCAGGGATTCCTAATCTGTTTAAACAGATTACTAATCTGTTTTTACAGATTACTAATCTGTTTTTACAGATTACTAATCTGTTTAAACAGATTACTAATCTGTTTTTACAGATTACTAATCTGTTTAAACAGATTACTAATCTGTTTTTACAGATTAACTAATCTGTTTTTTACAGATTACTAATCTGTTTTTACAGATTACTAATCTGTTTAAACAGATTAGTAATCTGTAAAAACAGATTAGTAATCTGTTTAAACAGATTAGTAATCTGTAAAAACAGATTAGTTAATCTGTAAAAACAGATTAGTAATCTGTTTAAACAGATTAGTAATCTGTAAAAACAGATTAGTAACCTGTTTAAACAGATTAGGAATCCCTGGAAATATACTATGATGTGACGGTTCTACGCTGCCGTAGGACTGCCTCGCTACTCATTGAGATCTTACTCATTGAGATCTTAAACAGATTAGTAATCTGTAAATACAGATTAGTTAATTTGTTTAAACAGATTAGTAATCTGTAAATACAGATTAAGTAAACTGTAAAAACAGATTAGTAAACTGTAAAAACAGATTAGTAATATGTTTAAACAGATTAGGAATCCCTGGAAATATACTATGATGTGGCGGTTCTACGCTGCCGTAAGGACGAATATCACAACATTTCATACACAATAAGTGGAGGGACCACCGGATAATGACTCAGATTTTATGAAGAAGAATAGAAAGGACAAGTAAAGTTTCAGCCTAGAGACCCCCGGTTCAACCCGGAGTTCCGTTGGCTTAAACTCAGCTTATGATTCCTGTAATTTTTTACTGGCTCTGCTGTTAGTGTCTACGTAGAAACTTAACTTTAACGGCTTTCTAAATGATTATCCACTCTCTGCGTGCCGTAAAGGACATGGACGGATTTGTGCTGACTCTGGGTGGAGTTGATGTCACATCCAAGTAATATTCACAATCTTCCAATATGCATAAGAAGCAAAAGCGCATTTTCAGCTCATTGAACACGGGACTATGTCCGTGGGTCCCCAGACTGAAAATGTGCTTGTGCTTCCAGCAATCGTCAAGTGGAAATACCATTCCATCGTGATTTAGTATTAATCCACTATATAAACCCTATTTTACTCACAACCCATCTAGTGTGGAAATGACCACGATGAACTCGAATGAGTACCTCTGATTGCAATCCGGTCGTATAGCTTTTACGCCACGATTGTTTAGAATTAGTATAGTAGCGATATTTGTTTAATTTTGTGGAGGACACTTTTTATGATTTCAATCCGTTCGTATGGTGTTTACGACACGATTGCTTAGAATTGGTATCCACCCGTTTTTATTATACGAAACAATTACAGAGTGAAGTTCACAATGACCCAACAGTCAGTATACGTAAGCGAATGAGAATATTTTCGATTCTTCGTGACATCACATACAGAAGTAGGAAGTATTGGATTGCACAACTTGAAGTTTACATGGCGGATTGTGCTCGGTCTTGGGTAAATAACAAATATTTGACAGCATGCATGGTTTTATCTCGCCGACTTTGCCAAGTTGATGAGTGGATTAGAGTGGGTTCTTTGATTCTGCATAACAGAACGGACGACTATTTGAGTCCAGTAAACGCTGACTTGTGTATTTAAAAAGACTGTTTGTTTTGAGACTTGAGTTTTGTTGGATTTTTTTTCTACATTTACGGTTGAAACAAATGGCAGAATTCCTCGTCTAGATTTAGACCGTGTCTGAAGACAAAAACACCAGATGATATACAGAAGCGTGCGTCGATACAGAAGCAGCCGAAGCAAAATATCATACCAAATGTTTTAGGGTTGGTGCGAAGTGAAACGGTGACCATTCCTTTCTATATATATTTTTCTCTCGAGGTTTAACGATACTTTCCAAACCCAGGGTCACGTCGGGTCGGAAAGAGAAAGCGGAAGTACCGGGAGCGAATCGCCGATCAGCGGCAAGCAACTGTCAGACTTCCCAACGTATTAATTCCCACAAGCAGGGTTAGCATTGGTTGAAGACAAATGCACCAGTGACGTGCAATATGCCTTAATACACAACGCCCCCCCCCCCCCCACGTGGGCAATTGGGATCAATTACATTGCCCATGGCCCAAAGGATACAACGCAGTTACCCCTTGCAGGGATCGAACAGTGAACCTTTCGGTTTGAAGTCCAATGCCGTAACCACCGAGCCTCCACACTCCCCTCTTTCTATAGAGTTCCTGTTTAGCATAAATGGTTCAGAGTCACATGTTTGCAGTGATATTTTATTCTATCCAGCCATTCAGACAGGAGTGCTCTGAAAAGGAAGAGTGGTAGAATGTATGGTGTTGCTATTATAAAGCGGACCGAGAGTATGATCAGATCGCTACTGGGTCGCGATCTGATGAAAATTCTCGTGTCCGCAACCCCAGAATATCACCTGTCAAAAATGAAATGTGACCGCATTGCATCTCAGATGGGTTTTGGTTTATTTTTTTATTTGGACATGGTTTCGCAAAATGTTATTTATGGAATCTCAATCCGCCAGTATAAAAAGTAGGGGTGAGCAAATCTGTTCGAGAAAAATACTGTATTTGCCTCAACACTACTGTAAGTATTCACTTTTTACAAACAAGCACAACTGCATAATACTAATAGACTTTATTTACCAAACCAAACATAAACACGAATCAATGAAAGTTATTTATCATGTAATTACTGCTCAAAACTCTACGTTAGATTTGTAAATAAACGACATGTGCTCTAAGGCGAGGCAGTATTATGTTGTTTCAGTTCGAAAACAATTTCTAAAACTTTCCGATTGAGATCACGGTATATTTTCAACATCACGTTTATGTGATCAAATGACCTTAAATCTTAAATGCATCGCTATACTGAACTAAATTTACGAATTGAGTTCACAAAATTCCATTCTGGCCTCGTATATTTGTCAATTACACCCACCAAATAGACATCCATCCCAAGAAGGAGTTAACAGATACTCTGATAATAGTAAGAAACGCAAGCAAAATTTGAAAAAAATAGTTATCATAATCTGTATTACCATCTTCAACTGTCAACACTTATATGGAGGCAGGAATCGTGAAGCAGGACTGCACTGATTGGACGAATGGTGTCTCGTTCAGGTCGTGTTCGCCTCAGAAGAATCAAATCGACCTATACTCTTAGACGTGAGGCTCCAAGAAACAGCCAGAAAGTTTCTATTTATTGCACTTGTTATTCATTTGGTAATGCTTTCGGGAGAAAGACATATTTTATAATAATCATTAAACTCGGGTGTCCTTTGACTCTGTCGATGAAATAATGTGATGTAACACACTGTGGGAAAGGGCTCTCCCTTTCCAACAGTGTACTGTAACACAGCATATCGACCCAGTGAATGAAACGCATGTAAACATCATCACCCTTTAAACAAACAACAGGCATCATAAAGCAGACCTGTTATTTAACCTTATTATTACTCTCTCTCTCTCCCTCCACCTCTCTCCCTCTTTCTCTGCATCTCTCATTGTAGAGGACTTCCACCCCAGATATTGGTGACCGAGTACTATTTTATCAGTGAAATAGAACTTTTTACCAAAGTGAACAATCACTGTTTGACTTTACGGGATTCCCGCAGGGATTTGGGTCGCCTTAAAGTTTAATTTGTACAACCCACTCGGAATGACTTCACTTGTTAACTGTTTAACGTTCCTAGTTCTGGTCCAAACCACCCAGGTTCGTAATCCAAGAGGACGTAACATGCAGTTGGTATGTTTGCTTATTGAGGTTGAACAGCACTTTCAACTGTCAGGATTATATCGCGTCAGGCAGTTTTACGAATAGGAAATTCGGAAGAGAAAGCGAGAACCATCGGGCAGCGGCGATCAACTGTCAGACTCTCCAACTTACTAAACCGCCACAAGGAGAGTAAGCAGCGGTTGAGGACAAATTTACCATAACGTTCAGTGTGCCTTAGTACACGGCGCTACCGTGCCCCCGCGTGGACAACCTTGCCATGGACACAAGGCAGCTGGCACAGGTTAGGTCAGAACAGCTTGGCGACTTTAACAGTAAATGAAGGGCCAAGTTGCACGTGGAAAGGTTAGAGCTGGCCGATAGATGCTGAAGAAGACAACTGGCATAGTTGGTTTTGTTACGTCATTAATTTCTTCAGTTCTTGGAATTGCAATCAGAATATATGATGAGGAACGAGGAACCTTATAACACGTAATATGTGTCACAAATGAACTAAAACACCCCTGCATCGTTATGTTATTGTCATGGCTCACGTGTCAGCCTTTAAATTGATTAACTTCTATATTTGGATGGTTAATATCAGATAATGTATTGATTGTCCTCAATTTATTCAGTCTTCCCCACAGCTCCAAAACATTTATCATCCAATAATATTACCCCAAATAACGACACGAGTTACGAAATTTGGTAACCTGTAGCAAATTTGGATTCTACAGACTTAGAAGCTGATGTGAAAGACGTGACATGATTGACAATTAGTCAGTTCAGTCGTCTTGGCGACTTAAGTTACACGTTGCAGGTTTTCGTTTTGCAACTTTTATGTGGCTTTATTGTGAAGTAAATGTACACCAAAAAACAGGATTCATATTATTGGAACGTTTGCTGGAAAAATACACTTGCGCTCGAACTGCTGTCATATTCATTTAAATTGGATGTTGTTGACATACATTGTTTCAATTACAGTCTATGGGCAGATTCTCAGCAATAGTCACTGTGACGTCACATTGTAATGCATTATCTGAAAGAGTATGCTGTCAGCTCATGATATAACGTTATAACCACAGGTCAAGGTCGATGTCTATGAATTTATCACGTGACCTGTATCGGCATTTATGACGTCATGTAGTAAGTCATAAGCCACGTAACCAGTGACGCCATCGACAACATCATCAAATAAACTGATGAACCATACATGCAAATGCTTGTGCCAAGTAATTACACGTTAGGTCCATCAGTTTATATGGTGACGTCACCCATGACCTCCATGACTGATCATGTGATTTGTGGCCTTTTATATGACGTCACCAATGACACGACATATCACGGGACTCGTGTGGTCACTGACGAAAGATGGCTATTACGTTACATCATGTGATATCTTGACAACATATTCTTTCCAATAATGCATTGCAATGCTACGTCACAAATGGCATCACATCTAGTATGACATACCAAAATGGCTGCTTGTAAAGTTCACTATCGCGATCAATATGATATCACTTCCTTTTGAACATAACTATCCTCAGATAGGTACCCTCCAAAGGGTATCCTCAAAAGATGACCTCAAAAGGTATTTTCCAAACGGTTTCCTGCAAAAGTTATCCCCAAAAGGTATTCTCATGTACTAGATCACCATGTTATAAATATCCTCAGGTACAGAGATGAGGCGATGAGTCGTTCGTGGAGTCACCCGATAGAGTAATTGCTCGATAGGTCATTTGCTCGATGAGATTCTAATCCTTGACGCAGAACCTTTTCCAGTCATTCTTCATAGCTCAGCAGAGGAACATGGATTAGGTATGAGAAAGTCGATCGTTAGAGCAATCAGATTGTATTCAACTGCTAGTAGTACTGAAAACCAAATATGGTGATACGAACTGGGACCCGTAGCAGCAGTAGTGTAATGATAGGTTTTGAGAGCCAAAGTACCACGAATCAATGGTCATGGTACAAGGCTGCAAGAATGGTAGAACACTATTGTCATGTGAATACAATAGAGGCTGACAACAGGATAGATAACTGAAGTCGTGGTAGAAATTGTAGGACTACCAATAGTTTTTGGGAGTTATATAGGAACTAGGTGCAGTACAGGAGGTACAGGAGGTAGAAGCTGTATAGGATCCATGTCGTAGGTATCCTCAAAAACCGAGATGAATCGAAGAGTCGTGTATGGAGTCACACGTTCGAGCAGTTGCACGATAGATCATTTGCTCGATGAGATTCGAGTCGTCCGAGCGATGCTTGTTCCAGTCACTACTCGATGGCTCAGTTTCTTGATAAGGTTCGGGTCGTTAAAACAATGCCTATTCCAGTTACTGTTCGTATGACGCATGAACTCATTCGTCTTCATGTGACAGTAGATGGGGCTCGCGTGAATGAAGTGGTGTGCTTGGTCGAAGTTAGGGGTTGAGACGAGAGATGGCTAGGAGTTGCTAGCACTAGATCAAACGCTAGAACAACAGTGTGCAAAACAGAGACTGGGATAGGTAGAAATCGAGAATTCAGGACAATTCCGAGCCAAATAAAATCCGCTGTGGTATTTTTTTTTTATAGTTTTTGGTAGTTGTCCGTCTGGTTGTTGTCCGTCTGGTTGTGGTGATTAAAGGACATAACCGAGGATTTTATGAAAATTTGAACCAACAAAATTCTGTCGAGCCGCATCCCTAGAACACACCCTTGTATTATAAGCCTTTCAAGCTGATAGTAGTGATGTGTTATCAAAGATGACGATCCGAAAAGGAAAAACTGAAAATTCTGGATGTTTGGTGACGTTGCCGGGTCCATTTGAGTAATTAGACATACTCCCATTCAATCGAACACACTCATCGAACACACCCCTATCCTATTAGTGGACTTTAGGTGACATAGCAACAACCACAGAAACCAAGACGGTGGCCTCGAGTAAACAAATTGGACGACAGAAACATTTGTCTTTTTAACAACACGCGCTGCGCATGCGCACTGACACAAGTATCACTATGGTAATGACGTTTCAACATGACCGTTCAGGTCGGCTATCCTAACAACCCCACATGCCGTACATTAAAGACTTGTCGAAAAGATCAGATCCCAAAAGAAAGGTTTCCCAGTGACCTTACTGGATGATCTCTCTATATTGTAATAATGTTAATAATGAGATTGAGAAATTGAGCATGTGGTGTGAGGCAAATGGCATTTCTCTTTATGCTAAAAAAGCAAAATACATATTAATTAACCCACCCCACAATAAAATCACTTGACCGAAACTCCTTATCCATGAATAACACAAATTCAGTTTGTATGTGAAATTCGTCTCAAGAGAACACTGTTAAATTCTTAGGTGTTGTCTTTTATGAAAAGTTAAAGTTAGCCCATTATATGTTCCAACATATCAACAGCTATCCACTTGATCAACAAAATAATAAGGATACCACCCCCCCCCCCCTCCCCACCATGATTCCCTAAAGTCACTATATTTTGCGTTGATACATAGTCATCTATTTATTGCATCCAGGTATGGTGCAATGCACCCTCACCAAAAAGCAAAAAGCTATTTATTCTACAGAAACACGGCATTCGTATGAGCAGCAACAAACAATACAATTATCACACTGATTCCAGGTTTTGAAAAAATAAGATATTAAAATTTGGCGACCAATACAGTGTACATTCTGATTTTTCATGAACGATTGGCACAATAAAAAACTGTCTGAGTTTTGACAAGTTTTACTCCATCAGAATAACAAGAATTTATACCTGGCAAATAGGGCAACTTGGAACTGACATACCTAGAACAAACTCTCTGTCCCAACTTCCAAAATGCACCTTTCCAAAATTATCGAATCAACTGGATCATAACTTGAGAAATAGGAGGTCACGCGAGGTGTTTAACTCTTAGAAGCCGGGAGTCGACTTTTCTTGCCTGTGATGTAACACGGCAGGTAATCTGGCCGTGACGGTTCAGCTATCTTTGGGCTGGGGAGAGAATTAAACACTGAGCAGGTGATTCTAGTCAAGTGTCGTTTGCCTGAAAAGGCAGACGACACTTGACTAGAAGCACCTGATTTACTGTAAGTTTTTCGTGGTATGTCATGTTCAATAAATTCATTCTGATTCCCCGGCTTCTAAGAGTTAAAAGAATGCTAACGCAATCATTTTTGAATTCATACCCCCCTCTTTTGTACATTGCAACACCCCCGAGTGTTCATTGTGTGGGTGTTGACATTAGTTGTAGTTTGTTGAGCGCCTATTGTGGTGTGGAATGTATCGATACGTTCTAGGGGCTGTGTTGATAAGCTCAATAATATAACAACAGTGTAGGATGGATTTGGCACTGCCTGTGACATTCTGGGTAACTGACACAATATTCAACTAATATTATACCGAGCAGGTCTTTTTCTTTTTCTTCTTCGTCTAATAATAATAATAATAATAATGATTGTCACGGTTCTCACGTGAGAAGGTCTTGATTAGCCCTGTGCTCTCAAATGCCTACCGCATCGCCTCTCCTCCCAAAACTCTGAGACGAACTACTTCATGATATCCCGTACCCAATTCTTCTCAGTCTCTCCGATAAGTATACTAACCCTCTCCTTTGTGTCACCGACTAACCGCAAGTCCTTCATTCTCCCATCCCACTTCCCCATTATACTCCCGGTGAATCTTATTCTGTTGGACTGGTGTTTTGGACATTCTAATAGAAAGTGTTCCAGGGTTTCGAATGCGCCTAAATTACATCTTTGGCACTCCTGTTCGTTGTATTCCTATTTTCCCCTAAGCCTCAGCGAATGCGACTTCAGCTTGAACAACAGACACCCTCAAAGGTGCCATCAAGGCACTCTTCAAAACCTCTTCATCACCCAGGCCACTCAAAGACCCTTTTGATTTGACCATCCTCTTTCCAGTTCGGTATTTTGTTAGCCTGGGTTGTCCAAACTTCTAAGTCTGAAATCTCCTTTAAGTAGTTTTCTTTAACTCCACCACTTGGTCCATCCACCCTGTCCTGTTTGAGTATTCTGGAACATTAGTTTACACGATCGGCTGACGGGCAGATTTACCAAATAGTTAAGATAACAGAATTTCATGAAGCCTATCCTGCCCTTGATCCTCGTCCACCCAAGCTCACCCCTGATTGTTTTTAGTGGTACGGCATTACTCGATCCTGTTATCTATCGGCCTGCATCGTTCTGCAGGATTTCGAAGCTCTTTAACCCTTTACCTAACATGAAAAGCAGACGATACTTGCAAATGAAATTCTTGAGTAACTCTCGTTGAAACGAGCTCGTTCCAAAGAGGTGTCATAACCTATGTTTTTGAGACAAAAAATGAAAAAAATAATTAAAACTAATTAGCGATTTTTGTGAATAGCGCTGGCCGGTTTTGGCCCTTACGTTGGGTAAAGGGTAATGGGTTAGAGCCGTTTAGTTTACCGTACCAAATTATACAGTGAGTCACCAACTGAAATGTTCATGAATGCCAATAACTCACACTTTGAATATCTATCTTAAAACAAACTGAACATTGTAGGTGGGTGTGGACAAGCGTAATCTTTAACCCTTTACCCAACGTAACGATCAAAACTGGACAGCGTTATTCACAAAAATGCCAATCAATTTTCATTATGTTTAACCCTTTACCTAACCTGAAAAGCAGACGACACTTGCAAAAATAATTCTTGAATAACTAATTGTTTTCATTTTTTTGTCTCAAAAACATAGGTTATGACCCCTCGTTGGAACGAGCTCGGCGAGCTCGTTCCAACGAGGGGTCATAACCTATGTTTTTGAGACAAAAAATGAAAAAAATAATGAAAATTAATTGGCGATTTTTGAGAATAGCGCTGGGCGGTTTTGGCCGTTACGTTAGGTAAAGGGTTAACTTTTTGCATCAAAAACATAGCATACGACCCCTCATTGGAACGAGCTCGTCGAAAAATGAAAAAAATAGTTATTCAATAATTTTGTGTGGAAGTGTCGTCTGCTTTTCCTGCTAGGCGAAGGGTTAATTCACCTATATAAACGGGGGAAAATGTTTCACTAGTGTTCACCCAGTGTTCTGCTATCAAATTACAACTTCAGGGGACCACTGGAAGTGGGCTAATCTGTCTGTGCAGTTATCAAACAATACCCATCTAAAATGATTCTAAAGAACTTATCTGTATATGAATTTTGTATCAATGTATTGTGCGGAATAAATTATTTCATTTCATTCCATTTAGAGTACCGCAAAGCTTCAAAATCTGATTCTAGCTGAAATCGTCACAGTGATCAGATTCGAGTCGTGCAGATTCAGACTTTTTTGAATGGTCAAGATGTTCTCAAAAGCCTACCGAGAGTCTCGTCTTGGGTCTTCTTCTATAGGCGACCTGGTGGTCGTAGACGAGTCTAACGAGATTCCGAAACTCTTTGATCTCGTTCCGGAATATTCTGCTTTTTTGACTGACTTTCCCAAACAGACGATTCTCCCTTGAACACAATATACTTGAGCGAAATGTGTTCGTGTGCAAGAAGGAGAAATATTCATAACTTAAAGAGCTGCGAGAATCGATTCGAAATCATCTGCCTGATTCGATTCGATCCGAGATTTGCAGGACACAAGCATGCAATGAGGAAATTAATCATTACTGTCAGCTACTACCGTCTCAGTACTCAACGTTCAGTGTGCATGGTTATCCCTTATGGGCCTGGACAAGTGTCCCGAATTCCCACCAGCCCTCAGCCTCTATACGTCCAGTGACTTAGCAGCGATTTCTAGTAAAGTCTCGTCTCGAAACCACTGCCTACCTAATTTGTCTGTTGCCAACGGGACCCCCTCATGATGGCATGCTAGGCGAACTTGTTCTGAGGTCAAAAAACTCGGAAATAGGCCTTTAACCCTTTACCTAACGTAACGGCCAAAGACAGCCAGCGCTACTCTCAAAAATCGCCAATTAATTTTCATTATTTTTTCATTTTTTGTCTCTAAAACATAGGTCATGACCCCTCATTGGAACGAGCTCGCCGAGCTCGTTCCAATGAGGGGTCATAACCTATGTTTTTGAGACAAAAAAAAAATGAAAATAGGAGTTATTCAAGAATTTTTTTTGCAAGTGTCGTCTGCTTTTCATGCTAGGTAAAGGATTAAGGGATAACAGGGTGAGTTCAAAATATTTCGAATTATTTCCGATCTCTAAGACAAAATATAGGTACTACTGGTGTATAGATCGACATGGACAAGTGTTAAAGTCGATTCGACTTTTGTGTTTATTGTTTATTTAGTGCACGTGCGGCTGGGATTATCGTGCGGTGTTTTAATGCCCTGGTGACTTGAAAATGCAAGATGTAATCTATGGGGAGTGGATACGTAGGTAACGAGGATAGAGTACCGAATGTCGGTAAAGATTTAATGTTAAATCCCATTGTTAGATAATGACCGCAACAAAATAAGGGTACATGTTGACATCCTGTTTTATAGTGTCTCGTGCACGTCTTGATGTTTACATTTATAAAAGTAATATTGATACAAATCAGAATGTTCGTAAATTTAAATTTACGATTCAATATAATTCAAATGTCTGTGTGCTGCACCTCTGAATGAGATATCATCATAAATGTCTTCCGTTTTCCCATGAGCGATTTTTCTCACACCAAAACTAAGTCAGTAAAATCGTCTCAATTTACGGCAGGTTAACTTTATAACGATTTTAAGACCTTTTAACGTTAAAATGTGATGGGAATTGCATAAAACGTTCAAGTGGCAGTGGCGTACGTAGGGGCTGCTCCTCGAACCCCAAATATCTAAACCAATTGCAGGTGATACAGTAAGGCCGCCGTGGACTGCTCACTTTCCATGGGCGGGCAATATTTCCTCGGACACAATAATATTAGATTCCAAACATCATTTATAGAAATAATCATCAAAAATTTAATTAATGAAGCACCGGGTAAAACCAGGTGCTTCGTTAATTAAAATTTTACTGATGGTGATTTTTATTACCTGGTAAACGCATGCGTAGACATGGGTTTACAACAGACCGTCAACAGACAAGTCATCTACACGGCAGTTCGTCGATACGACATTCTGTCAACGTGATTGATAGTCGACACGGCATTCGGTCTTAGCGATATTTAGTCGATGCGACCCCGTGGCTAAACGACACTCAGTCTACTTGATTTAGACAAAATTTAGACAAAATTTAGTTAAACTTAGGGGATGTTGATATGACGTCTTCTCGGCATGTTAAATATCGGACCCACGACAATGCCGATCATTGTTTTATAAATACAGAGTGAGACCAGATAAAGTAATGAATTAATTTTTTTTTAGTTTTTTAATCATATAGACCTGTACATTACATCAACTTAAACGTATACTAATTGAAACTAGTAACAAAATACATGATACCCATATCTTAGAATTTGAGATCGTATGCTATGCCTCTTAGAAATTCAAACACGCCTCTACTTTCATACTGCGGAAGCACGGCGGCAATTAGTTTGTTGCTGAGCTGAGTCCTTTTCCTAATATTTCCTGCTTGTGCACGACCTACTCCATAAAATGTTGCAGGCCAGCTTTCTGAATTTTTCTTCACAAATTTTGAGAACAATTGTATTCAACTGTTTATCTGGTAAGCTGGCGGACCATTAGGTGAAAATTTCCTTAGAGCCTAAAAATATTGAAATAATGAAGCCATTGACATTAATCCCCATTTCCTTTAGCTCGAAAGAAGAGCAAAATTCATTGCACCGCGCTATTAAATATAGACTATTTGGTAATTAGACAAATAATCTCTAAGACAAATAATTGTATGGATGATATGCCGCCTAGACAATTAATCGTGTCGCTTAGACAACCAGTCGTGCAAACGAACTGTGTGGACGAAACTGTTGCAGACGAAGTGTCGTGCACCGATAGACATCACCGCTCACGCGTGGATTACGACGGGCCCACGGCGATTTTACTGCATATATGCCATCTGATACTAAGACAGAACACAACGAGGGTGGGGTTCGGAACTGGAATCAATGATTCAAGTGGTTTCTTTATATTTCACAGGAAATACAGGGAAAAATCCCACAAAAGTTGTCGATTCCAGTCGTCCGCACTCTGCCCGAATTGTGTGATTAAATGATTAAACATGAATTAAATGAATGGAGCTGGTATTTTTTAAGAAAAATACCACTTTCGGTGGTCTGTTTATATTCTTGCTGGACATTGTTTTGTGTTGAAACATTTCATTCACCTTACAACGTCATTCAGATGCGTAACGACAATCAGATGCGTTCTTACATGACGTACTTACACTTTGGCCGGGGTCCACGCGTGGTGTACCTTGCACATTTCGCAGTGTTTGTATTGTATCGGATAACGTTGAATACTCACAGCAATGGTTGTATCAGAGAGACAAATAGATAGAGAGTTTATTGAAGCAATATTACATCTGCATGAATATGTGAATTGTGAAATATATAAAATGGTTGTAAAAAGACCAACAAAGACTATTTAAAGGAAAGGCAAACAACCTGGTATGATACGTTCTAAACTGGAAGCTGAACGGCAGAACTAACTTCTTACATTTCAGGAACTTCTTTAACTTTTTACCTAACATGAAAAGCAGACGACACTTACAAAAAAATTCTTAAATAACTATTTTTTGTCTCAAAACCATAAGTTATGACCCTCATTGGAACGAGCTCGACGAGCTCGTTCCAACGAAGGGTCATAACCTATGGTTTTGAGACAAAAAATTAAAAAATAATGAAAATTAATTGGCGATTTATGTGAATCGCGCTCGCCGGTTTTGACCGTTACGTTGGGTAAAGGGTTAAACATCATTATTGCTCTGATTAAACCTGGTTCAGATAAATTCCTTCTTGTATTGCACCAAACTTATCTTATGCTTTCAAACTCACCACTCGTCAAGAGCACTATGACTAGAATGAACTGCGAGGGTGGTACCGGAAAGGGGAACTATGGTCTCCTGCAGGAGGATTTCAGATAACTGCCCACAGCTAACTGACTTGCTGTCGACGGCTTCACCTAGTCAGAAACCTGTGCGATAGAGAAGGGGATGGGGATATTCCCCTCACACGGGCTAGTCCTGTGGCCATCCGACGGGAAAAAAGAAATTCTTGTCAACTGGATCTTGATAATTCTTTCCGTAACTGTCATTTATTGGATGATCTGTCACTTCATTAGATATTACACGATTCAGCAAGCTGTGTTAAGCTTGCTGGCGAACTGAGCTGTGTCGTGCAATGGAAACTATACAGCTCAGCCCAACAGCAAGCTTAACACAGTTTGCTCTCTCGTGTAACGTTTCCTTTACACAGCTGGCTTACATAAAAAAAGAGATTTCTCTGGAAGAAGGTTAGACGTTCCCCATGAAGGGGCTGAAGCCTCCGCATTCCCGATAAGAGCGCCACTCCTGATGACTTGACAAATGTTTTCCACGTAGCCCAGATTATAAATCCATACATGTGCAATAAACAAATAAATGATTTGTTTCTTACAACTGACTTGAGCGTCGTCTTCTTGTTTTTTTAGCTATCACAACATGCTTGAACATAAAATGATAAACACCCGAGAAGATATCAAATGAACAGAAGGCAATACTATAAAACTTTTACAATTGTATTTTCTAGAATTGTATTTTCTATCTTTTAATGTAACTGACTAAAATGAATCACTACCATTTTAAAAAATATGGCAATTTGCCAACTGGCAAATCTTTGAAATGCAAATGGTTCATTTCACCCAATTTAAAGTCATAACTAGAAAACACTATTCTAGAAAATACAATTGTAAAAGTTTTATAGTATTGGCCCCAGTTCAAAGTTAATTGAAATATAGATAGACGAGTGAATCCAATAAGTTCAGTTCGTTTTGATATATACCCTCCCAAAAAAGAAAGTGTGCATGCTAAAAAATAACACTAAAAAAAGATATATATCATTTTCATTCATGGAAATTTTATTCAATCACAGATGAATCAATTTGTCATCAACACGAGAAATTTCATAACGCTACGACAAATACTCTTGGTGCCATGGAGAGTCAAAGACACTAAGGGTCAAACGCAAAAGCCACACACTCAATATCTGGTATGACCTCCGTCAGCATCGACTACTGCTGTGCATCTACGCCTCATGGAAGCGAACAAGTTAGCATGGAAGTGTTATGGGATGTTCTTCCATATTCTGATAAGCTGTCTTTGGAGTTCCACAAGCGTTGACGGTGCAAGGGGAAGCCGGCGTAGCTGACGTTTCATTTCATCCCATACGTGCCCAATGGGTGAGATATCGGGCGAATTTGCGGGCCAGGGAAGAACATCCACTTGTTGTTGCTGCAGATACTGTTGAACAACACGAGCTGCGTGGAGTCGGGCGTTGTCCTGCTGTAGAATGACGACGGGGCCGTGACGTTGCAAAAATGGGACAACAACAGGTGTAAGCACTTCATCACGATATCTGGCTGCATTGAGATTGCCATCAATAATGACCAGCTCAGTTCTGTTACGGGCAGTGATGCCACCCCACACCATGAGAGACCCTCCCCCTTAACGGTTTCGCTCCACGACACATGGATCTGCGTAGCGTTCGTTTCGACGTCTGTACACTCTCTGGCGGCCATCTGATGATGAAAGATGGAAACGACATTCATCTGTGAATAAAACACGTCGCCACCAGTGTAAGGGATGCCTGAGATGTTGTCCACACCATTGCAGTCGAGCACGACGATGACGTAACGTCAAAATCGGACGAATTGCAGGTCTTCGAGGACGTAAGCCGTATTCTCTCAGCAGGTTGATTACTGTTTGAGGATGTATCCGTCTCAGGTTAGGGATGTTCCTGGCTGTCGTCGTTGCCGTTTGTTGCCGGTTCCGGAGATGGACGACACGGATATACCGATCTTGTGCAGGGGTGGTAACTCGGGGTCTCCCGGAGCGGGGTCGGTCTAGAACGTCATCATGTTCTGCATGCCGATGGACTAGCCTGTCTACAGTGTTACGGTGGCAGTTCAAATGCTGGGCAACCTCTCTGTGTGTTCTGCCAGCTCTAATCATACCCAGGGCAAGGAGACGTTGATTCATTGTCAATCTTGGCATGCTAATGTGGAGTCGTTTTAACAGCAGCGCAAGTTTGAATGTGAACGATAGGAAGGCCTTACTTTAGTGTTTAAATACCCAAGGATTCAAACTGCTGCATGAATTTTCAGACTCTCCATGTGCAAAACATGCCTTTTCACAAACGTGCAGCACGTCATGTAACGTTAATGCAATTTTAACGGGGAAAGCTAGCTGTTTTTGTATTCAATATAACTTATTCATGAACAGGTTAACACTCTTTACACCTACGAAATTATTTTTTTGGAGTTTGATCAATTTCTGCAATGCACACTTTCTTTTTTGGGCGAGTATACATGTACAAGGTGACCATTTGCTCGCTCTGATAGTTATGTTCTTTTTGCTTATTGTTTGTGAAGCAAATCACATTATTTGATGTGTTTTGTGTCGGCTGGCATAACCCTCTTCACAATATAATCCTTCTAAAATGACAGACTATTTCAGAATATTTTGTATACAATAAAGCAGGGATGGCGCCAGGATGCACCAGACGCGAGGTGATGATTCCCGACGGACAGGGGTGGGGGTGGGGTGGGGTGGGGTGGGGGTTGGGCTCAAGAGTCCCCTGATCCTCATGACCGTCCATGTTTCGGCTTGCTGTGTGAAATATTTGTTTTAAATGGGATAAAATCGCAATATCCGTGAATCTAGAGGCTCCGAAAGAGTAAAAACTGTGGCTTGTGGAACTAGCGAATCCTGATTCCATAAGCCACAAATTTAATAAGTACGATGTAACCCACAACAGAGACTAATTGTGTGTTGACAAGTGATTGTGTAGAAAGGTATCGGACTAAAATAGAATTCTCGCAATGTAATTAACTCTGCCCATGCCACAGTGATTACATGCCCGTCGGCTTATTCTTATCTTGGACCTGTATCGGGTCTTCGAGAGAATCATCTCTGTCTTTATGGTGCTGGCATAATTTTATCTCCCCCACAAAATTGGCCGATTCCCATCTCCTAACACCCACCCCCACCCTTGGCGGCAGCCCTGCATTAAAGCGGATACGCGATTAAAATTTATATTGTGTCGTAAACATAAGTGTGTCGGAGTTACCAGATTTAAATTTTACGTTTCTTCCAAGTAAACAAAAGATCTTAATCTTCGCAGGTTTTACCACGTCGTAAATCATTTATTACTTTATTATTGACCATACGTGAACTATCCCAACAGTGGCTATTATGCGAACAATACGTATCAGAAAGTTCGCCACTATGTTCGCCAGTATGTTTTCGGTCATCAAGCTAGTTTTAAAATATTTCAGATGTCGTAAAATGTCTGCAATATCTGTTCGATTATATTTTAATTGATGCTTGAATGAAAGATAAACCGAGGTTCATTGAAAATTTAACGGCAACAAATCCACCACAAAGAACGTTTACTCAGATAAGATAAGATAAGATAAGTTTATTCAGCTTATGATCAAAAGCTGTAACCCTTTACCTAACATGAAGAGCAGACGACACTTGGAAACAAAATTCTTGAATAACTAATTTTTTTTCATTTTTTTTTTGTCTCAAAAACATAGGTTATGAACCCTCTTTAGAACGAGCTCGACGAGGAGTCATAACGTATGTTTTTGAGACAAAAAATGAAAAAAATAATGAAAATTAATTGGCAATTTTTGTGAATAGCGCTGGCCGGTTTTGGCCGTTACGTTGGGTGAAGGGTTAAATCATTAAGATAAACATAACCACCTATGCAAACATGACCACTTCTATTGTAGAGCATCCGTTTCATTTTCATTTCTTTTCTGTAGGGTTAGTGAGAAGGACGGGTTGCCGGGGTGGTAGCCCGAGGATTAGGGAGACATGGACCTGCCCATGACTAACAACACGATTTTCCTCTTGAATTGGAATGAAAAGCCATAAATCATTTGCAGAAGTTTGATGGTCCCTAGGAGAAGCTCAATCTGTTATCTATATGATTCATTCTGTCCTTGGGTAAGGCACTTAATCACGATTGCCCACGCGGGGGCACGGTGGCTCTGTGTACTAAGGCGTACTGCACGTCGATTGTGCCCGTGTCTTCAACCAGTCCTAATCCCGCATGTACGGAGTTAGTACCTTGGGGAGTCTGACAGTTGCTCTCCGTTGCTCGGTGGTTCTCTCTGGGTACTCCGGCTTTCTCCTCCCGTAAAACTGTGCGACACGAGGTGACCTTGGTTGTCGAACGTGTCGTTAGACTCAATAAATGAATGTAATAGTCGTGGATACCTTTCATGTTCTCCTTCCCCCGCTCTCGTACTCTCCCTCTCGCTTCTTCGAAACGGGCCATATGTTCGACAGCATGAACTGAAGAAAATCGATGGGCGAGGGCGCCTTCAGATAATTCGCACAGGGTCCTAAATTCCTTTTGCCGGCCCTGATTTTCTCTTTTAACCCTGTGAATGCGAGAGGGCTTTTTACAGCCTGACAACACCTTCTTATGCTCCCAATCAGGTTCCCGATGGTCCTTTGTGGGATGTTGTTCCATTCCTTGACTAGAATGGTACCAAGCTCCTGTGCACTTTCTTGGGTGGACCGGACGGGTTGACATTGCAAGCTGCAACTCATTCCAGACATGTTCGATTGGATTGAGGTCAGGGGATCTTGCTGGCCAGTCCATAAGCTCATTCCCCTACCTCTGTCGGTACTTCCCGACGGCATGGGCAACGCAACATGAGGACTGGCATTATCGTCCATCGGAATGAATCTATCACCCGCTGCACCTGCTTACAACCTGACGTGGACATCCAGGATCTCATCAATATACCGCTGTGTAGTCAATGTACCACGTTCAAGGACACAGAGCTCTGTACGTCCATCCCTGCTGATGCCGCCCCAGACCATGTTTGACCCTCCACCATAGGGGTCATGCTCAGCAATATTGGCTGCATGGAATCGCTCTCCTGGTCTTCTCCAAACCCTTGAACGCCCATCTGTGTGGTCTGGGATGTACCTTGACTCATCTGTAAAAAGGACAGGTCGCCAATCTTCTCTGATCCATCCAACGTGGTCCATGGCCCATTCATATCGTGCCTGGCGGTGGCTCTGGGAGCGGAATGCGAATACATGGTCTTCTCGATCGGAGAGCACCTTCGTGCAACCTTGCCCGGATAATCTGCGTCGAAACATTTACACCGGATGCATTCTGAAGGTCACTGCGAAGCTGGGTTGTTGTGGCAAAGCAGTTCGTACGGGCCCGAATGATCAAAAACCTATCTTCAGCTGCAGATGTTGTCCTGTCTCTGCCACCGCCATGCCGTCTTACTGGTGTGCGATACTGCTGAAGTCTTGCCCAGGTTCTGGTGATGACCGTATGGTGCACACCAAGGGCTTCACCAACCTGACGATGGGTAGCCCCTTGCTCCACCATCCCTTCAGCCCGTCACATTTCTGCTTCAGACAAATGTCTTCTTACATTTGCTTTTGCCATATTCAATCATTAAATCACAAGAGTTTGTGTTGAAATGAAGATTGAATACCCTACACATGCCATGTACATATAGACAGCAGACGAAAACATCATGTAAAACAAGGGGTACATGCTTTCCATGACTGTCACGAAAAGTCTGCCTGTCAAGAGAGCTACTGCAAACACTGGGGACCATCTCAATACATTCCTCAATCATACCCACCAAAAATATCGCAAATATGTCACAAGCAAATTTCACAATGATGTGTCAAATATTTGGTGCTTAGCAAACTTTGAGTAGTATATTATAAGAATGAATAGTTTTCTGGAAACTGCGATAATATATACACCTGGAACTTAATTAAGCACCCCCTGAAAAGTTTCATGACAGTGAAGGTGCCGTTACTGATTATTTTGTTTTAATGATTGCTATGTCTTGCGGCACATTTCATCTCGTGAAACATGAAGTTTCTGGTTCATAGCGTACCCCAACACATCCCCTCATCCACGTGAAGCATGCTACCGACGAATGTCAAAAAAACACTATCATCCACATGCAACATCTGGGTATAAAACAAGAAAATTTGTCACTTCTTTTATCAGTAATTGTTGATATGGCAAGGGGGAGACTGTCAGACTCGTTAGGCGTGAACCCTTTGCTTTAAGTTGGGTTTTGAAACACCGTTTGCTCCACAACAGGCGTTTGTGCAACAGAACTTCCCGAAACCGTCCCAAAGCAGTGGGTATGAGGTCCAAAGGGGTCAGCAAGCGTCCAGCCCTGTTCGATCAGCATCAAAGACGACGTTTGGAGTGGTGTATGGCACGACAACATTGGAATCGCAGGACATGGAGGAGAGTCCATTGGTCAGACGAGAGTAGGTTCCTGATGCACGTCACAGATGGTCGCATGAGCGTCTGGGGCATAGAAATACTGCTTACGTAGACAGGAACATCAGACCTACTGCTCCTTATGGCGGAGGATCAGTATTGATCTGGGAATGCCTCCCTCATGATTGTAAACTTGATATGGTGACTGTACGTGGGAATCTCAATGGTCATCAATACATTCTCAATCCGGTTGTCGTGCCTCATTTTGACAACCACCTATTGGCTACTCGCCCTGTATTCATGGGCGACAATACAAGGCCACATCGTTCTCATACTGTGAGAGCATTCAGTCAGAACAACGCTGTTACAACACTATCTTGGCCTACGATGAGTCCTGATTTGAATTCCTTAAAACACGTCGTGGACTTTCTTGGACGTCGTATGCAAGCAAAGGATCCACCTGTACAAAATTTGGCGGATTTGGAAGTTGAATTGCATGAGGAGTAGCAGCAGTTGCCTCTGGGCCGTATCAAAAGGCTCACTGGTAGCATTAGGAGGGTTCAGGCTGTCATCCGGTCACGTTGTGGATACACTCGCTACCGACGTCAGACTCTGCTATTGTGTTCAGGAGATCACAAGTTACATTTTTTTGCCAGTAATTACCGGCATTGTTTCATCCTGGACCGTTCCAGCTCCATACTTGTCGAGAGAACAATTTTCCATCAAAAACATTAGTGAAAGATATGTGTAATTAGCGTCATTAATATACTGCATGTTTTCATCATTGTGCTGTCTTTCATTTGTCAATAGACCATTCTTTCCGCAAACAATCAATTTTGGCCATCTAAAAGATAGCATGAAAGCAATGACAGTTTCTATTAACACCACTGCGAAAAAAACTAATTAAGTTCCTGATGTTTTGTACCTCTCGGCCAACCACGGGCACGAGAAGTCACGTCACATTTAATATAATATAAGAATAAATAGGTTTCTTGAAACTGTGATAGATATTATTTTACATTGAACTAGGATTGAATTCAATCGAGCTCCTACCGCGGTTGTGCATTTTGTAGAGGGTTTGCCGGACGAGTTTCATAAATTGTAATGTTGCATTTGTGATACAGAAGCGGGAATGATGCCAAAAAGAGTGTGAGAGAGTAACTTTGAAAAATATTTTGTAACGTTGAAACTCAGAAACATTTATTAGCCGTCCATGCAAAATTTATGTGTTTTCTTAATCAACTTGATTATTTAAAGCCCAAGGGTCCAATATTATGCAACCACGTACAAACATCGTCTCATGCACTGCAGCCAAATAGAAACATCGATCACCTTGAAGAGACACAGTCTGGATGGTCTGTCTCTTTCGAACTTGTGTTGTCTTTTTAATGCGTTCACACATTAGATGTTTCAGAAATGATTTTATTTAAATGACTCTTTCAGAGATTGCAGTACCAGTACGGACAGGTGACGGACTGATGATAGTGGTTGGGGTTCACAATCCCTATTGGTGTCAATAGTTAGTTGATAAATAAAATTTCATCCAACAAAAGTCTTGTACTGGTTTGAAAGTTATAAAAATGGGAAACACATAAACAGACAATAATCTAAATTTGGGATGTAATGTTTACTATAATAGAGTAGAAGAAGGCCAAAGGATGGAACCTTGAGGAAATCTAACCCTTGCGTGAAGATTCTGTCAACCGCCATTCTGTATATCATCCGCCAGTAAAAGATTGTTTTCATCTCTTGCGTATAACACTTTGGTGCCCGCATTATACTATTTGGAGCTATCGTTATTCCAAGTGACCTTTTAAAAAGCGGTTATAATATTAGGAAACAAAAATTGCGTTTCTGAACTTTGGTCAACAGAAATATCATCACATATCGTCCCCTGAGTTCCAATGTGTTCTATGTGCCAGTTGGCACATAGAACACATTGGAACTCAGGGGACGATATGTTGGCGACCTCGTTCCTGGTTGAATCGTTCTTGATAACTTTAGAATTCAGATAATGAGCACTTACACTCCTGTGATGACAAAAGTGTTATTTTTTCTCGACCAGATCGCGACCCAATGGCGACACACTTACATCAGTGGGTATGGATTTCGTCAAAAAAAGAGTTCGAATTCAAGTGAGGAGGAAGTAATACAAACAGAAGTACCATCTGATATTCGGTGTTGTCGCTTTACTTTTTCGACGGATGATATTCTGCAGTGTTGAAGGGGGGAGGGGGCAGGGAATTCCGACCGGTTCGCGACATAGTCGCGATCAGGTCTAAATTCTCTGCCCACTTTTGTAATCACAGAACTGAAGAATGAAAAATACTACGTTCATCATACACATTTCATGCAGAGAACAGGCTGTAAAAAATCCCATTTACAGTAGGGTAAAAATTGTGGCAACTGCATGTATTTCTATCATCAAATTTTAATGTCGACCCTTTTAACTGCAGGGTATTTATTTATTCATTTATTTATTATTGATGTTTAAGGTCACATATTTCTGCACAATGGCTAACCGTGGCCGCAGTTTCAGGGTAAAAGTATTATTTAGACTACCCCAACAACTGATCCTTCAAAATCAGACAACTTTTGAAGTGGACGGTGACATTTTGTAAAATCAGGACTTAAATGGAAAATAAGTAATTCGTGTGATTTTAAGCAGTTGAAATAGTTGCCGTAAAATATCCGGTAGAAGTATAGATATGCTGTTTCCAGTTTTTTACAGTATTTTCAGCGGGAATGCAATTACTGTCATCCCAGAATTTTGAAAGATTTTGAAAAACAACAATTACAATAATAAATTTTTATATCCTGTGAGTTGGTTTAAGGGTTAATGGTCACGCCACTCTTCTCTCAATATTGTCCAGTGGGAAAACGGAGGAGTGCAATAATGCCTTTCGAGTTTGGTTTTGAGAGAAAAAAATAGTTCAGAGGTAACAGGGAAACTCAATATGTTCCATATCTCCCCAAATCCACACTTTGATACACATCCTTCTCTCGCCGCAAACCCTGTATCAACCTCGCTCATATTAAAAATTCAATAATCGCTATGGGCCTGAACAGAAACGTGATTCCATTATTTTCTATAATAATTTGATAGCGAGTTTTTTTTTAATTTTATTATACACATATGCAGCTGCAGGCTTCTTTAGATGAGTCTCTGTCGTGATAATATGTCGCATAGATGTCGATTAACAAAATGCATCAATTATACATTTGATACTATTCATCACGAGCCTCAGTAATTTTGACGGGGAAGTGGCCTCTCACCTCTCATAGTTATTCCTACTTGTTGTGCATTAAGCAGAACAATCTTCATTGTACTAAATGCCGGATGTATCTACTTCACGATCTCTTTACTCGAGCGGCAGTCGTGTGAGAAAGAGGTGCAGTGTTTACGTAAAACAGACTGTTATCAGTGCATTATTAACCATGAATTGCTATTACGAAGTGAAGCATTTTCTAGCAGTAACTCGTAAACAGCAACAGAAAAACCGGCGGTGCGTGTGAGGGTTGGGCAAAGGGAAGCTTCCACTACCCACTATTTCCACAGACAGGCTACACGATCACACAATAAAAGATTCAGAACAGACAAATGCATCATTATGTACGGCTTTTCATGTAAATGGAGCATCTCTGATGAGTCGCGATCTCCTATGAAATTTCATTCCCGAGTTTACTAAAATCGATCTGAGCCGAGGTTTACATCGGCTCAAATCGACTTTAGTGAACGAGGTTCAGTAAATGCATGTTAAATCGTGACAAATTTGAGATTTTTAACTGTAATATAACCCTTCAGATAACGTAACGAATAAACAGGCCAACAATACACAAACGTCGCCAAACTAATTTTATTACTTTTGCCTTGAAAACATAACTTATGGCCCTTCATTGAAACGAGCTCGTTACAATGAGTGGTCAGAAGGTATGTTTCCGTTGCAGAAATATGAAAATATTTAGTTAATCGAAAATGTTTTTTTTTTTTTTTTGTAATTGCCATCTAGATTAAACATATTTTTATTTGCCATTCAACAATGCAAATCAGGATTGGAGGACAAGTGCTTACAACTTAGAAAACTCTCCGCTCCTGTACAAAGACAAACAGATTACAAAAGGCAGACGTACTAAATGAATAACAGACTGTAACAATTTGTAAACATTATATACAAAAAGAAGTTAACTCAAGAGAGCGAAGGAGAGAGAGAGAGAGAGAGAGAGAGAGAGATTAGAAAATCAGGTAAAAGCACAATGAAAAAAATAAAAAAATAAAAAAATAAAAAACAATATATAGCAGAAGTTCCAGTGATGATGACACCCCACCCCCACCCCCGCCATTTTATTCAGTTCTAAATTTAGTTTAGTGCCACTAAAGAAAGTTCACACAACATGTTCAGAACAGTTAACATTTGCGTGCTCTTTCAACATCCGTACTGACCTAATAACATCTGCCGTATTGTCCTCACACAGATTGAATTTCAGGTCCCGCTGTGAGAAGACACCGATGGTGGAAGTCAGATCATTTATGCAACCCTGGCACACTCAGATTTACTGAGAGACGCAGCTAATTCTGCAACTGTACATCAAATCTATGCGAGTCACTAATAAATTTTTGGACAGATAAAAAAACTGATACGTTGCTACTTTCGGGTAATGACGGACTTCCATAAAAAATTAAATCCAATAAATTCCAGTTGGGCGTGAGTTTCAACAAATCATCTATGAGGATACTGCGAATATCAGAATTTAAAGGACACAGGAAGAAATAATATTCTGCATCCTCAACGTCATCGTCACATAAGCAAAATGGAGAATTAGAGATTTTGTTGCGGAATTTGTCCCCATTAATATCAATACATCCAGTTCGCAATTTTGCGTGAATGATGTTGTACTTCCTTATACAGGTTGAGAAATATGTTGGAGGCTTATACAAGGGTGGTGGGATGACCTTCTTGAATTCACCAAGCGATCGACTGTTTCGAAGAGTCTCCGGTAGGATGTTCCATACTTCAGTACACGAAAGGAAAAATGACCGTTTGAAGAGTTCCGTTCGACAGAAATAGGGAACAAAATTAGACGCGTTTCGTAAATTATATTGGGATAGCGGCGACACATGGTGGTAAAATATCGTGGAGGAAGTTCGGAGCGTTCCCAGTGGCAATTTTGTAAAAGTTACACATTTTCTGAACATAGCGCCTGTTTTCCAGACTATACCAACCAACTTCCAACAAAAGTCGATCCCGTGGTACAGATCTTGTCAACTCGCTCACTATTCGGGCTGCGTCGCAGTGAATATCTTAAACACGTTTCAGTTGATACTGAGGAGCACCGCTCCACGCAGAACTACCATATTCCAAAATCGGTAATATGACTGCATGATATATTTTTACGAGAATTTTTCTGTTAAAAGTATACTTCAATTTTCTCAGTTGGGACAATCTCGAACAGGCCTTTTTATAAATGTTATTAATGTGATCTGACCAAGACAAGTTTGACTGCAAGGTTAAACCCAAATGTTTGTGAGAATTACAAAAATCAATGGTTTCGCCATTAAACAAAACAATTAATGACGAGATATTTTTGTTAATTGTGAATAGGATTACTTTCGTCTTTTTGCATTAAACGAGACAAGCCATGTATTAGCCCATTCGTTTACCTTTTTGAGTTCCTCGTTCATTTTTGCTTCGACGTTGCAAGGGTCATTGGACGATTCTGTCAGACACGTGTCATCGTTAAACATGCGAGTAACTGAATTAATTTTGTCGACGATGTCACTGATATATATAAGAAAGAGGAACGGTCCTAGGACCGACCCCTGTGGAACTCCAGCCTTGACTTTCTTATAGTTGGAATTACAACCATTTATTTTTACCCATGTTTTCCGTCTTTTAGATAGCTGTGAAACCAGCGGGGCAAGGGACCCGAGATACCAAACTGTTTTAATTTGTATATGATTCCTCGGCGCCATACTCTATCAAATGCCTTTGAAATATCACAAAAGACACCACATGTATATAGAGTTTTGTCCACTGCGTCACAAAGGTTGTGATAGACATCTAATAACTGGTAACCGGTGCTGTTTTTGGAAGGAGGCCGGACTGTAATACATAAAATAGATTGCCGTCTTTAAAATATTTATAGACGTCCTTAAAAACAAGTCGCTCCATTATTTTACCAATACAACACAATAAGGAGATAGGTCGATAATTTTTGGGGGCTTGACGATCCCCTTTTTTGTAAAGAGGGATCACATCAGCATATTTCCACTCCCGAGGAAATTCCGACAACTCCAGTGATTTAGAATAAAGCAGAAATAAAGGTCTGCTTACAATAAATTTACTTTCCTTTAACAATACCACCATGACCGCTGCTTTTGTTAGTTTTAAGAGAATTGATAATCTGAATAATGTCTTCCTGAGTAAAAGAAATTTTGCTTTAAATGACTGCGAACATTTGCGTTTGAAAGGGGGGAGTTGTTTGCTATTTGAGTTCAGCATACTATTTTGAATAAATGTCTCGTTTGAAAGATTAGCTTTTTCACAGTCATTTTCAAAAAGTGTATTACCTAAATCAATTTTCAGCGTCGGTATTCCTGGATCGGAAGCAAAGTTGTTTTGAAACATCTTAACAATATGCCAAAATGGCTGTTGGTCTTGAGGTATCTATTTTTTCTAAGTATTGTTCCTTGGCAATTTTTTTCATATTGTTAACTTTGTGTCGAGTAGTTTTATATTTCGCCCATGTGTTTGGGTTATTATCTTTCAGAGCTAATTTACGTAGTCGATCACGAAGACGAATAGTACTTCTGATTACGCTATCAAACCACTGCTTATCAGACTTCCTAATTATAACTTTTGTATGTGGAATACATTTTTCCGTAAGTTCCAAAAAGGTAGAAACAAAGTTTGACAGAGCATCATTAATGTTCTCCTCACTGCAAATTAGTTTCTTTCTCCCATTCTGTCTGGTTTATAAGGTTATTTAATTTTATAAAATCCCATTGTTTTGTAATTCCAGACCTCCCGGGTGACAGTCGATTGAATAAGGGGCGCACAGACTGCATGAGCGTATACTGCGAGATGATCGGATAAAATTAATTCCAGAGTGCCCGAGTGAGCTATCGTAACTGTGTCACTAATAATTATAGGGCCAAGTAGGGTTCAAGATGTGTTTCCTATTCGAGTGGGCTCAGATATAACATTCTTTAAGTTGAATAGTGTTATAAGAGACTGTAGCGTACTCCGTTTCACCAATTAAAATCACTGATGGATTTATTTACAAGGCTAATTCAATTTTTTCCCGCAAGTTAGTCCAGTAATTTTCACTCCGATCTATATGTGACACAACGGATGAATTTCTGTTTGTTGCCTGCTTCAAACCAGAGAATATCATCAACAAATAATAAGTCTTCAATACGTTTGAAGGTGATGCGGTCTGCAAAATACACCGCAATAGCCCCGACTTACTGCTTTATGTTATGTATAATGGGGACAGAATAGTTTGGGATTAATATATTACCAATATCGAAGTCATTATCCAAGTGAGTTTCTGTAAAGTAAATATAATGTCAAAGTCATCGATTCCATCTACTAGCTTATGCACTTTATGACGAGTGCTATAATATATAATATTTTTTAAGTTATAATTTAGAATTGAAATTGTATTTTGATCGGTACTGACTGTAACCTTATGAGCTGGACCAGGGTTTGGATGCACATCACCACAGAGGATAACAATCAACATCACAATAACAATTATAGATGATGAGAGATGGAATATAAGTGGATGGATTTTAAGATGGAGTGTTGCATAACTTTGATGAATATGGTCTTGTTTCTTTGAATTAAGAACGTTGTAGAAAATACCCACTGACTGTCGGTACTGAGTTGTGTCAATCGCCATATGTAATTCTACATGTACGTGAGAACCTAAATTCACCAGTCAACGGGCATTCCGGAGACAGCAGCTGACGGTTTTGGTTTTTGAGCAGCCCTTTCCTTAGAGTGCATTGATGGTCCTCAACACTGAAACATAAATCAAAGAAAAAATAAACATATAAGTAAACAAAGAAACAAAACTGAAATTTATACATGTACATTTTCTGGGTTAGCCCTTTACCTAACATGAAAACCAGACGACACTTGCAAACAAAATTCTTGAATAACTAATTGTTTTCATTTTTTGTCTCAAAAACATAGGTTATGACATCTATTTAGAACGAACTCGACGAGCTCGTTCCAAAGAGGGATCATAACCTATGTTTTTGAAACAAAAAATGAAAAAAATATTGAAAATTAATTGGCGATTTTTGTGAGTAGCGCTGGCCGGTTTTGGCCGTTACGTTGGGTAAAGGGTTAACTGTTTGAAGCTTGGGGTTTAGGTCAGGATATAGACTAACTCTGTGCAAACTAAACCCATTCCTCAATTAATCACTACCAAAATCGCGCTGTATAGGGAACTGGCTCGACATATCATTGTCGTTTAACTATTAAATTGCCATCTGCTATTTGCATTAGATAAACAGGTTGTGAAATATATAGAAGACATCTACGCTATTTTAGTGAATATCGGGAATTATCTCATGAGTGTGGCTCTGAAAGTTTTATTTTTCACGAGCGCTTGTGCGAGGGAAAAATAATAGTTTCAGATCCACACGATATTCACAAAAATAGCGTAGATTTTCTTTTTATTACATGCTACGTGACATTAAATTTTTACTGCGCAATATTCAACCCAATTCGACTGCAAACACGTACGTTTCAGCACAATAACAAAGATCAGCTGATCGTTCTTTCAAGCCTGTACTAGTCAAATCACCCAAACATAAAAAAGTAGTCCCACATTCCCATGATAATTTAACCAACTAATTGTTCAACTCGCAGATGAAATTTAATAATTATAATACTACAAATGAGAATATTCTCATATTTTTCATTATTATTAATTTTTAGAACATTTTAAATGTCAGTTTACTACAAGGAATTTGGAATTTAGTGCGCACTGCGCGGACTTATCCAAATAAAAAAAAACTTCCTGGGCGAATCGATCGACATGGTTTTTTTTTCGGAAAAGTTACAAGGCTCAGTATCACTCTCGGAGTCACTTTCTATACATCTAACTATATTATTTTATTATTTTATTATTATTATACATCTAATATTTCAGTCATCACCAGAACATCTTGGAATAGCATGAACTTCTGGCACTGCTGGTAAAGGCGGCACTGAATCGCTTGTAACAGTATCGAAGGTGAAGTGATGCGCCGATGTCTGTGAATTATTGCAAAATAGCCTGAGAATTACTTTGCAATAATTCACAGGCTAGCATATTTTAAAAGAGAAGATTAATTCAATTCCACTTCCGAAACCAACTCACTCACAACGTTAAAACGATGACGTCTGACGTCTGACGTCTGACGTCATTCGCATATTGTCGTGTTGTGAACGATATTCTCCATCATGAGTTATTTAGTGGTGATTATATGATAAAATGTAATCTGCATATGTGAACAAATTCGGCTTTATATTTGATCATTGAATATTCCATTCCTGGCCTGCCTGGTTCATTTCTTCTAATTCCACATCTTTTAGCCAAAGGCTAGCCTTTGGGTAAAAAGGGTTTAAGTAGAGAAATGGGGGAATGCATGTCCTAATCATAATATACACAACCAAAAAGTGCGAGTAGCTTGGTGTACCAAATGTTCACCACTAGTGTTTAAGTCTTGTTAACCGCGAGCCTTTGGCGAGCGACTATTTCCACTTCACCACGAGTGGTGAACATTTGGTACACCAAGCTACTTGGGATATATTTTATTTACACAATGGTCGTCAGATTATTAAGAGTCGCTATTATTTTTTTCTCGATTTTACTTTACAGCAGACATACACGCGTGCGCATCTGTTTTTGTTTACATGAGCAACGGTGGACGGTACTTCTGAGGTCAGTTTTGTCACAGAAACGAAATGGAAAACAAAACGCGCAAATCACGGAGCCTTTTCCATTTTAATAACAAAATAACATACTATTTCGAGTTATGGATGCTTTGTTAGCATGAGACAGTACACGTTTTTTCATGTTTGGTATCTTATGAGGTGAACTCATTTAAAAACGTAATAAATAATTGCCGCTTTTATTTCACTCTTCGCGGGGCTACGAGCGATAAATTTAGACAAGTTTGCATTCAGGTCGAGGTCACCAAAGGTAAACTTGGATGTAGTTCCAATGTAGGTGTAAATGTTAACTATTGAAATCCTGTGTTTACCACAGATTCACGTGTTCACCACGGTTGGTGTGTAAAGCTAAAGCTTTTCACATACAGTAGAATAAGTAATCGTGGTATAAATTTGTATATTTGTTTAAGGTTATAACATGCGAAGTGGCGTGAAAAGGTGTGGATTAATCGCCCAATCTCGCAACCATTTTCACGTGGAATCCAAGTGGATTCTCCAAAATTTAGATGAAATATAAGCCCTGTGACACCCCCACCCCGCCCAACGTACACAGGCACACCCTCACTGAGCTTCATCCACCACTACTTGTGAATGAAGAGCAATCACCAACCTATGGCACTGAAGATTACACGTCCACTTGCAGCTCTATTCATCCTTCCAAATAAAATAACTTTCCTTTTTTTGTGATTGTTTGCTTCAGTCTGAACCATTTGAGCCATTTTAGCCAAAATGTTTCCACTGGACGTTGTTCGTAAATTTTGTTTCTGATGAAACATTGCAGATGGTGCCTTCTTGCACCCAAGAGAGGATATATATACACATTAAAATTTTCGCTCTATTGGAATCATCCGGAAAGAGACAAATGTCAACTTTAACACTGAAAGAGAACATCTATGTATTGTCTTTGCTTTAAGATCATTATGATATTTTTGAAAGGGTGGTTCGTTTGGAGGGATTAATCGTGGTACAAATTTGTATATTTACTGGTTTAAGGTTATAACACGTGAAGTGGCGTGAAAAGGTGTGGATTAATCGCCCGTTTGAAAAAACGAAAGGTAATTAATTCAAGACGCAATGAAATGGTGGGTGGGAGCACATATGGAATAAGTCAGGCTTAACGCGGTAGTTTCTTTCCTCAATTTTTAATATGTAAGTGAAAAAAATTTACAGGACGTTCACTTGCTAGGTGTGACGTCATGTGAGGCGAAGAATAGGTGAAAACGTGAGGTGGGAAAATTAATTCGGAGTCAAAATGGCTCCCAGCAGAGGAGGTGTATGTGCTCATACCTGGTCACTGGCAGTGTATGGACTCAATCCGATAGCCGGATCCTCATTGAATAACCCAATGTCGCATAGTCCACCGATGCTATTAGAGCACGTTGATTGGTCAACTTAAACAGGTGGCATGACAATACTAGTTATCCTTGTGTCTTCCGAGGTATATGGGAATTTACACCGGTCTGGGGTCTCATACACCCTGAGACGCAACAGATCTATTTCCAAATCCTTTCACTCTGTTAACCCTACAGCTAATATCGTTTTCAAAATCAACATTTTCTCCTTCTTCCAATAAATGTATTCTTAGTAAATTGGCACACTTTTACTTGCACTTTGCTGTATATTTACTGGTATTGCTTTTATTCTCTTTTCTAAAATTTCAGTTTCAGTATAACTTGCAAAGCGTTTCTTAAAATTAATTTGAGCCATTTTTAATTAAGCAGACACCAAAACAAAACACACCACACCCCTTCCAAAAAGCACCATAAATAAATAATCCCTACATGATATAGATGTATTTTTATTTTCGATAAATGTTTTGTGTAATAATTTACTTCAACATATTCAATTAACCATATTTTTTTTTCAAACATATAAATGAGCTAGTAAATAAATATTTATAATAATATATATAAACAGGACTTTTTCAGCCTGTTTACAAGTTATTGTGTATGCGTGTTTTTTCAACGTAGCTAACTACTGTGTAAAAAATAAACGATACTCTGGAGTAAAAGTTACAACGTACCTCTCAGCCAATCAAAAAGCAGTATTTCACTCCATTTGGAAATAAAATATAAATACGTATTGACAGATGAAAAGACGTCGACAGCTGTTTCAAAGGTACAGTGCAGCCGCCGTGGACTGGTCGTAAACCACGCATGGGGACTGATGCCCACGCATGCGTTTACCAGGTAATACAAATTATCAGCAGCAAAATTTTAATTAAGCATCGGGATGTACTCGGTACTTCATTAATTAAATTTGTGATGATTATTCCTATAAGTAATGTTTGGAATCTAATATTATTGCAGCCGTGGAAATATTGCCCACCCGGGGAATGCGACCAGTACACAGCGGTCGTACTGTATATTATTTTTATCGCGCACAATCTACTACTACACTACAATCACACGTCTTAACCCTTTACCTAACATGAAAAGCAGACGACACTTGCCAAAAAAATTCTTGAATAACTATTTTTTTTCATTTTTTGTCTCAAAAACATAGGTTATGACCCCTCGTTGGAACGAGCTCGTTGAGCTCGTTCCAACGAGGGATCATAACCTATGTTTTTGAGACAAAAAATGAAAAAATAATGAAAATTAATTGGCGATTTTTGAGAATAGCGCTGGCAGGTTTTGGCCGTTACGTTGGGTAAAGGGTTAATACCTACGTATAGGCTTGAAAATCAAGGAAATGGCATGTCAGTGGATTCAAATTTAAAATTTCCGCCACCAATCCGAACTATCACAAGTCAGTTGCATCTATGATAGTTCTGTCCCCTCCACTCCCTCCCAGCATACACACACCATTGCGTTTCTACTGTCTCTATATAGCAGGCAAGTCCAAAACTATCAAAACACGTTAACCCTTTTACCTAACAAGACAAGACAACCTCCCCAACCCAAAATTGAATAACTAACCAATTTCAGTTTTTACCTCTATTCAAAACAGATTTTATGTCCCGCCATTACATCGAGATCCACGAGCCCGCCTCAATCAGGAATAATAAACTATGTTTTGGAGGCAAATACTGAACAAGTAATAACATTGGATTGGCGATTTTTAGTGATAGGTATGGCAAAATACGACCGTATTAGAACCGTAAACAAACTGCCCGAGTATCCCGAGCTGGTGTCATATAAAATGCAGAAAAGGTGTTTTGTGGAATCGTCTCGGTCTTTCCTGAGTTTGATTAGAATGTAAGGTAAATCGTCTCGGAGTTTGATAAAAAAAAATTAGTTTGGTTAAAATCAGCCCAAATCAACATGGTTAGTTCATATTCACTCAACCCAGCTGAGTTGGGTTAATTTTTAACCCAATTGATTTTAGAGTGTACTAGAAATTCTGAATTATTGACTTAGGTGCACCTGAGAGTGCCCGTCAGCTCAGTACTCCTATAGCCTTCAAGTGACCCTCAAATACCTCAACATGGTGCCTACAAAATATTACAATTATTTATGTTTGGAACATATACCAGTTAACAATTTAACTGATACCTGTAGAATTATGTTGAACATTCGTTTAGAGTATCTCCCTTTTCAACCCTTTACCCAACGAATCACCCGCATCCGCCCGCGTAATATGCAAATTCAGCAGCTGAAGAAATATTATTTTTCGAAAAATTTCAACAAAACCATATCATGTGACTCCTCTTTGGAACGAGCTCGTCGAGCTCGTTCCAAAGAGGGGTCACATGATATGGTTTTGTTGAATTTTTTTGAAACAATTTAAAAAATGATATTTAAAATAATAAATTTTGAAGTCGTCTGCGTTGGGTAAAGGGTTAAACAAAAAAGGTTAAAAATGAAACAAAGAGGTCAACATCGTCGTTTTGTCCTTGAATTGAATAAATGACGAGAACAAAAAGAGAGAAATAAATTCACAGATTATCAGTCGTCGGTAACCATGTACTGGGTCCGTGATATATGTATAGGTGGTGGTTACATGCCTAGAATGGTGATCCATGCATAACCAGCCTAAATTGGCGATGGAGATCCGACGAACAAGACAAACTTAAAGACAAAGGTATTATTTCTGACCATTCTCGCATAAGATACTCGGTTTGATGATCAGGCCACCCGAGTAATTGAACACCAGAGGCCGTTTTCCGGCCGGGTCATAAGCTACGTCAAAATGTCATAAAGGGAGAGTCTACAAGGTAAGTGCGTGGTGAAGACGTTGAAAATATTAATTGGTCTAACCCCAAATAATAAATATGGACTCTTCCAATTGATGCCATTGATCTGACATGAAGATACCACCAGGGTCCAAAGCGTTAAACTAACTGCTCCAAAACAGGCAAACATTGTCACACTGACTCACATCAATTATATGAGGCAGAGTAAAGCATGCAAGTTACTTGCTGACATACTTATTTACTTGCATGATCATCATACTGTATCAGTAGCTGGAAATGGTAATTCTTAACCCTTTACCCATTGCGCGTAGCAGAAAATTTTTTCAATTTTTGTCTCAAAAACATAGCTTATGTCCCCTTATTAGAACGAGCTCGTTCCAATGAGGGATCAGAAGCTATGATTTTGAGACAAAAATTTAAAACATAATAAATTTGAATGGAGATTTTTGTTTCTAGGCCTAGTCGGTTTTGTTTGTTACGTTGGGTAAAGGATTCATGCTGTAAATCATCAACGGTATGGCAGTTATTCCGATATTTGTTTGGACAAGAGATTAATCGGTTAACCAAGGTTAATCCGCGGGATTAATCGATCACGAAAACCTCCTAACCGTTTCAGCTCTATCGGCTTCCCCACTAGGGAAGCTGCGACGTTCATACAACTCAACTGTCTATTCTCTCATTTGGACAAATGTCCGCTCACGACTCTGAATTTTAGTTTACGATGAATTTCCTGTACAACCCTCTTCTTTCTTTTCTTCATTCAACTAATGCTTACTTATTGTCATGAATTCCTTACCACACAAAAAAGTCAGCTACAAACTACTCCATTATGCCTGGTAACGCCAATTTTCTTGAATACATTCGACGATTACAGTTGAACGATTAGTGAGCTAGCAAACTGATTGCGGTGAGTAACGGTATCAAGGGGGACAACTCTAGCTTGGTTCATATTGGCCAAGAACGGCGTCGTATCAGTCGAGTTTGAAACCATATCAGCTGAGCTTGATAATGGGCAATTCTGGAAAAGAAAATCGTTTCTAATAAATAAAACCTAATAAATAATAAATACTTCCTACTTTTGTCAAGAGTGTGCAGGTAACAGGCAGCGAAGATCGTAACCGGAACTAGATTGCAACCGTTCCTAACTGTCTGTACAGGCATAATAGAATAATCGTCCCTACACAAGACAGCTACCTCTTCGTAACCACCAGGTGGGTGGCAGAATACAATACAATATCTCCCGAGAGAGAGAGAGAGAGAGAGAGAGAGAGAGAGAGAGAGAGAGAGAGAGAGAGCCTCCAATGCTACTATAATGTAGTTGGTGGAGTTACATCCCTTAGACTGTGTAACTGTATACTGTGACCGCGGATGTCCGTTTCGTGTGTTTGTCTTCTGAAGTCAATAGCATTTAATATTCCTAACTTAAGTAATAAATGAAATATATTTTTTTCTTTATGTCTCCGTTTATCTCTTGAATAATAGGTAATGACCATCCAATCATCCTATCGTCTTAAAATATCCATATTGGGAACAAGGAGAAAACAAAATTTGCAGCTTAACATTCTTACGTTGATGTGTGATGCACTAATTGCTTCAGGATATAAAATTTGTACCGATAGCCATCAGGGACGTTGTGCAAGACTCATTTGTTCAAAGTGGTTTACACACGTCAGTGTGTCTCAACTGCGTTTAGTTTACGAGTACAAGTTCAGCGACGGGTATCATGTTTTTGTTGGATTTTTTGTTGCTGCTCTCTTATCGAGACACAGGTAAAGGTTGTAATATCGTCTCTAGAATGGAAAATGTGCCATCTACAGTACGCGGAGAGTGTATTATCACTAAATCACTCGCAGAGTGGAGAGTTCACCCAAGCAATAATTGCAAATTTGTTGCAAAGCATAACCAGCACAAGCAATGTTTCAGCCAATGGACCTCCGGGTTAAACCCGGAGGTCCATTGGCTGAAACATTGCTTGTATTTTTTGTCGATATGTACTAAATTTGAAAATTATAGCTTGGGTGATAACTCCACTCCGCGAGTGATTTAGTCGCAATCCACTCTCCACGTACTGTACAATGCTTACGCACTTCAGATGGCCCCTTGTTCCACTCAAGGGAGGAAATAATCGGTGAATGAATAAGCCCATTCAGGGGTGACAAGTCCTTGAGGAGTGATGGGGTGTGCCACACCCTTCAAAAACACAATCATTTCGTTGGACATTTGTGTAGGAATCTGACATTTTCGGATAAACGGCACATTCAAAAATCTTTGCTAAGACATAAAACTGTTACAGGTGAATTTCTAGTTGGATAATAAATGAGTCTAACCAGTCCGAGAACTTACTTCTGACAATCGGTAACGCCGAGCTAAAGTCATACATACCAGCCACGATTTTCACCTTGACATTGCCTCTTGTTGGGACGCGGTGGCTCAGTAGGAAGAGGTGCAGGCTGCAAGCCGAGAGGTCCTCGGTTCGAATCCCACCTGCAGCGACAGCGTTGTGTCCTTGGGCAAGACACTTCAACTCCATTGCCCACGTGGGGGCACGGTGGCGTTGTGTACTAATGCGTACTGCACGCCGCTGGTGCACTTGTCTTCAACCAATACTAACCCAGCTTATGGGGAGTTAGTATGTTGGGGAGCTTGATAGTTGCTCGGTGGTTCGCTCCGGGTACTCCGGCTTCCTCCACCCATAAAACTGCCCGTCACGAGGTGACCCTGGCTGTTGAAAGTTTCGTTAAACCCAAATAAATAAATAAATTGCCTCTTGTTATGTTAATCGGGGTGATATTGTACAACCCTTACAGAAAAGTGTACACAGTCACACAGTTATGTATACAGAACACCCGTTCATCTCATGGTCTAGCAAAAATGGGATTGAAGACGGTAACGGGACTGACTACATTTACCGCTCGGCAAAAGGACTCGGATGGACTACATATTCCATCTTATTGTAGAAAGAATCAGCATTTTTATTACATCTTAACCCTTTGAACCCTGGTGGTATCTTCCATATCAGTTCAATCACCGCAATTAGAAGAGCCCATGTTCATTATATAAGGGGTACACCAATTAAAATTTTCAGCGTGCAGCCTTTGGGCTGCACGTTGAAAATATTGATTTGTCTATTCCACACATTATCTTAGCAGCCATCCCACTTATCCCACAGCCATCCCACGTAATGAAATTATGAAGTAATATACTCCTAAATACAAAAAAAGGACTCTTGTGTTCAAAGGGTTAACAATTTACCCAACGTAACGAACCAAAACCGTCCAGCGCTATTCACAAAAATCCATTTATTCATTTCATTTTTTGCCTCCAAAACATAGCTTATGACCCCTCATGAGGCGGCATAAGCTATCTTTTTGACGCCAAAAAAAATGAAAAGATAATAGTTATTCACGAATTTTATTTTCAAGTGTCGTCTGCCTTTCGTGTTAGGTGACACCAATATATAAACCTGGCTGTTACAAGTATATTTAATGTAACACATGTTGTCACGAAGTAGGTTATTTCTAGCATTTGGGGCATGATTACACCCTTTAAAAAACGTGAAATAATGTTTGCTTAGAGTGAAAGGTTTCAGAATCAGGCTTTATGTCCCCAATATAACAACTAATATCCTGTAGAAAATGCTTTGTTGGCAGTTTCGGACTAAATTTTAAGAAATAAAACAGTGAAGTTGAGTAAGAAAAACAGACAAATCGCACACCCTGTTGCATCCTATTTAGTATAGGTGGCGATGCAGTGTTAAACCATTGAGTCATTTTGGGGTTGGCGTATAGTACCCTTGACACCGAGGTGTGAGCTCGCTATTGACCAGAGAGAGAATCACCTATTGTGATCCAGAACGTGCAATTAGGTCGGAAAAGCGAAGCTAAAAGCTACCCAACAGTAAATCTTGGTTGAAGGCAGATAACATTGTTCTCCGGGGATGTGCAGTACTTTTCGTTCTTGGAACCCTCCCCACTCAGAGCATAGCACGGAAAATATCAGATCAACGCTGGGCGAGGACTTCGAAAGATGGCCTGGAAACAAGTGGAGGATAATGAAGGGCTCCTCAGCTAGACGATCTGACAGATATGTTGGAGAAGAAGAGAAAGGAAGAGAAGAAGAAGGAAGGTGGATCGATGGCATCGCAGCCTCACACCCATTATACATCTATCTCCAGTTCAGCTCTCTCCTCGAATACGGGTGAAAGAGCCGAGGGACAGCGGCGTGTCTGTGGGCACATCAAACTCCAACCCAGCTCCCCTTGTACGAGGTATAGCCAGGGCACAGCAGCATGTTCCCGAAACGTTTAGATGAGGAAGCAGGTGGTTTCTTAACAACCTCAACTCCATGCAGGTACTCCATTTCCAACAAACCGTCGTTAGTGAGGTGGTTCAGAAGGGGAGACATCGGTTTAAAGTACTAAATTGTAGTAAGAGAAGTGTGACCACATGATGAATGAAGACCAAAAATGTAGAAAGCCTAGACACGAGACGATTAATACTTGGAAAGAGGAGAGGGAGGGAGAAGACGGCGAACAGAGCAAGGGTTGCATCGTCTGTCATCAGATGTTGCCAAGATTAGGCCGTACCAGTCAGAACAGTGCTGCAGCATCACGCATCTCCTACTATACTGTTAAAACCAGAAGTCCTGTCATGAACTGTGCGCTTATCTAGGCTTAATTGCGCGTAGGAATTGCGCGAAATTGCCATTTCGAAAGGCACCCAAAGCACGGCAGGTTGTCCTGGTTAATGATGGCAAACACAAACTTTGCTTGTGCACATGCCATATGTACAGCATTTGATAGCCTTACTATGGTCATAACGTGTAGATTAACGCGCAGATCGACGTGCTATTTGTGCACATTTCATGACAGGACTTCTAGTTTTAACTGTGCCAAATAATCCTCGCTATAGAAAAATACAAACTTATCAAAACACGACTGAGCCGACGCCCAATTGCTTCTTTCTGACTTTGACAAATATTGTGTCCTCGGGGATCTTCCAGACAAGAGAACTAATTTCCCCTTGCAGTGGATTTCTGGTCAAGTCTTAGCTGCCTAAGTAGAGAAACCCCTCCAATGCCACTAGAGAAACGGCAGTGGGGTAGTAGAAGTTCACAAAAATATTATCCGGGCCCCTAAAGGTTAGCTACGTGATTGCGGGTTTTTTCTCTGTTTAGTTTTATTACACTTTTTATTTTGAAAGTAGGTCTGATATGATCATTTTTTTTCTTTATTGAGAACTGAATCGGTTAACTGGTAGAGTGCTGGTAGCCCATATTTGGACTTTATTCTGAAGTGCAGGTGCTGCAACTTAATGGCTTCATATTCTATGGATGTGCGTCATATAATTTTTGAGTTGAAATTAATTAGTCTGTGTGGATTTGCCTTGTTACAATTTATGGGAGAGTGCCAGTAGGCACTCTCCCATAAATTGTAACAAGGCAAAGAGGCGTGGACAAATTTGGATGACCAAAAATAATTTAGCACTCTACCAGTTAAGTAAACTCACAATGTAAAAGCACCTGAAAGAGTATATATTTTTTATTTTGATATGGTTCCCACCAGCGCAGTGTTACAGTTATTTACATAGACACAGGAAATACGATAAAATAATAAAGTTAATACCCACTTACTGCAGTAGAAATACACCATTTAAACTGCGTTGGAATTCCAACATAAACAAGGAAAGCTTTGAAAACAAATTTTGTAGCTAACATTTGGTGAACTTTCTTTGCGATGTTGTTACTTGTGGCCAGAAGGTAGTAATAAACATTTAACTGACCAATATATAATTTCTCCAGTTTCACATTAAGTTGTTATTTTTTTATATTAACCCTCGAGAATGGTCAAGCCGGTCAAACCTTGCGTTTTTGTGGTGTCGTATTTTGGTGCCCATAGTCAGGGTGCGTTGATCCTGAGGATATGGAGATGTTAACCCCCCCCCCCCCCTCCCCCGTAAGGAATATTCTTGAATTATCCGTTTGCGAGACAGTTGTTGGGTGGGTTGTGTCCTTCAGGGCAATCAATCAATGTTTATTTCCCAAAGCAACAAACTGAAGCTATTTCTCCCTAAAAGTTTCACTCCATTTAGATTGCCCCATTTATATCCAGTTTCTTCGTATGATCCCTTAATATACTTCTACCTGTAAGACTTATTCAAACCTCTAAATATTTATATTCACTATCTTTTCCCATAGTATATAATATAGCAGTTTGCGTTCTCCTTTGGATAGAGCCAACTCCTCCCACCCTGCACTTTCGAAACGATCTTACATTTCGCGGGTATAATAATAATAATAATAATAATAATAATAATAATAATAATAATAATAATAATAATCTTTATTGTCGAAAGTACTAAATACTGGTACATGACTGACAATTTAAAAAAAAATACAAAAACAAGTGACAGACAACCAATGAACAATCGCACATGCAGGCGCTTGTGCGAATATGTACATATAATGAAGACAAACACACGTACTCAGATGTTCTTTTTAGAGCGATTTTTGAACACTGAGTTATGGTATATACGATACTGGCAATTACAGAAAACTGGTAGTATCTCATCTCCGCTGATAGGCAGCATGTTATTACTAAATCACCAAGGTAGTAACATTACTGTCAAACGTCATCAATTATGTTCGTAACGATTCCGGATCTTTTACCCGGGAAGACTCACGAAGAGCACGTTTCAGTTGAGTTATAATGCATTCTCTTTTGTCACAATAAAGTGGACAGTAACTCTTTGCATGCGGCTGGTGGGTATTCCTGCCCAGCACACGGTTTCTCTTGTCACTGAAATTAGTATAAGTTGGGCCCATTTAATCATACTTGTACCATGTGAATTCAATGGATTTTTTCACCAATGATTTCTTGTGTTACATTTAGGTTAATTAATTAATTATTCATCAAATCTAGTCATGGCTGCTTTAAAGCAGCCATGACTAGATTTGATGAAAAATGTCCAGACAGTACTCAGCAGGTTAAGAGGAAAAGGAAGAAATGAATTTTATCCTCTACTCCCGTAGTAGAAGTAGGACACCGCATGTCCTGCCTTAGAATATGATGCCTTTTGTACCGTCTTGTTCTCATCTAGTTATAACCGCCATTTATTGCCACCCTAACCATTGCCAACATTTTCCACCGTGCTTATAATCTCATGCTCATATCTCCAACTGGTAACCTCTCTGTACTCTGTTTCCATTAATTTACCAACTTGACCCATGTTTCCATTTGATAAAGTGAGTGGATACACTAATGCGAAAAGGATCTCACGAGCAAAGTAATGGATTGTAACCGGGTATCCTTAAACACATTTCAAATAGCTAAGATAAAATCCTCTTGACATGGACCATCCCTAGTTTGCTATGGACTGAGAACTTTAATTGCCAAAAACGAAACCCAGTCTGCTCATATTTTTGCAGTTTGCAGGCGTACCACTGGGCAATTACGAAAAGTTTTAGATCACTACCATCGTCTGAATGGATCGGACTTTGAACACTTCATTTTCATGAGGCACACATTGTACTCCGATGACTACATAACATATTGAGCTACGAGGACAGACATATCCAGAATTCTCTTTGAGAGATAATTTTTCCACAAGGTAAAAAAAAAATAAATGGCGACGTAGCATATTGTTTGTTGTGGCATGTCAGTGAATGATTTGAAAATAATATTCAAAGACACAGATGGGTTTACAATGGGGAAAATAATTGCAAAACTAAGCCTGGGTGGTGGTAATGCCATCTTTTTAGCTCTTTAACTAACACATTCTAATGGGGGAACATAGGCTGTGTTCAATATTTGGTTTAGAGAACAAAGAAAAGTTAATGCCTCAACCAAAAGTAGGCGATATAGCACGTCGAAAACTCACTCTTAGTCAATGGCCGTGCCTACAAGTGATTCCAAACGATTGTACCATTCGACATTACTTCAATGAGCCCTTTCTCCCAGCTCTCCTTAAAAATTCAGAGTTTGCATCAAGCATGCTCCCATATTCACCCTCCCCCCCCCCCCACTCCAAACAAATCATGACATTGTACTTAATTCAACGAATCACCCAAGTCTTCTTGTCGCAACACACAGAAATAGTTAATCAATTTTTTTTTATTTTCCGTTTTCCAGTTGGAACTTGCTCGTTCCATTGAGTGTCATCAGCTCTGTTTTGAAGCAAATCATAGGGACGTGGCGACAGAGGGCGGTTTCGAAGGTCCCCAAAATCGCGGCCAAAATTTTCAAAAGTTAGAAATTTTAAGCCTCAAACCATCAACAGTTGCAATTTCCTTATTCTATGGTAGAAGATTTAAAGGCATTTTATTTTTTGACAGTGACCGCTTCTAACAGACATTTGTTGATTTTTAATCATATTTCCTGTGATTTTATAACTGAAGTCAGTATTTCGTCTCTTGAGTGCAACAAGGCGCCATCTGCAATGCTAAAGCATTGCAGATGGTGATTCATTACACTCAAGAGACAATTTCGAACTCTAGATCCCTGAGGTCATATATTTCGAACACAAGGGGATATCGGTGCATTCTGATTTCTACAGCAGTTGGAAATTTACAATTCTCACCCAGTGGAAGGTGCAAATGGCTTCCTCAAAACTTGGATGTTCGGTTGCCGGGGTGGGAGGGCGTACATTTGGAATTTCAGAGGACACACACATACCCGCCCCTAAACATGACCCTCTAGCCACGCCCCTGGCAAATAATGATAAATTTGTGCTATATTTAGAAAAACACATGGTTACCTGCAGTTTCACGTTGTTTTGGAAGAACGTCTAACCTTCACCTAACCAATCAGCTGCATCCACCCGCGTAATTTACAAAATGAGCGGTTATAAACGCATTATTACCAAAGCAACTTCAACAAAACCAAATCGTGCGAATATCACATGATATGGGTTTGTTGAAATTTTTGGAAAAATCTGAAAGAAATTTAAATAAAATTACAATTTTGCTATCATGTGTGTTGGGTAAAGGGTTAACGAACATCTGTTTTTAAGCGCATAATATAAATGCAACGTATTTTGTCCGGTGAAATATAATATTCTTTTCATTAGATCTCTTTCTATTATTTATCAAAGAAGAAATCTTAAAGTTTACTTTTCCTTTGGGCAGATAACTTCCAAACCCAAATACAAACAGTATATCCCCCCAGGTCAAACTGACCACTGAATCGTCACAGAGAGTAAATTAGCCTGTAAAAAGATGCAGTTGCTTTTTGTCAACACACTCTCATTTATCGGCTGGACTGGAAAATCAACACACAGGGTTGTTATGATCAAAGCATTGGTCCTGACGGCTGTTTACAAAGACCATCACAATATTATCCAACTTGCCAGTGGAACTCAGTTACTTCAATATTGGTCTCTCATTCAAATTTTGTTTGACAAAAAATAATCATTCAAATCAAATACAAAATAATAACAGCTGGATAGAAATAGAAATTTGGAGAAGAAAAAAAAACATGAACTTTTCATGACCTTGTCAGCGAGTTTGTTTTTGAGAGAACCTCAGTCCCAATTTAGATGGGTGATTATTCTTTGCGACTCAATAAACTGATAGTCAGGTTGTTATTGAATAATGATATAGGAGTGGAAATTTACTCATCTACCCACTGAGTCATTCATCACGTTCAGTAAACACGGTGGGTTTGACGCATCAACATAACCTCTACGCGTATGTATAGCATATTTACAAATTAAGCGACCCCGTGGCAGGAAAGATCGTTCAATGGATGCCACATTTCATTGGGACACGTTTCGTCATCCATCTGTCAGACAAGTTTTTCTCGTTCTTTAAATCAACGCTATTCCCCAAATTCCAGGTGTGAGGGGTAATTGTTTGTGTTGAAAAGTGTGTGCGTACACCCCCACCCCTCACACACACAGATCCTCGGCACATACACCTGCACATGTGTTCACGCGCATATGCGCTCATCTGACTGCGTTAAGTGTTCACAGCTCTCCGGGAACAATAACAAAAATGTTCAAGCTCAGTAAGGAATTAATTATTCCTTTTAACTTGAATTAAACTCACCATGTGATCATTGCATCCGACATTCATATTAGAGCCTAGCGAGTTGAAAGTTTTATCCTCGAATAAAAAAATCTCGAATCGAATCGCGATTCAATGTGGACATCGAATCCGAATCAAATCGAAAACGATGCGAAACAATTTTCGTGAAATTGCTAGTTATTTTACCAAATGACCTAATTGACATACATAGCATTGCGGCTTACAGGTTGCATGGATACCCAACTGCAGAGATCACAGATTACATTACCATAACAGTAGTTATGAAGTGGAGTGCGGTACTCCGCACTCCACTTTATAACTATTGTTGTAACAACGTAACTTGTAAGGCAGACAAGCTTGTCGATAAGCCAACTGAACCGAAGACGCAACAGGCAACTTTTCTTTCACTGCTGCTCAGGGACGCCGGAAGTACTGAGGGCAGATCGGGCACGGATCTTCGGATCACGGGAGCGAGAGGGGCAGACAATGCCCTTCCCAGGTTCGTCACTCAATTTGTTTCAATGATTTATTCTCGAAGTAAAGATAACATGCACCCAAAATCCGCTCTGAAAGCTTTCAAAATTCAATGGAAGAGTCTGGGAGGAGGTGTCTCCCTCCCGATGGAAAGGGGCACCTCCTCTGAAACTCCCCCATCTCGAACCTTCGACCTTCGAGACATGCGTGCTTCGGTATGTCATGCTAGTGTGCGCTAGTAAATGCCCCTTTCCTGAGGCCTGACCAGCCCCCCTGCCCTGAAGTGCTTCCGGTGCCCCTGATGGTGCAGCATAACTTCGCCGAAAGAAGACCATTTATTTGACATCGCCTCTTTGTGAAAAACATGAACTACCGGAGTCCAAAATAAAAGAGTCAGGAAGTTTATTTGATGTCGATCCCGAATCAGGCCACCGATTTCAATATTGAATCGAATCTCCGAAGCTTCACCAAACCCTAATTCATATTTATTTATTTATTAGATAGCCTCGGAGCTCGGTGTGTCAGTGGTTACGGCATTGAACGTCAAATCGAGAGGTCTCGGTTAGATCCTCGCCAGGGGCAACTGCGTTGTGTCCCTTGGCAAGGCACTTAAATCCCGATTACCCACGTGGGGGAACGGTGGTGCTGTGTACTAAGGCGTACTGCATGTCGATGGTGCACTTTGTCTTCAACCATTGCTAACCCTGCTTGTGTGGAGTTAGTACGTTGAGAGTATGATAGTTGCTCGCCGTTGCTCGGTGGTTTTCTCTGGGTACTTCCACCCGTAAAACTGTCCGACACGAGGTGACTCTGACTTTCGAAAGTGTCATTAAACTCAAATAACTAAATAAATAAATAAAATAAATAAATAAATAAATAAATAAATAAATAAATAAATAAATAAATAAATAAATAAATAAATAAATAAAACATTTATTATTCGATATAATTTTCTTTCCTAGAATTGCCAGTTATCAAACTGGTTATCAAACTCGGGTGATATGACTTCAAACGTGGTTGATATGACGCCGATCTCGGCCGATATGAACCAAGCTGAAGATGTCCCACTTCATGCCTTACTGGGCGCAACTAATTTGTTTACATCGAAATGTTCATAGTTATTCGTCAGAAGCAATCGGGAAAATTGGCGTTACGAGGCTTAAGGGAGCAGTTGAAAGCCGAGTTTGAATGATGAGAAATAAATAAGGTAATTAGTAATGATTGAGTGGATGAAGAGAAGAAAGAAGAGAGTGGTCTAGAAAGTTCATCGCAAACTAAACTTCAGAGACGTAAATGAAGTTACGTTAACCATTTACCTAACATGAAAAGCAGGACTACACTTACAAAAAAAATTCTTGAATATCTAATTTTTTTCATCTTTTGTCTCCAAAACATAGGTTATGACCCCTCGTTGGAACGGGCTCGACGAGCTCGTTCCAACGAGGAGTCATACCCTACGTTTTTGAGACAAAAACTGAAAAAAATAATGAAAAATTAATTGGCGATTTTTGAGAATAGCGCTGGCCGGTTTTGAACGTTACGCTGGGTAAAGGGTTAAAGTTGGGGAAGAGGTAATTCAGATATTCGAACTTCGTGGTTTCCCAGACGTTCGTATAGTTTCATACCGACCGAGATATCAGCCTTTACATCTGCCTTATACGAAATCTAATTGAACCTCGAATCGAATTGGAATTGTAGACGAAGTCAGAAGTTGATTGAAGTGGTGATAGCAGTGTATCAAAGATTATAGTAAAATACACTGTGTATAAATCATGTTCGTTATTTCTGCCAACCTGCCAGGCTAATGAATGAAAGCTGTGAAGAGTTGTCTCCATTTTGTGCGCTGATAACTTTCAGTTAGAGCTCGAAGGTTTTTCGGTTTTCCGGTTCGGTTTCGGTTTTTGCGGTAAACCATAACACCGAATTGCAAGACCCCGCAAAAACCAACCGGACTGTCTTTGTGCAGAAATTGATCAAACTATCGTACTGGAAGGGAACTGGACTAGTTGCCCACATGGACTCTCGTTACTTAGTCTATCCTGCAAAGGGGGCGAATACGTCGTGTCCTCATTGTCACATTTTCTCACTTATTGACTCGTCCGTTGGACGAGTCAATAAGGGAGAAAATGTGACACTGGGAACACAACATAGAAAAGATGAACTGCATTCATTTGTTATCCAAATTTATGTATTTTTCTGATTCAATAGGCTTAGAAACTGATCTCCTGGCATCCATAAGAATGATAAAAATAAAGTTAGGCTGAACCCAATGGAGATATTTACAGACAATGCTTTTCGTGGTGAGTGGTGTCGTACAAAGTATCCAAGTTACGGAACGTGGCGTGTTGTTTTCTATAAAACTGAACCGAAACTGAGGTTTTTATTTTGAACCGAAACCGAATCTGAAACAAACCCGCCGAGGTGTAGTTTTAATAATTTAAATCTTGTGGTTAGTGTATACCTCTCTCTATCTAACTACGTTCGGTTTGTCAGCGTGGTGGAGTTCTGCTACTCTGTTACGCCATGTGGGTTTAGTACGTATTTCTTCCCAAGGACGCATTGTCCCTTGCAGGGGGAATGTAACATTGAACTGCGACAAAACCATGTATACCTCTCTTTATCTAACTACGTTCAGTTTGTCAGCGTGGTGGAGTTCTGCTACTCTGTTACACCATATTGGTTTAGTACGTATTTCTTCACAAGGATGCATTGTCCCTTGCAGGGGGGATGTAACATTGGACTGTGGCAAAACCAATCTAAGAGTAAGATCTCCAAGCTCTTGACGGGATTGTGTTCTGAGAGCTAGTTCCAGGCTCACTCTAGTTCAAAAATCAAAAGATTCGAGAATTATCGGTACTGAGCATTGCAGCATTACACAAGACGTTAACTCCTTGCATGCTGCTGAAGGATATTCCTACCCAGGACTGGGTTTCGTTGTTTGTGAACAGTTAATCAAGTTTTCCCCTTGTAAATTGAATTGATATTTCACTAGTGGTTTCTTGCATTAGATTTTGATGAATTTTTCACCGAAGCTAGTCAGAGCTGCTTCACAACAGTGATGGCTAGATTTGATGAAAAATACCTTTAAAATACTCAGCGGGTTAAGAGTGAAATGTGCGCTCAACAGTGATTGTGACTAGTGAGAATGGAATTAGCATGGGTAGCGGCATTAATGCAGATGGAGTTTTTTGTTAATGTTGCGAAACATATACATTGTGTATTTATTCTCAGCATTATTTTTTTTACAATTTTCATCTCAACTATATGTTCTTTGAAACGACATATGTCCTGTCATGAAATGCGCACAAATAGCACGTCGATCTGCGCGTTAATCTACGCGTTATGACCGTAGTAGGGCTATCAAATTCTGTACATATGGCCTATGCACAAGCAATATGTCAGCCAATGGACCTCCGGGTAACCCGGAGGTCCATTGACAGAAACATTGCCTGTGTTTGCTATGAGTAACCGTCGTGCTTTGGATGCCATTCGATATGGCAATTGCGCGCAATTCCTACGCGCAATTAAGCCTAGATAAGCGCACAGTTCGTGACAGGACTTCTAGTGTTAACTGTAGATAATGGACACCAAGCTATAGTCATGTGAAAAGATTCGAAAGGAAACGAATCTGGAAGCCAGTTTATAATCGAATCGCATAGCAACTTAAGATTCGAAATCGAATTTCTATGGCCCACTAAAATATAATGGGCATATGCAATTATTTTTATCTGAGGCTAATTATGTACCTGCTGAATCCAATGGGTTAAATTCATGTCTGATAATCCTTAGTAATGTTATGGAATAGGAGGAACTTTTACCAGTGAGCAGAAACTTTTACCAGTGAACACCTTATTGGAACCAGCTCATAGCGATCGTTCAAATGGGAGGTTATAAGTTATGATTTGGGGGCAAACATAAACTCTTTGAGCCTTAGTGGCTGCTTTTGCGGACCAGGACATGATACGTCAGAATTTCACCAAGTATAATGACTGTTTAGTGCATGAGTCGGGTAACCAATCAATATGTTCGATGTGCAGGCCGAAGGCTGCGTCTTGAAACTGTTGAATGGTCTACCCCGGGTAATGAACATGAAGTCTTCCAGTTGCTGTCATTGAACTGACTTGGAAGATACCACCAGGGTTCACAGGGTTAAAACATATTGAATGACGACTATTCTGAAAAACGCTGGACGGATTTCGCAATTACACTAGGTAAAGAGTTAATGGACTTTTACATCCCACTACTTTTATATAATAATGATAATAAAAAATAAACATTCTTATGTTTCAAACCATCTGGGATTTGAAGCGATAATACAAGCTGGCACCAGTGGCGATACACCCCAGTAAAATCATTAGCCACCAAGAATACCTCACATCTCATTATTCGGTTGCTGATTCTAGGACAGTAATTCATCATAGGAATTGCATTTTCCCATGTGTTTCGTTGATGTCTGCGACAAATAGAGCATTTTATTAAGTCTGCTGTGATGGCATAATCATCTGTGTGCGGTGTAGAAGCACACAGCAACACGATAAAATACATGTCAAAGCTCACCTGTCGGCGTTCATCATGAAAATCACATTAATATAAAAATTAACGAAACCTATACTGTTTTCTCAATGAGAATTAATGACACATGTATGATTTATTGTGGTAATTCGCGGTCTGGTAATAATTACTGGGACTGATGCTGCGTAAAACTGATTTCCTTGACACTGATGATAAAGATGTGTTAATACTCATTGTTTAATCCAAGAAGGTGTCCATTCATGAAACGGTGAATAGAATAATTCCAACCTTTATCTGAAATCAGAATATATTTTAGAAATTAATTATCTGCGAAAGAGAGACAGAGAGAGGGGGGGGGGTGGAAGACAAAGAAAAATGTATACACATTACGAAGAGCGTGGAGACTGAAATACGCCACTACTTGAACACTCGTGGGGTGATGTTTTCCCTCTGACAGTTGGTCTCAATTTGTCATATGGGGCACTACTTGGGTTAACCCTTTACCTAACAAGAAAAGCAGACGACATTTTCAAACAAAATTATCGAATAACTAATTTTTTTCTTTTTTGCGTTAAAACATAATTTTTGACCACTCACTCATTGGAACGAGCTCAACGTGCTCGTTCCAATGAGTGTCAATAAGCTATGTTTGTGAGGCAAAAGAAAAAATTAATAATGAAAATTGAATGGCAATTTTTGTGAATAGCGCTGGCCGGTTTTGGCCGTTACGCAAGGTAAAAAGTTAATAAGAAAATCAACACGCCACTTCCTGTTCATATTTTTCTTGTGAAGTCACGCCGCCAGGTTTGATGTCCAGTGAATCACTTTTTGTGTAACAAAATAATTTTATAATCTACAGCATAAGTAGAAAGTTTGAGGATCAGAGACATCCAAAGGATTTGAGGGTGGGTGGGATAGGAGGGGTGGGCGAGAGTTCTACAAATTACAGTTGAATTAGTTTATCCTTTCATATCGGAACACACAGGCAGACAATGATGCTGTAATGAGAATCCCAGACGCAAAACGCAATGGACATCAGCAGGTTTGTTTTATGGAGTCTGGCACATTGTGCCCCAGTGCACCGCTCATCCCTTCACCTCCACCTCACTATTCTGCCGCACACCCACACGTAATATACAAATTATAGCAGCAGAAAAAAAGAATTTCAAGCATTTCAACAAACCCATATCAAGTGACTGCGTGTCATGATAGGTACAAGTTGTGGGCCGTCCAGAAAAAGGGACGTTCTGCCGCGATTCACACTCTCCGGGCAATTGGGGCAGCTGATTTCCGTAGTGAGATGAGTGTCGGAAACGGAAATTCTCTAGTTTTTTCATCCACGATTCCAGATTAGACTTTGTTCACGTCACTTGAGCTGTGTCGCTCGACACTCTCTTACTCTTGTGGGTGCGTCGTTGCACAATTAGAACCAATGGGACCTTGGAGGCCGGCCCGACCTGTATCCATATAGCAAGTTGAATCTTTGGGCAGTTAAACTTATCACTGCTTGATAACCATCTACATACAATTCGGCTTCTACAACCACCCAACTAACAAAGCCAAGCCAAAAGCTAAGGCTTATTACCGTTCCCCACTGTCTTCCCGCTAATTAATTAATTAATTAATTAATTAATTAATTAATTAATTAATTAATTAATTAATTAATTAATTAATTAATTAATTAATTAAACGGTGCGGTTTTGCCGTTGTTTTCTTATTGTAATCGTCGATTGGCAAACGTAGTGCAAGGGTGAAGCCGGGGAAGGGGGTGTATGTAACGTGACTTCCCACGCCCCAAAATTCAGAAGGTTCACTCATGGTAAAAATTAGCTCAAATGTAGACTCAAAGGCCGTAATATGATTTTTTCTTGGTGTGATACGTCCAAAGGAGAAAACTGTAGAAACCCATTTGGATTTTATTTCAATCAACATAATTCAGTCGTGAGGAATATTTCAAGAGAGGAGACGAGCAGGCACCATGAATAATAATAATAATAACTTTATTGTTGTAAGTTCCATACAATAGTACATAACAATGACATGAAGCTCACAAAATGATAATAGACAAATAGTACCAGACGAGATCAACGGACAGGAGATCCATATACGAATATATATGAAGAACCACACTCATGTACATCCACCCTTTCACACATAAACACAATTTCAGTCATTTAACGAATTGACAGGTGCAGGTTCATGAACATGGGTTCATTCCCCCCCCCCCCCCCCCCCCCATCCGCACGCACACACACAGGCATACACGGAGTCCCCCACACAGAAACACACCTCCCACATGCACAACACGCCACCACAACTGCTACCACACACTCACCCCTATACACCCCTACACAATCCTGCATACCCATACACCCCCCCCCCCCCCCACGCACCCCCCCTCCCCTCCACACACACATACACTCACGCACACAAAATAGTTAATGAAATTTATGAAAATGGCACATAGTAAAATATTTTTTTTGGGGGGGGGGGGATTCAATAAGAGACAGCTTGAAACAACAAATAAATATATGAAGAGAAACAAATAGACAGATAGTAATATCGCCCAGTCGTTCCACAACCACTAACACCGCACAGATACAGGTTTATGGGATCGTCCCTTGCAGACCCAGCCGGCGTTGGTAGGCTGAGTGCGCGAATTGTATAATAGATGACATGACGAGTCACGTGATGAGGGATTACGTCACCTTTGTTTCCAAAACAAATCACACGTGGATTAACAGGCACAATCCTCGTCAGAAAATGACGAGCGTGAACTCGATTCAGCGTCAAATAAATACATATTGATATATTACTCGCTTGATCATTTGTGTTAAAATTAACTTTTGTAGTAAGTACCAATTGTAATATTATTAATAATATGGTAAATCAGAGTTGAAAAATAAAACTATTTGTTTGGAACACATTGAAATGTGACTGCGTATAGTCGGAATCGCGTTGCGTATCGTCGTTGCTTTGCAATGCGAAACTGAACTATCATTTCACAAGTTCAGCATTCGAAATGCAATATGAATATATTGACATGAATAGAGTATTGTTAATACCTGCATAGGTGAGTTTTTCGAAAGGAAATGAGGGACATAGGAAGCGCTCCCAACTTCGTTCCACACGTGTTTATTGTTTTTGAAAATAAATGTGACGTGCGCCCACCTGAACATCGCCAAAGATAGTAAATGCTGATGCAGTCTATTGATCGGAAAAGCAAGCCGTAGGTGCGCTTTTCAGACCAACTGGGATATTCCAGACATGTGAATCTAAACGTAAGCGATGGAATATTTAAGGAATAGGCTAGTTTCAGACGATAACAGCGTCGAATTCCTTAACTTTTGAACACCACAGGCAGCTTTACCGGCCCAGAGACATGGTACGTCATACTTTCATTAAGTAGGATGCCTGCTAAATTAAGGGTGGGGTAAACCAATCAATATGAAAATATTGATTGGCCTACCCCCAAATAATGCATATGGACTCTTCTAATTGTTGCATATGAACTGACATGGAAGATACCACCAGGGTTCAAAGGGTTAATGATTTAGATTGGCGGCCTCTTTGGAAAAATGGGGTGAATAGATAATTTATTCTTGGTGAATATTTCAAGTGGGTTGAAGACAAAATATCACCAATAAATTGCTATTTTCTCAGGAGTCCAAAAATAACGACATTACTTGTGTGCTTGTTTCCAGGAGGATAACATTGATTGTTTTGAGCTCATTTCTTACAGCCGGTGTTTATTTATCGAGTGGAGACGATAATGGAAGATGCATGGCAGAATAGCGTGTACATCGAACTGGACTTCAGAATTCAAATGACTGAATTGGATAAATATAACGTACAGTAAAAACTACAACTCTTCTTTATCTTACACTACTCGAAAACGACACATGCCACACACACACAAAATGGAGAATTACATACATTTCTGCTTTATCTCAAACACATACGTTATGACCCATCATGGGAACGAGCTTAATGAGATCGTTCCAATGAGTGGTCGTAAGCTGTGGCGATTTTTTTTGCTTGTACCAATGGCCAGATATGAACGTTACAATCGGAAAAGGGTTCACAGTACATTTCTCCCCAATTGTTGGATTGCTGTGGGAAGAGGCTTAATGTTTGAGACATTACTGGTTCTTTCTACCAATGTGACCCAAGCTGAGTCTTAGTTTTTATGTCTGGTTACCTGAGTATCTAGAAATTACGGGCTGCTTCTCTCTGGTTACCTTATCGATACTGTCTTATACGATATAACCATAGCTGCTGAAAGTGCATTTTGGTTTCCTTTATTTGGTATAGTAAATTCAAACTACCCACACCCCAAACATGCATTCACACATAATTTTCAAAACATATTTCCAGGTTCACTTCCATCGTTAGATTTGTAGCTGAAAGTATGTCATTAGGGGTAGGTGAGCATGTACTATGGACACGAGCAAGACAACACTTTGTTGTAAAGTTTGCTTGACGCTGATAATTTTGTTAGAGTGAAGAACATGGTGAAGATCACTTTAATTATAATTACGACTTCTGTTTTGTGTGAAATCAGCCGGTCAACATAGCTGCTCAAACTCCTTCTCCCCGTTTTCGTTACATGTGGACTAGAGCACGAGGAGACAAATTGATTTTAAATTCCGTAGCTATCTGAGCTGCGTTAAGTGCGGTTGTCTCTTTCACGGTTTGGGTCCCGGATTGCAACGGTTTTGAACCGTGGTAAAACCGGCGTGTTTTGGCCACGGTAGAGACATTTCTAAAGATGGCACTAGGGTGTTGCTATGGCGCCTACGGAAGATCTAAGGAAGCGCTCAGGATGTACTAAGGTTGTGCTAAGGAAGTGTCAAGGATTCGCCAATGATTATTAGGCTTATGTGACGGCTTTTCTCCGGTTATGTTACGACACCACCGAAAGCGCTACGGGTAAGCCATGGATATCCTACGGTTTGTTCCGGTTTGTTCCGGTTAGTCACGGTCTTGCATAGTGTTATGGGTATGCTACGGTTTTGCAACGGTCTCTACGGTCATGTCAATGTCTCCCAAGGTCAAACCTATATATTTGGCCCACCAGATCATCGTAGCATATCCGTAGACTATTCGGCACTTTCCGTGAATTGGAACACCAAAAATAACAAATCTTGCCTCCTACATTTTTAGATTAATGGAAAGGAAAATGTCTGTATTGTATGTCACGATGCCCACAATGTTGATATAATAATATTGTTTTGGCTTGAGATCTTGATTCAGGTTGAGGTTCACAGAGGGTATATTTAGTGAAGCTACCGGTAGCATCACCAAATTCACCCTCTGTGGACCTCATTCTGCATATGACAGTCTGCTTATTTCCAGGCTTAATCATAGCGTCTGGAACCTGTGCTGATACATGCAGTTGTGTTCTGGATGTTCTGGTGTTTTGATATATAAGACTGTAGCAAAGCAATTAGAAATGAATTAGAAAAATCTACGTGAGCTGAAATAAAGGCATGGAGCAAGGTTTCCGGTGATTCAGGAGAGAGGTAACGTAACGTCGAATATGGCTCAGATTTCTAAGCTGCATAAAACAACGCTTGCAGACTGTATTGATAGTTTCCTCCATTGATAGACAAGAGTCAAATATCACTCCAATGTTGCGAGAATTATTCGATGCACTTTGTATAGAATTTTTAAGAGTAAGCCACTTGATCTGTAAATTTGGTGGAATCCTTGCACGTTTCAGAACTATTATCTCCATCTTGTGATCATGCATTTTAAGATGATGACTGGCCACCCAGTCACGAACCTTGTCCACACAATCTTCCATCTTAGCAACTGAACAACCAATGTCAGATTCATCTGAGGGGTTTCGCTACAAGTACAACTAAGTGTCATCTGCATACAGATGGTAAGGAACATCCATCTGCCTCAACAATTTTCCCAAAGATGCTGTGTATAACGTAAACAGAATTGGTTCGAGGACAGAACCGCGGGGAACTCCATATAGGAGTAAATTACCTTCTGAATGCGACATAGAGATGGTTACCTGTAGTTCCCGGAATGAAAGATAAGATTGGAACCACAGAAGAACTTTACCTCCGATCTGCTGCATAGTAGGTAGAGGGAAATAATGCTTTACAGAATCAACAGCAGCTGAAAGATCAAAAGAACACATCTCCGTTCCCCTAATGTGCATATTATGTCATTACATAACCTTAACAATTATGCTGCCGTAAGCGACTACTGTCATCTATTTTATGATGATTATCTGTACGTTCTGATATTCGCAGATCAAACCTGCCATCTGATTAATTGTTCGAACTTCCTCGCATACAGGCGTACATTGAGGTCCTCCATATATGGTTAAAGTTGGTGTGGCAGTAAAAGGGTTAAAAGAGCAGTTTATGTGCTATGGTTTGCACGATAAGCTGATAAGTAGGGTTCTAACTTTTAACCATTTACCTAACGAATCGTCCGCATCCGCCAGCGTAATTTGCAAGTTAAATAGTTGAATAAAAATATATTTTTCAACAAATTTCAACAAAACCATATCATGTGACCCCAACGGGGTTCACATGATATGGTTTTGTAGAAATTGCTTGAAAAAGTTGAAAAAACAACTATTAAACTAAAAAAGTTTGATATCCTGTGCATGGGTAAAGGGTTAAATTGATTGGGGAAAAATGCAAAAAAGTCAGCTTCCGTATTTTTATACTACTTTAGAGAAAATGCCTGAAGATTGTGAAATGATGTGCACATAGATACAAATTTTCTAACATTTCGAAATTTCAAATTTATTATGAAATTATAATACCCTTAGTGTTAAATGTACCGTCAACTTTAGAAAATTAAGGGGAGCAAACTATCCTATAAATTTCATCTGATGACGAAAATTGTCAGCCATGATTACTACATGATAGTGTTCTGTTCACGAATATGATCTACACACATTTCCAAAACTAAATCAAACCTTAGCATGTATTGTGCTAAGCTGAGCAACTTCTCTATTCCACCAGTCTTTCCATACGTATGTGTATTTCTCTGAATTGCTCATAACGCTGTAGAAATTCTCCTTTGGTTGACATAATACAATTGCTATGTCGGAAGAGAGATGGTTAATTCAACTTGGACTTTTAAGTAACACGGAGTTCGCCAACAAATAACACCACGTGATAAGGAAATATTGAATGAGAATTGTATTGACTCCTGGGATTCAGAATACGTTTCCAACCCTTCTTACTAAATATCACACTCGTTTCGTTGTTTGTACACAAATGCAGAGAATGTTTGTGGAACGTCGTCTCGTATTGACAAACATGATTCCGCAATAAATAAAAACATGTTTGTCGCCCTGGTATCTAAGATTTCCCAAATGGATACGCATGTTAGAGGTTTACCACCATTCGATCTATATTTAACGAAAACGGTGTACCAACAGCGAAAAACACCTACACTGCACTTCTTTTAGACAGTGTTCAAACAGTTTCTCTTCGGTGAAACCGCCCATGTTGTTTCTACATGTATATCGCACACATTCTTTTCCTATTTCTAAACACATGACATTATTGAAGCAAGTTAGTTGCACAGGCCTGTTTTTATTTGGTATGCGATATAAATAAATAAATAAATAAATAAATAAATAAATAAATAAATAAATAAATAAATAAATAAATAAATAAATAAATAAATAAGTGTTTGTTGCTATAATTATAAATTTTTTGCGAATCGTTTGGGAGCAGCACCCACACTCTAAAATCAGTTGGGTTAAAAATTAACCCAAATCGACTGGGTTGAGTGAATATGAACCCAATTGGGTTCATATTCACTCAACCCAGTTGATTTGGGTTGATTTTTAACCTAACTGATTTTAGAGTGCAGCAGTCAATGCTGGCATCTATTCTAGAGTAAGGTATATGTCGATTGGTTGGGGCAGAATTTGAAAACAAATATTAAAATTAAAATAATGATCTGTAAATAGTGTATGATGGACTATGGACATTTTTGTTACGCTAGAGAGAGATTTAAGAATCCGCGTGAGTTCCTAATGACGACTAAAATGTATCCCATTTTGAGCAGTCTACTGTTCTATAACATCGTGAAGGAACTGATGATGCACGAAGAAACCGCGGCTTGTGTTTTTTAAATTGTTACATTCTTAAAATGTTTCAAATTAAAAAAAAATACCACTTTAAATTGGTATATCACATAGTACACACCGGGTGATTGGGTTCTCAGTAGTCTGTATAATGGACATCAAGAATTCCCTTGTTTGTTGTTTCAATTAAAACGTGATAACAAACGATGCGCAAGACAATGCAGTTAACCACGAACAGCAAAGCAACATGCTTGTAGGGTCTCTGTGTTTTGTAACACACAAAAGCTAAAACTTCGATATAAAACCGCACGTGTTTTCATTAGACCACCAGGCACAGGGTTGTGTGGTACTCATCCACCCAAAGGGTGGACTAATGTCCACCCTTCGGGTATGGGAATACCACATAACCTATACCTGGTGCACAAAGAGATGCATTTAAGCAGGGTAAGTTCTCGATTCGTCGAAAAATAAATCATAACCTGTCGACTTTTTCTTTTGATAAATGTGGAGTGACAAATATTCCTGTGCATAACGAATGAGAAACAGACTGTGGGACGGACGAACGAACATCTAGCTCTTAGTTTGTTTCTCCACGATGTCTTACCAGTAACTGTCTTTGATAATCTGAGCGAAGAAAACATGCAAACAAGGAAGACTTTTTCGGCAGTTCCCCGACGTACCTAATTTACAAGATACACTGAGACACATAATTTCACAATAGTTGCACATCTCCGCATAAGATCATAAGAACGAAAGAACGTAAACCAGAAACTTGAAATTATTTTAGTAGCAAATATTCTACATTAATATGTTGATAACATTCAGTACGGCCGCCGTGGACTGGTCACTTTCCACAGGTGGACAATATTTCCACGGACGCAATAATATTAGATTCCAAACACCAATTATAGGAATAATCATCAAAAAATTAATTAATGAAGCACCGGGTCCTCGCCCACTGTACTGTACAAAAGCAGAAACTTGAATATAAAATCCAAAATTAATGCCGTAGAAGAAGAGATGACATTTCCATCTTATTAAATTTCAAAAGATTTTTCATTCAGATAGGCTCGGAGAATGTCCCCGAAACACACCATATACGAGTATAGCGCCTTGTATATATACGGCGTTTATTGGTCCCATGTTACAGCATCTCATCTCCCTCAACGAAGCCAAAGAAATCCCAGTTCCCAGAACATACTGATAGTTTTCCTCCACAATGCGGTAAGCATAGATGTTTGCAAAGCCAGGGTTTTCGCGAAGATGACCGATTGGTAGGGGGAGGGGGCATGGGGTAGGGGGGTGTACACTCAGTTTGTCTCGACTTGTCATGACTCATGTCCCGGTTGATAAAATATTCCATACAATAACATTATTAAGGTATGCCTTCTTGATGTTGTTGGAATATTAATTTTGTCAGTCGGGATTATACTAAAAAAACACTCGGGAAATTCGTTTGTGGATAAACACATGTAATTATCGCGACGCACAGGCTTTCCAACTTCTTGTTTTATTAGAACGTACCTAACTCAAGATTGGTCATGCTGGGACCGAAACGGTCACAGACTTCCATTTGCATGAAACCAACACCGTGTCTGACATAAGACTAAGTAGCAAATCTCGTCTTGTAAGAAAGTATGTGATTACCAGAGAGAGAGTTTCAATATCTGGTACTGCAATCCAGACGCAAATGTCCGAACTGGGAAATTTTTGGGAGGGGATGTCACACCCCTAACACCACCATACTTACTTTCTTGACGAAAACGAACGCAGACTTGTCACGCTTCATAAAAAAACACTTCATAAAGATAACGCTCGAAGGGACGTGGCGAGGGGAGGTGCGGGGTTGAGCGGTTTGGGGTGGGGCGGGGTGGTGGCGTCAGCCCCAATCCTTGCCAAAATTTCCTATAGTTGGAAATTCGGAGGGCAAGTCATGAGTAGTTGGAAATTCCATCTATCTGGATTTTTAGAGCTTCTTTGGTGATGATGATGTCTCCTTTACTTCCCAAAAATCAAACTCGGTTTCAAATCGGCAAAAATTCCAGCTGTTACTATTTTCAACTACAATGTACGCGATATCGAGCTTCATAAGTATGCGTGATGTCAATCTGTTCGAGATTTCAAAAGTACGTTTACTCATCGTAATAAAAAAAGTCCTCGAAATGCACTTCAAGAAAATCGCATCATGTAAAATCGTTATCCTGAGTTAATTCCATCATTCATAGTTACAAAATGATGAAACATCGAAAACTGATCATTTCTGCATAAGATCTGATTTAATGTTAGGAGAGTGTGAATTGCTCAAAGTTCTCAGCTTGAACATTTGTTTAGAACACTTTCAATTTCCAGAATAATACCAAATAATAATAACAACCTGATAATTCTATCAAAGATGTTTTGGCACTTCAGTTACTAGAATCAATTTTATGCCCCCTTTTATGGCTTCATTTTCAAAAATTTTCGCGGTAGTGAATTTCCAACTAGGGGGAGGGACCGGGAGGGGATTTTCCCCTACCGGTCCCTCCCCCAGTTGAAAATTCACTATCATTCACCCCCTCCAGTCGGAAACCTCTAGCCACGTCCCTGCCCCCTCCCCACACCACGTACACATTTTTTTTTACATGGACATGTTTCAGAATTACACGAAGAGTTTTTCAGTTTGAGAGTACACAAATGTGTCAATACACGGATAACCTTGAACTATTTTTATCAACTAATAACTTCACGAATTATACTAATCCATTGAAGTCCAACTTCGACTCCACTCTATTTTTGCTACTTCCAACCACCTTTCAACCCAAAGCCTAGCCTTTAGGGCTGAAAGATGATTGGAGCAACCTAAAGACGTGGACCGAACCATGATCGGGCAGTTTCAGGAACAGTAAGAGACAAAACAAGAGGATATTAGTTCACTTCCTGTCATATGATTATATTGAAAATGTTGATATGAAAGAACATCATCAGGTGCCTTCATGGTATAGTATATGTTTTCAGCGTTCCCCTCCCTCAAGCCCAACCCATGCACACATTTTTAACACCTGCCGTCGCACTTCTCAAGACCTGAGAATTAAGGAAATGGAATTGCTGCGAATGAAATATTCATCCTCAAAACAAAACAATAGAAGGTCCGTTGTGTGTATGACATTTGTGTCCCCTCCCATACATACACTTTCATTGAGGTGCCACCGTCTCTGAACAAACAGCTTTCCCCCAAAAACACAGTAACCGAAAATTTGAGAAGGCAAGAAAACCACCAACACATCTCTAGAACACAAAACTTAATGGTCGATGAATCCGAAGATTAACTGTCCAGTGCGATGTTCATGTTTCTTTTCCATTTTGTAAGATGTTTAGAGAGTTATTAACTCTGGGGAAGTCCCACTGTCTCGAAGTTCCAGAGAAGACGACTCTCCACGTATTAAAAGTCCAATGTATCTGTAAGCACACAATTGTCATTCTTGCGATATTAACCCTTTAGGTAACATGGAGAGAATACAACATTTGCAAAAAACATTTGGGGAATAACCGAAATAATCATTTGTTTGCCAAAAAATATAGCTTTTTAATTACCCCTATTTGAAATGATCTCTGTAAACTCGAAGTATTTGAGGAGGCCAAAACTTATGTTTTTGGTGAAAAAATTGAAAACAAATATGCGGATTGTTATGAATACTGCTGGTCAAGTGTGGTCGTTACGTTGGGAAGAGGGCTGAAAAATTAAAATCTATGTTATAGAGTAGTGGAATTTCTTATTTTTGTTCTTAAAATTGGCCTTCCGAATCCCATCAAGAAACTTCATCTGTGGATTCAGTCGGGATCAATTGATTCGACAAGTAAGGTGTGAAAACAAGCATTAGACACTTGTGTAAATATTTACTGGTACTTAGACGGGTTCACAACCTCTCGAAAAAAATAATATGTTGATTTATAAAATGAATTTGCAGTCGACAGTGAGACCGTTTGAGATGTTAGTGAAATGGACACATATTTAACCCTTAATCCAACGTAACGGGAAAAATCGGACGGCGCTAGTCTCAAAAATCGCCAATTAATTTTCATTATTTTTTCATTTTTTTGTCTCAAAAACATAGCTTATGACCAATCATTGGAACGAGCTCGTCGAGCTCGTTCCAATGAGTGGTCATAATCTATGTTCTTGAGACAACAAATGAAAAAAATTAGTTATTCAAGAATTTGTTTTGCAAGTGTCGTCTACATTTCATGGTAGATAAAGGATTAACGTCGAACTAACTGTATTCACCGTGAGGTACTAACAGCTTCACCAAAGGCGCTACTCAGTCTAGAAACCCCGTGTGATTCTGGAGCTCAACCAGAATAGGGCACTGCGGCACAGAGATAATAGTCCTGCGACTGATTCCAGTGCCATTGCGTCAAGGAAAGTCGTTAGAATGCGTCAAAGGAAGAAGTTGGTTGAACAAACATTGTAAAATTAAGCTTTAATACTCAGCCGTCTGCCTTTTTGTTTGCTCTAATATTTGCTACTTTCTGGCAGATAATAGAGACATTACAACACGTGATAAATGGATTTCAAGTTGGATTTTATCGCACCAATGTCGCATCTCTTATAAATGACATCACACTTCCGTTCAACTGCTTCGCACTTTTGTACAGGGGTTAAATTCTCAAAAGTAGAACATGTGTTGAAACGTATACCATGAAAACTGAAGATGTATTTTAGGTATAAGATATGTGATAGCATTAGGCTACTTCTTGGATCACAGCATTCAACCCTTTACCCAACGTAACGGCCAAAACCGGCCAGCGTTATTCTCAAAAATCGCCAATTAATTTTCACTATTTTTTTCATTTTTTGTCTCAAAAACATAGGTTATGACCCCTCGTTGGAACGAGCTCGTCGAGCTCGTTCCAACGAGGGGCCATAACCTATGTTTTTGAGACAAAAAATGAAAAAAAATAGTTATTCAAGAATTTTTTTTGCAAGTGTCGTCTGCTTTTTACGTTAGGTAAAGGGTTAAACTTTTAATCACAAAGTTGGAGCCTGTTTGGAAGGGGTAAATCGCCACAGGAATTATGGGAAACAGCTGCTTTGGAAAATTTGCTCGATTTTTAAGATGTCATTCGTAGGGACCTAATTCATATTTCAAGGACATTAGGTTGGAGGGGTGTCGGACACTGCGGCACAGAGATCATTGTTCTGCGACTGATACCAGCGACATTGCGCCAAAGAACGTCTTTAGAATAAGTCGAAGAAAGAAGTTGGTTCAACAAACTTTGCAAAATTAATAAGCTCTAATACTTAATCGTCTGCCTTTTTGTTTGTCATTGCTCTAATATTTGCTACTTTTTAGCAGATAATGGAGACATCACAGCACGTGATAAATGGATTTCGGGTTGGATTTTATCGCACCATTGTCGCATCCCTTATAAAGGACGTCAAACTTCCGTTCCACAGCTTCGCACATTTGCACAGGGGTTAAATTCTAAAAAGAGAGCATGTATTGAAACGTATACCACGGGAACTGAAGATGTATTTTTAGCATAAGATATGTGATAGCATTAGGCTATTTGTTGAATTTAAATTTTTAATCACAAAGTCAGAGTCTGTTTGGCAGAGGTAAATCGCCACAGGAATTATGGGAAACAGTTGCTTTGGAAACTTTGCTAAATTTTTGAGCTGTCATTCGTAGGAGCCTAATTAAAATAGTTTAAAATTTTTTCAACAAAACTTAACCCCTTACACTACACATCCGATATCAACAAATTTTATTTTAAATAGTATTTTTTTCAAATTTGATATGGTTGATACGATATGGTTGTGTTGAAATATTTTGAAAAAAACTGAGCAAAAACAAATTTTATGCCGTCTGCGTTGGATCAAACGGTTCTATTTATTTATTGGTGTTTTAAGGTCACATACTTATGCACAATGGCTAATCGCGACCGTGACAGTTTTGCGGGTGGAGGAAGCCGGAGCACCCAGAGAGAACCACCGAGCAACGACAAGCAGCTGTCAGCTCTCCAACATCGTAACTCTGAACTCTGCACTGCGGCACAGTCAGGGTTAGATTTGTTGAAGACATGTGTACCATCGACGTGCAGTACGCCTTAGCACACAGCGTCATCGTGCTCCCATGTAGGCAATCTGGGTTAAGTGCCTAGGCCAAGGACACAACGCGGGAGCGCGAATCAGTCGCTGAAATGGTCACCCATCCAACTACTACCCGCACTCGACGTTGCTTAACTTCGGTGATCTGACGAGAACCGGATAACGCGACGCCACCGCGCACCCAGGATCAAACGGTTAATGAAACAAAACCACGGTCGGTATGTGATACAGTGTGTATTGCCGAGAGCGGATTTAAAACGGTCTGAATAATGGCAGAAATTTCAGCCAGCCTGTGGTTTTTATCATTTTTCGCGTACGTGTAAATGCCCACAAACCTTGTACAGTTCGGCCGCCGTAAACTGGTCACTTTCTACGGGTGGACAATATTTCTACGGACGCAAGAAGATTAGATTCCAAGCACTAATTATAGAAATACACATCAAAAATTTAATTAATGAAGCACCGGGTACGACTCGGTGCTTCATTAATTAAAAATCTGCTAATGATGATTTTTGTTACCTGGTAAAAGCATGTGCGGAGATCATTGCCCACGCTTTCATTACAACCAGTCTACGGCGGTTGTACTGTGCCATATCCATTGTTAATACTGATATACACCTCTGTGGTATTGCCACCTGGGCGCTAGAATGTCCTATATCCTCTATGGGACATTCCAGGACTCAGGCGACGTTATAGAATTCGTTCATTGTCCGTCATCTAAACTGTCACACACTGGATGCACAGAAAAAGCACAGAACTTCCATATTCAGGTTTGAAATACAATTACTTTATAATTTTGTAAGGTTGTGGATGGGTAAATTTAGATGATCTGTTTTACCGATCATCGAAAATGTTATGAACTCGTTGAGCGCCGACAGCCCATTATTTGGGCTCCACTATACAGCGTGGGTGTCGCAACCTAATGTTTTCATATTCTGTGGATGTGCTTCGTATTATCTTTGAAGTGGAACTGTATGGTCTGTGAGGATTTGAAATTTATGGAAGGTCTGTAAGGATGTGCCTTGCTACAAAACCTGTCGATCTAATATAAATTTATGTTTCATCATCATATGAAGGCGAGTCCATGCTCTAAAGATTATATGGCCGATGTGGTTGTTTCAAGTTCTTCCATATCTTTTTTTTGCTTATTTGTCATTTTCGGTTCTGATAGTTTAACGCATGCATGTACAAACTGAGTGTTTTTTTTATTTATTCCAGTAGTACACATATTAAAACTTCCGAACCACACAAACATACCTGAGTTGCACCATTTACGGAAACGGGTAATTAGGTATTGTACGTTCAGCTAATTCTTAACTGGTGACAGCTGGGGTGTTTGACAAATGGTGAATCTAACAATAACTGGGGGTTACACCAACAAATCCATTTCTACTTGTTAGAAAATATGAAATACATCCACGAAATTCGAAGCCATTAACTGATGCATCAGCACTCAGAATAGAATCATCACTTGGGGATGTACGTGTATCCCAAAAGTGGTTGTGATTTGGTGGGTTTTTTAGCGGTCGACACTCTTACTTCTTTTGCTTCTTCCTTTTCTTCTTTGGCGACGGAGGTGGAGATTCCTGGATTTTTGGCGGTGATGGCTGTGGTTCCGGCTTTAAGTGGTGAGCGTGTGTTGTTGCCATGACGATGATGTTGGATTTTAATGTGTCCGTTGTTTTTCTGAGTTGTATCAGCTGGTTTGCCAGGTCCTCCGTAGACTCCTTGCGAAAAGCGGCATCTCCCTTAGCTTCTTCCATGAGCTGCGTGATTCATTTTTGCTCTTCAGTTTCAGTGGGAGACCTATGGGTTGTCTCTTCTGTGCCCACTATCTGCTGTTTCAGTTCGTGGGCGAGCGTGCTTATTTCTTCATCTTCTTCCTTTTTAGCATGGCGATCCAAGCTGGAAATGGAGCTGGAAAGAGAGACAATTGATGAGTGGGTGGTGTATGTTGGAAGTTTCTCTGACGGGATGGATGTGTGGATTTCCATTTCCTCTTCTTCCTTCTGTTTGTGGGATTGTTCTGCCTTCTTTTTCCTCCAAGCCTCTGAGCGCTTGGCATCCTGGCGCTTAGAGGACGCGTTTTGTCTTCTTCTTTGTGGGGTTGGTCCTGTCAGGGTTCTCCGAGTATGGAGCAGAGCCCGACCGGTCAATGGCACTACCACTCCCCAGAGAGGCCGATGATGTGGCTGCTAGCTTCTTTGGTTTCTGGAAGGGTTTCTTATTAGGACCCCTTGTTGATGGTATTGGGAAATCCATTATCACCTGGCAGGTATCACCAGTAACATGGCTGGTCCGATCTCTGTTGTTACCCACATTCAGACATTTTAACATGCCCAAGCGCTTCTGTGGAAAAAGTATTCTTGCTGTTGTTAGTGGTGCTCACGGAGGGTCTTGTGGAGCACTTTTCGTTGCCCGCAGCCAGTAAATTCCCCTGTCAGGATGTCCAGGAAATAATATGCCATGTATTCCGGTTCGGCAATTACATTAACAATGCCCACGACGTGAAAATTAGCAATAAATCAAAACGCACACAATTTAAATCAACGGATTTAATCCGGTATCGACATTTTAGGAGATTGGATTAACTTTTAAGCGTACTGTCATCACGATTAGGGTGTCAATATCTCACATCAGCTATGTTTTGTTTGTTTCTAGATTATTACACAGTTAAGTGACAATAAATGAGTCATGTCGCCACCAGGTTAAATCTACCCGATCCATCCACTTTCGCGCAGTCATGTCTCCATTGACTGAAATGGTTCGCTTTATATCTTCCTGTGACAGTTTACACTCTAAAATCAATTGGGTTAAAAAATCATACCAAATCAACAGGGCTGAGTAAATATTGTGTTCATATTCACTCGACCCAGTTGATTTGGGTTGATTTTTAACCCATCTGATTTCAGAGGGTAATGTATTGATGAGATCTGAGCAGCTTTTTCTTAATAAGTGAAACAATATGTTAACCTAGTGCCTTCCAGAATTAATATTTCAGGTTGTGATGTGAAACGTGGAGTTTATTTCAAGTCAGTGCCAAATGAAAGATATAGAGCAATTTAGGCCACACAATGTAAAGTGTCTGTTTCTTAGGCCGTGTTTATACAAATTCATGCGAGCGGGCGGTTTTTGCAGTGTTCCCGTTGGACCGAAACAGTCTAGTGCCACATGTTTAGCCATTCTGGATATTTTTGTGCCAAACAAAATGTTTTGGTCGCAAAACGCTATAAGGGTTGGGTGGGGCAGGGGATAACTTCGACGTCTGATCTAAATAAACTGATCGAATTTTGAAAAACAAACTAGTAACTATTTCAAGAGTGAACGGACAATTGGTCACTGAACAAATATGACTGAACAGGAAAAATCTCGGGAGGCGAAAAGGGAGATCATCTAAGTTATATCTTTGTCATTGATTCAATTAATGGTCAGAACTCCCCACAGTATGGAGTATTTATCTAATTAAATGTAGCTTAAAAATGTTAATGATGCATTTTAATCAGTTATATTAATAGGTAGAAAATGCAATTCTAGAAAATACAATTATAAAAGTTCTATAGTATTGGCTCCTGTTGACAACCACTTACGTATTAAACCCTTTGAACCCTGGTGGTATCTTCCATGTCAGTCCAATGGAAGCAATAGGAATAGGCCATTTTTATTATTTGGGGGTGGACCAATTAATATTTTCAACGAGCAGCCTTGGGGCTGCACGTTGAAAATATCAATTGGTCTATCCCACACTTTAACTAAGCAGTCATCCCACTTAATGAAAGTATGACGTACCGTGTTTTTGTGCCGGAAAATCGATTGCTCAAAGGGTTAAAAAACATTTTAACATGTTCAAATTTTCATCTTTATCCAAAACAGAGCACAAAACCTTATCGAGCCTCCCTCTTTCAGATTTTGCACACCTCACCTCCATCAAAACCCATATCTGTAACCTGTAAAATTTCAACGGTTATAGCTGAATTTAAAGGTGACGGTATTGCCGTCAATGTCCTAAACAATTAAATGACGTCGAAGTTTCATGACATTTCACCATTTTATAATCTCTAAAACAATTCAGAGAAAGCTGGTTTTGAGTTTTTCGATTCATCAACATTTTTTGACGTTTTTACAGCTCCAAAACGGTGACATGCATAACTTACTCAAAACCGATTGTAAATATATGAAAGTTCATAACCCTATTCTTGTGTTATAGATCTGGTAAACACCATTTTAACATTTTCGAATTTCGCCTGTATCCACAACAACGTCAGTGTCAATATTACTTCATTATGTTTTAATATCAAATCTTGCATCAAGCTTCCTTCTTTCAAATATTGGATGTATGATCTCCAACAACAAACATATCTAAAAATATGTTACTGACATATGGAAAATTATTAAAGGTCATGACCAAACTTACAGGTAACGTTATTGATGTCAACATCCCAAAAATTAAATAACGTCGGATTCTCATTTACTTTTAGTTTTTTAGAGAGCACAAACAATTAGGAGATAGATGTTTTTCAGTTTTTAGATTTATCGTCATTTTGACGTTTTAACTTCTAAACAAGTATTATCACTCATAGCCTTTAAAGCCCCACAATACCAGAACGATGAATTTAACTTCCTTATTACTTTACATGTAGAAATGAAACTTCACATCACACCGTCGGGAGTTCAGACAATTAATTGAATCAATGACATAGTTATAACATAGGTGACCGCCCTTATTGCCTTCGAAGAATTTCCTCAGAACTTTTCTGTTCTGTCGAATTTTTTCAGTGACCAATTATCCGTTCAATCTTGAAATAATTAACCAGTTTATATTTCAAAACGCGATCAATTTATCTGGATCATACAGCGAAATACTCCTCCACTCACACCCCGGTTAGCTTTTTGGTACTAAAACGTTTTGTTTGCCACTAAAATATCCAGAATGGCTAAAATGTGGATCTGGCTGTTTCGGCCCAGTTTGAACACTGTAAAAAAACCGCCGCATGCATTTGTATTAAAATAATGACACACGAAACACACACTTTACTTTGTGCGGCCTAAATTGTTTCACATTTTGCTCCGACTCAAAATGAACTTCATGTTTCACGTCACACTGTAAATTGATAATTCTGCGAGGCAATACGTTAACATATTGTTTCATTGTTAAAAAGCTGCACAAATCTCGTCAACACGTTACTCTCTAAAATCAGATGGGTTAAAATCAACTCAAATCAACTGGACTGAGCGAATATAAAACCTATTGAGTTCATATTCACTCAACCCAGTTGATTTGGGTTGACTGTTAACCCAACTGATTTTGGAGTGTGCACTTCGACAGGAAGCTATAAAGCGAACCACTTCACTCAATGGGGATACTACTGTGCTGAAGTGGATGGATCGGGGCAGAATTAACCTGGTGGCGACATGCAGGGACGTAGCTAGGGTGTTTCCAATAGGGGATGTAGATTTATGAAAATTCCGACTAGGGATGTATACTTAAAGGGCTACCCACCACTTCACCCCCCCCCCTCCCCGGGAGGGGGAAATTGTTCTAAATGTTGACTCCGAGTGACTTTAACGGTATGTTTTAGGGAATTTTGAGAATATTTCCTAGCAGTTTGAATGACTGCAGCTAAATATCTATATGGATATTTTGAGGTTTTAAGGCAGCACAAAAGCACACAAGTTCTTGTAACAACCAACCATTCTTTGTGCTTACAAAGTTTGAGTAATGAGTTAGCTAACTAACTCTGCCTTTATGTTACAATATGTGTGAGATACTAATTCCAATATACCAAATACAAATGTCTATTGTGAGCACCAAATTGACCAACTTGTTTGTATTTCTACAATTTCTGATATAATTCAAGAAACGGTTTGCAAAATGCTTGTTACACATGAAATTTTAATTAACTGTTTGATGATCATTCCTATAATTAGTGTTTGGAATCTAATATACTACTCAAAGTTTGCTAAGCACCAAGTATACCCAACTACCTGTTTTACATTTTAGTTGTAATATTGTAATGAAAAGTGTATATATTTTTTTATTTAATTATATTTTTAATCATTTAAGTACAGAAATTAGGATTTTATTTGTGTTTGACATTATTTTTTAGCTTTTGAATACGATAACCATGGAAAATGGATATTATTGGTAAAAAAGGAAATTTTTCAATTTGCCAAAAAACTTGACAACGCATTCTCGTGCTCCCAGTCAGGTTCCTGGTGGTCATTTGTGGGATGTTGTTCCATTCTTGGACCAGAATAGCACCACGCTCCTGGACACTTCTTGGCTGGATTGGACGGGCTGAAATTGCAAGCTGCAACTCATTCCAGACATGTTCGATTGAATTGAGGTCAGGGGATCTTGCTGGCCAGTCCATATGCTAAATCCTCTCCCTCTGTCGGTACTCCCCGACAGCATGGGCAACATGAGGACGGGCATTATCGTCCATCAGAATGAATCTATCACCCACTGCACCTACATACAATCTGACGTGGACATTCAGGATCTCATCAATATACCGATGTGCAGTCAATGTACCACGTTCAAGGACCCAGAGCTCTGTACGTCCATCCCTGCTGATGCCACCCCAGACCATGACTTACCCTCCACCATAGCGGTCATGCGGGGCAATGTTGGTTGCATGGAATCGCTCTCCTGGTCTTCTCCATACCCTAGAACGCCTATCTGTGTGGTCTAGATAGTACCTTGACTCACCTGTAAAAAGAAAAGGTCGCCAGTTTTCTCTGGTCCATCCCATGTGATCCATGGCCCATTCATATCGTGCCTGGCGGTGGTTCTGGGACAGCGGAATGCGAATACATTGTCTTCTCGATCGGAGACCACCCTCGTGCAACCTTGTCCGGGTAGTCTGTGTCGAAATATTTATAGATGCATTCTGAAGGTCACTGTGAAGCTGGGTTGCTGTAGCAAAGCGATTCATACGGGCCTGAATGATCAAAAATCGGTCTTCACCTGCAGATGTTGCCATGTCTCTACCACCACCATGCCGTCTTATTGGTGTGCTATACTGCCGAAATCTTGCCCAGGCTCTGGTGATCACCGTATGGTGCACACCAAGGGCTTCACCAGCCTGGCGGTGGGTAGTCCCTTGCCCCACCATCCCTACAGCCTGCCACATTTCTGCTTCAGACAAATGTCTTCTTCCATTTGCATTTGCCTTATTCAATCATTAAATCACAAGGGTTTGTGTTGAAATGAAGATTGAATACCCTACACATGTTATGTACATGTAGACAGTACACGAAAACACCATGAAAATCAAGGGGTACATGCTTTCCATGACTGTCATGAAAAGTCTGCCTGTCAAGAGAGCTAATGTAAACACTGGGGACCATCTCAATACATTCCCCAATCATATCCACCAAACATATCGCAAATGTGTCACAAGCAAATTTCACAACGATGTGTCAAATATTTGTTGCTTCGCAAACTTTGAGTAGTATATTAGTGTGTTGGTGGAAATATTGCCCGTCCGTGGAAAGTGATCTGTCCATGGCGCCCGTACTTTAAACACCATTCTAAAATTCTCCAATTTTCACCTTCTTCCAAAAACAACGTAAGTTTAAAAGTTTTGTCACCATGTTTTAATATCTGCCCGTGTATCAAGCCTCCCCTCTCCTCTCTTAAATGTTGAATAAATCATCTCTAAACAAAACAATATCTAAAAATATGGTATCGAACGGGAAATTCTCAACGGTTATGGTCAAATTTAAATGTGACGTTATTGTCGTTATCGACTATTACACTCGCGCCCACGTCGACACTGCCGACTCAAGAACAGCTACAAACACACTCATTTCGTCACGCCATAGTGGATACCGATAGGCAAAAGCAACGTGCTGCATAAACTCTGGAACAGATGCCGGTATTGGCTGCTGGGTGCTCCTCCCGACCGACTCACAAGAAATTTATTATCACAGAATCAAACACTTAATTATTTATTTATTTATTTATTATTCATTTATTATTTATTTACTTATTTATTTTTTTATTCCATAAGGTTTTTTTGCAAATTTTGTTCAGCCCTATAGCATCACGTATAGATTTCAAGCTATAAAATTATTATTATTATTATTATTATTATTATTATTATTAAAAGTATGCGGTTTATAAGAATGCCAAATTAAGTAAATTTCCTAAAATTTCTCATGACCGTATAGGCCCGGTCTCACAAAAAAGTTGTTCAGTAATACCCAGAAAACAATGGACCATGTTACAACATGCAGTGCAATCGTCAACCAGTTGTAGTATAATATTAATCAGTAATATAAGAAAAGTTAACCAGTAGTGTAATAATTAACCAGTATTCTGAAAGTGATATTAAACACCAGTATATACGCAATTAATAACCACGAAAACACCTTTCGTCACGTTATTGAATCTAACAAATGACATTTGTCTTCGAAGACAGCTTTAGACTGATCATCAAATGATTAAAAATCAATAAGTTGTACCAAAAATTATGGTTTGAGCCACACAACAAACATGGCTGACAGTTTTCGTCGGTGAAAGAGATTTACAGGAAAGATAGCTCCCCTTAATCTTCTGAAGTTGTCAATAAATTTAACCCTTTACCTAACATGAAAAGCAGACGACACTTGCGAAACAAATTCTTGAATAACTATTTTTTTTTCACTTTTTGTCTCAAAAACATAGGTTATGACCCCTCGTTGGAACGAGCTCGTTCCAACGAGGGGTCATAACCTATGTTTTTGAGACAAAAAATAAGGAAAATTAATTGGCGATTTTTGAGACAAGCGCTGGCCGGTTTTGGCCGTTACGTTGGGTAAAGGGTTAACACAAAGGCTTTGGGAGACCTGATGATAGAAGATGAATTCAAGGAGATTCCCCTTCCGAAACTACTTTGATTCCGTTCTAAAATATTCCAATTGTTTTACTGACTTGCCAAAGCAGACGATTTGTCGTTGAATGCAGTACTTACGTAGAGACAGACTGGCGATATTCACAGTGGCAAGGCGGCGAAACATTTACAGCTTTACGGGCAATAAGATTTGATTTGAGATTCTATTCAACTTGAATTTCTGTGCGTGATTCTATTCGAGATTCGACCAGAAACTGAAATTTTAGATTCGAAGCGTCTAGTATTAGATTAACCCTTTACCTAACATGAAAAGCAGACGACACTTGCAAAACAAATTCTCGAATAACTATTTTTTTCACTTTTTGTCTCAAAAACATAGGTTATGACCCCTCGTTGGAACGAGCTCAACGAGCTCGTTCCAACGAGGGGTCATAACCTATGTTTTTGAGACAAAAAATAAAAAAAATAATGAAAATTAATTGGCGATTTTTGAGAATAGCACTGGCCGGTTTTGGCCGTTACGTTAGGTAAAGGGTTAAGTGTTAACGCTTCACCTAACATGAAAAGCAGACGACACTTGCAAAACAATTTCTTGAATAACTATTTGTTTTCATTTTGTGTCTCAAAGACATAGGTTATGACCCCTCGTCGGAACGAGCTCGACGAGCTCGTAACAACGAGAGGTCATAACCTATGTTTTTGAGAAAAAATAATGAAAGTTAATTTGCGATTTTTGAGAATAACGCTGGCCGGTTTTTGCCGTTATGTTGGGTAAAGGTTTAATATTTTAGGAATGCCTTGTGCGACCCATTCCTGAAGTGTTTTCTACGTAAAAAAATTGAAAGTGCGAACAACACTTGTCTTTTCCAAATATCTCTTTGTTGGCCCGGATACGCGTAACACAAATTACGTGCAATATCATGAACAGTCTGAACCTCTTCAATAAAGTCAATACAGAATATATCAGCTCAGTTGGAAAATTAATGCGGACCTGCTAGTGATGCCGTGCTGAGTACTCAATATTTGTTTCAAATTAGAGTGGTGTTTCATGGGGTGAATCCGAAGAAAATATTATTATGTCATTTTTATAGTTCATTTCGGCACTTACATGTTTCCGCCCAACAAGTATATACAGTTGAACACCAGTGGCGAATTCTGTCAAATATGTCTGCCAAGGTTAACCCTTTCAATTGTGAGTTCCCTGACGGTGTACCACGGGATCTTTTGTGACGACTCTGTATTGTATTTTCGGAAGGTTCGGTCCTCAGTTCGGTTCTACAACGCCATGTGGGTGCAGGATTAACTGATTGTTTGTCCTTCTTGACATTTCGTACCACCAGTGGAACATGGGGCCATCTGCAAGGCTGATGCTCTGTGGGTGGCGCCTTGTTATACCCGAGGGACGATTTGTTGTTTTTCAATATCGGCTTAGCTTTTAGTGCTACATTTTCATAAATGTAAATGCTTCTAAATGTCGAAAAGATTAACTAGTGATACAGGATGTACAATTAGAATTCAATTTGGTAGAGCGTAAGCATTACGAGTATAGCACTGTGTGGCGTAGTCAATCTTAAAGTACCTCCAAAACACATTTGAATTCAAAGACGAATATTTCAAAGCCACAAGCACTACAGCTGTCATATCATTCGCGTAAATAACAAATAAAATTGCATACGATTAAAATCTCTGACATCTGAACTGCCAACAAGAACAACATCAACGGCAGCAGCAGCAGCAAAGCCAACGTCCGATGGCACACCCGAAGCTTTTTTCTGTGCCACACTACTGGTGATATCTAAACACATAGTATCAAGGGTTATGTTTCATTGTTTGGGGGTATCTCGGTAGCAAAGAATAGCCCTCGAGTTGGTAAAGAAACACAAGTTTGTTGCTATTTGTAGATCTGTGGACTGTAATTACTATTTTCTATCTCGACTATTTGTCACTCCGTTACTATTACTGACTTCTGTCACTATTATTGTTTCTGGTTTCTACCGTGATCTCCGTCATTACAGCTACTAGCTTCTACAATTTTGCCTCCTATCACTGCATTCATCTCTGACTGATCTCGTCATGATAATCGACTTTCGATAAAGTTATTACCCCTGAAATTATTGTTGGCAAGGAAGCTCCAATTGAGAAGTTTGTAATTGTTGAAAAATCACCTATAGTATTAGTAGAAACAAAGCGAAGTTTCGTTTTTTTACTTTTAATAAACGAAAACAACAGACAGCTCTCATTTATTAAAGGTTACAAAAGGAAACTTGGCTTTTGTGGTAAGCTAATTAGAAGCAACTAAGTAACTGTCCACTTTCCTCTTTGTTTAAAGAGAGTTTTTTACAGTAAGTTTCATGTGTTTGTCCTTCCAAGGAAAAAAAAATAGTAAATCGAGCCTCCTAGACATTATATTCATCGAAAGGATAGTGTACCGATGCGCACGTTGTTGATTTAATGAGGAGAAAAACGTTATAGAACATCAAATGATGTTGAAAGCACTGTTTTCTTATTTTTAAATGTGTTTAAACCGAGAATAATATTTAAACGTTCAAACTATTTGGGGAAAAAATTATAAATAACAGCATCTGTATCTTAAAACTACTCACAGGAAAATGACTGACGTTTGTGATTTGATGTCATATCGATGATACAGCTTCACTAACATTTCTAAATTTCAATTTTTATATCAAATTCCCATCCCCTAGGTGTTAAATTTATTGACAACTTTACAAAATTAAAGGTCTCCATACAGAAAACATGGGATTTAATGCGCACTAGGGCATTAGGGCACTGCGAATCTAAAAGTTTGGATCGAGTCGAATCTGGAAACGAATCAGGCGGCGGATTTTCAATTGATTCGAATCTCGAATTAAATCTCACGACAATTTCCACTCAAGTATTGTATTCAACGGCCACAAGTCTGTTTGGGGAAGTCAATAACAATTCGGAGTATTCCAGAAGGAAATCAATGTAGTAATTTCGAACGAAGAACCTCCCTGAATTCTTCCTTTATCATCAGGTCTCCCGTACAGGGGACCTGACGATAGAAGAAGAGTTCAAGAGGAGACACTCGGTGGGATTTTGAGAAAATTTCCGAATCATCGCAACTCAAATCGAATCGAATTATTGAAACGATTTTGAATGGAATCAAATTCAAAGCTTCGCTGGGCCCCAATCGGTATGGTCAGATTTTTGAAAGGGATTGTGTACAAGGGATTCCGTGCTTCTATCACATTAGACCAAATCTACCAGTAGAGATTTATCTCACCTGATCAACTGAATATGGGAGTGTGATGTTTTCTCATTTAGGTACCGCTCTACAGTTTCGCACTATTGCACAGGTGAAATTCTAAACATAGGGCATATGTTGAAACTAAGGCCATGTAAAATAGAGATATATTTTTAGTATCAGATATATGATTACATTAGGCTTTTTGTTGGATTAGAGAATCTGAAGTTTTGGTCCCAAAGTTGGAGTCTGATACATGGGGGTAAATTACCAGATGAATTATGGGAAACAGTGGCTTCGAAAAATTGGTTATTTTTTAAAATGTAATTTTTACACGGGTTTGTTACCAGACAGGTAACTAAAAAATGAAACGGAAACATATAAAATTCTTTTTGCATTTTAGAAACAGAGGATGCTCTTCCCCAGGGGTAGGTAGGTGGCGTTGGTGGGAAAATTCTGCTTTTGAGACTGCTGGGTGGCTGAAAATGACTGGTTTCAGCATTTTTTTATGCAATTTTTCAGGTTAAGTCTTGCCTTTGACAATAAATTATTCCACCCATATTCAGATTGTTTATTTCTACTTAGCCAGATAGTGATATATGTTTTTTGTGGATTTGGGAAATGTAATACATGTTATGGGTTAGATAACTAAGTTACAGAATATTTGCATTTGAAGAGAATGTATGTTATGTCATTTTTGGAAATGCCTGGAAACTATGGAGCGTAACGTTAGACTTCCTGGGACAATCTGCTGACTGTAAGTGATGAACTCAGTTTAAATGATGCTAAATTAAAGTAACCACCCTGTTGTGACTGTTGGTGGGCATGCATGTTAGTAGCCTCCAGTTTTCATTATTGCCTAATTTCTATGTTTCTGTCATTTCATTCTATGCCTCCTGTTCGTGGCTCGAGACGATACATAAATGTTTGATAAGCAAATAATAAATAAACAATTAATTAAATAAATAAATAAATAAATAAATAAATAAATAAATAAATAAATAAATAAATAAATAAATAAATAATTTACCCATTTTCCATTTTACAAAAACTAGTCGAACAAAATCATTGATTTCATAAAGTGACAAACAGGGCTGACTGGCTGGGTGGCTGATTGAACTTCTGGCATGGTGTGAAGACTGTCGGTCGGGTTAGATACAAGAGGGCTGGCTTTCAGATTTGCCAAGTCAATGACATAAATTCTTGAATGATTGCTGGATGCCCCCGGTGGATGACTCCGGAATTCTTGAATGATTGCTTTTAGGCGAATTCACATCTCTTGAAAATCAACTATCAAGGTGGATGGGGCATTGTTAACCCTTTACCCAACGTAACGGCAGTAGTAGTGTATGTTCCCCTACAGGTCTATTCTGGATGACCTCGGTGGATGACCCCGGAAGTGACGTCATGTCACGTGACGTAGTGGCACCATGTTGTGTTGTCATGGTAACCCGCGTGAGCGGCCATGTTGTGACGTCATCTCCATAGTGATACGTGGAGTTAGTGCGCATGCGCAGCGCGTGTTGTTAGGGTGATAGTGTTTCCGTCGTCCATTTTGTATACTGGAGGCCGCCATCTTGGTTTCTATGGTAGCACGTGATTGCTATGCTACCTAAGGCCTACAATAGGACAGGGGTATGTTCGGAGGGTATGTTCGATTGAACAGGGGTAAATCTGATTACCACAAACAACCCGACAATCCCTCCAAAACACCAAAATCCACCCAAAATCGTCGAGTCGTTCGAGGAGTCACTCGAACGAGCAAATGCTCGTTGGCTCATTTGCTCGATGGGATTCGAGTCGTTCGAGCAATGACTTTTCAGTAACTGCTCGATGGCTTATAAGGGATATTTGGGATAGGTATGTCTTGTGGTACAGGTAATAGTATCCTCAGATAAGTATCCTCTAAAAGGTATCCTCGATAGGTATCCTCAAATAATACAATACCTGGGCCATAGGTATCCTCAAATACTGAAATGAGTCGTCGAGTCGTTCGAGGAGTCACTCGAACGAGCAAGTTCTCGTTGGCTCATTTGCTCGATGGGATTCGAGTCGTTCGAGCAATGACTTATCAGTAACTGCTCGATAGCTTATTGGCCTTGGGACTGTTTTTGTTATACACAAGGGAGATAACCCTGCATACAGATTATGGGAAATCAAGCAATCTGATTGGTTATAAATGATCTAGATAAATGAAACAACAAGAGTACTTGGAATAGGGTCAGAACTAACAAGAATAGACAAGAAATAGCTAAATATAGTAATATTAAGATAAACTGTTCCAAATAATAAGCTCTTCTACGCTACTGGAGTATACTCCAGAACAAAGGAACACGCCTAGGTAGACATAAACTATTGCATATATAGATAGAAGCAGAGAATTCTGGGTAATGACCAAAGGAATGTGTCTTTTAATGGGAACAACGTCATGGGATAGGGATCCAAAAAGGGAATCTGGGCGAATTCAAAGCCAGAACATTACTCCTGTTCAATCGAACGCACCCCTTATACCCCCTTAGTACTAAAGCACTACGTGCTAAGCCGATAAATTGGGGAAATAAAGTCAATGTCGGTGATTTTGGGTGGATTTTGGTGTTTTGGAGGGATTGTCGGGTTGTTTGTGGTAATCAGATTTACCCCTGTTCAATCGAACTTACCCTCCGAACATACCCCTGTCCTATTGTAGGCCTTAGGTAACATAGCAATCACGTGCTACCATAGAAACCAAGATGGCGGCCTCCAGTATACAAAATGGACGACGGAAACACGTATCACCCACACAACACGCGCTGCGCATGCGCACTAACACCACGTATCACTATGGAGATGACGTCACAACATGGCCGCTCACGCGGGTTACCATGACAACACAACATGGCGCCACTACGTCACGTGACATAACGTCACTTCCGGGGTCATCCACCGGGGTCATCCAGAATAGACCTGTAGGGGAACATACACTACTACTGCCGTTACGTTGGGTAAAGGGTTAACAATGCCCCATCCACCTTGATAGTTGATTTTCAAGAGATGTGAATTCGCCTAAAAGCAATCATTCAAGAATTCCGGGGTCATCCAGAATAGACCTGTAGGGGGACATACACTACTACTAACGGCCAAAACCGGCCAGCGCTATTCTCAAAAATCGCCTATTAATTTTCATTATTTTTTCATTTCTTGTCTCAAAAACATACGTTATGACCCCTCGTTGGAACGAGCTCATCGAGCTCGTTCCAACGAGGGGTCATAACCTATGTTTTTGAGACAAAAGATGACAAAAATTAGTTATTCAAGAATTATTTTTGCAAGTGTCGTCTGCTTTTCATTTTAGGTAAAGGGTTAAGAGATGAATTATTTCTTCTTTTATTGCTCCGTTGATATTATGTGGTAATGTGACATATTTATGTAAAACAAATACAACACACATGTTGGCTAATTATGAAGTAATGGCATGGTTTTGATTTAATTTAAGAGGCAATATTTTGATATTGATTTAACTGAAATGACTCTCAGAGTAAAATTGATTAGATTAGCTTCTCCATATTCCTCCTGTGATAAGATTTTATATACAGTTTTGTAATGGTGCCAGTTAGTTCTACCTTTCATCGAAAACAGTATGATCGTTATTGCAAAAAACAAAATTCTCTGACAGACAAATTATCTATTACCTGCATACCATGTATCGCCTTTGAGACGTTGATGGTACATGTTTAAATGATCCTATGCTCTGAGTAAGGACCGTATTATGTAACCAACCTGACTCTGCTTGAGATCTGTATCATACACTGAAAGCGAAAATGAGCACAATTGCTACGTTAAATATGTACAGTTGATCCCATTATTCTCTCCATCGACGATATCTATAATTGGTGACCACTGGCGGGGAATGGAATATTTCGTGATTCGAGAAGGAAAATATGGAAACCAACAATTTCTGGCACAAGATGAAATAGTCCTTTTTAAAATGTGTCTGAAAAACCACCATCTTACGCCCAAGAAATAATCACGGTCGAAATAAAATTTGTGTAACCCAGGCCTGAAAAAATACGCAAACGATCGTTTAGTTTACGTGGATGATACTTCAGTTTCAAAATAAGCGACCGAAATACGGGTTACGATGAAATAATACGACATGAATTAAATTCCTAACCCTAGTGTTCTGCCTATCTTACTTGACAATCAGTTGCGACTAACTCGACTCAAATGTTTCGCATTGCAAACCCATATGAATAGAATGGCATGCCGTTTACATATAACTTAATTTTTGCCAAAATAAATAGCAGTTAGTAACCATATAATCTCGCCAAAAAGATATCGCGAGTTAGTTATTGCTATTTATTTTGGCAAAAATTATGTTACGGCGTAAACATCATGGCTGCTGTAGTAGTACAGAGAAGGCGTCAAAGCGGTAGAAAGAAAGAAAGTCACAGAAAAAAGCAGAAAAAAAACATTTGTGTAGGAACAAAAGTCATAAGGAAAAAAAAATTAACAATGTCAATTTTTTATTCATCAAACTTACATGTATCACAGTAAGCATCACAGTATATACAGTATATCGCAGTTCATTTTTGTTGCATACTCAGGACACTTTTATTGCATAATTCAGTCTATATTATTGGTGGTGTATTATTGGTCAGTTCATTTTTGTTACATAATTCAGTCTATATTACCGGTGGTGTATTATTGGTCAGTTCATCTTTATTACATAATTCAGTCTATATTACCGGTGGTGTATTATTGGTCAGTTCATCTTTATTACATAATTCAGTCTATATTACCGGTGGTGTATTATTGGTCAGTTCATTTTTATTACATAATTCAATCTATATTACCGGTGGTGTATTATTGGTCAGTTCATTTTTATTACATAATTCAGTCTATATTACCAGTGGTGTATTATTGGTCAGTTCATCTTTATTACATAATTCAGTCTATATTGTTGGTGGTGTATTATTGGTCAGTTCATTTTTATTACATAATTCAGTCTACATTATTGGTGGTAGTTCAGGAGGATATTCCAACCTATTCCACGAAGAAAATCTGACAATGTCTCCCGACCTTGAAGCAAATCATTGCCCAAGTTTCTGCCCCCGTTGTTACATATGAATATCAGGGGCGGCGGAACGATTTTGAAAGTGTGTGTGTGGGGGGGGGGGGGGGGGGGGGAGGGAGGGGAGCAGGATCTGGCGATGGTTGGTCGTCGGTATGACGGGCCGACCATGGTTCGGTTCGTGGTACGAAACTTTTAAATTCCAGGGTCCCAAAACCCCCATTTCCATGCACCTGAGCGGATATTTTGAGATTTTTCAGGAGATGTATTTGAAAGATTTCACATTTTGAGAGCCGTTAAAAAACGTCAGTAAAGCATACAGGTGAAATCTGTTTTTCAGCGTTGGTCGTAACGACCAAAGCTGATAAATAGACCTCACCTGTATGCTTTACCAGGCGTTAAGAGAAATTATACTTCTGTGGATTATCTTGTCTGGGGTGGATTTGGTACTTGTATGTCTGTAAGATTACGATCTATTTCAGTTAACCGATGTTTTAACAAACTGTACACATTTTAGCGTTTGCTGCCACTTACTGCAAAAAATGATCCGAAATCCATCGAAACTGAACCAGTACGAAAGAAACATATGGGAGAGGCTCTGGATCCGCCCCTTGTTTTACCAGTCATTGGTTGTGTTAAAATATATGCATACAAAAAAAATGGCCATGCTGACCCCCCCCCCCCCTTCCCCCCGTTTCTTCCGCACCTGAATATAGCGTTACTGAGCTCTTCGTTGAGGTTGGGTTCCGACAGATTTTGGCTGATAACTGTCTGTACAGTTACAGCCTCACGTTAGAACCACTCTACTAGCCCTCTACTATAGAAGTATGATAGGGTCCAACAGGCTGAAGAACTTATTGTTCCACCCTTCACAGATGTTATTGGTGCGTGGTTTATTATTCGTGATGGCTTCATGTACATTCCAAAGTTGAGGTGGAAACATGGGTTGAACGCGTCATATGCTAAGAGGCTGTGGAGCATCTACTGTAGGCTTTATTTCCTACATTCGTCAAAGCACCCAAACCTCTTTTCCAATAGGTTACCGCCGTGTTGAATAGCATAACGTGCTAACGGGTTACGATGTTAAATCTTTATTTCCAGTACTGGTAAAAATAACTGGTATTTATTATATGTTTCTTCACATCTATTTTGAAACATGAAGTGTGGAACTTAAGTATTTTCAGGCTTTTGTTTTTCACATTTTATCAAAATAAAAAGTGTCATTAATTGTGGGAAAAAATAATGTGCTTTTAATTTTGTCATGGATCTGTATGAGATAATAGTTCATCCAGGAATCCAAAGTAGACTATTACAGTACGCCCGCCGTGGACTGGTCACTTTCCACGGATGGGTAACATTTCCACGGACGTCGGTAGGGCATGCCCCAAAGTTCAAAACATCGTTTCTTCTTTCATTGGTGAACGTTCTGAGGTCATCCACATGGACTTTTAGGGAAATGTGGCATAAAGAGTGCATGCTATGGGGAGCTATCCGGGGGATCTATTTGTCACAATGTGGCAATGAAATTCGGAAATTCATTATGTCGTTGAGCTGAGGAACCACGTAAATGGGATAACAGTATAAATGTTCTGGTTCATACTTTCTTGTTGATAAATCCGAGACCTAACATCAAATCTTGAGAGCTTCCCTAGAAATACTGTCATGGGTTCGAGTTAAATAAGATTTACATTGTTGTTTTCCCAAAACTCATTTCAGCTTCACCGTATGCATGAAAATTCCTTTATGTAAAGCAGAGCTTTCCTTGGTGGGGGGGGGGGGGGGGGGGGGGTGGATCTCCCGACGACCAGGTTAATGGGAGGGGGAGAACACCCCCCCCCCCCCATTCTCGACCAATTTCAAAACTGGAAATGGATGAAAGTTTCTGTTACTCAGTAGGAATTAGGTTGCATTTTCAGTTTGTTTTATTTATTGCAACTTAGAAACGAAGGGAAAGAATTAAAATGGGTGTTCATTGTAACATTCACAGAGAAGAGTGGTTGGTTTTCTTTTGAAAGGCTGTTTGTTTTGTATGGTGTAGTTTTACCAACCGTCCCAGAGGTATTTTCCACAGATATGTTCTAAACTGATACAACCATCTAATGCAAATCATAGGGTGTCAAAGTCATTCGTCATATTTCAATCCGCAATTAGCTGTGATTAACTACATAAGTCCAACGACCAACTGATCGACGTGTGTGATAAATTCTGAAAAATATCATTAGTGCTAGACTTCAGACCATTATCGGCTATTCGCGCTGCATGGGGGGATTTAGATTGTGGTATTACAACATTGTAGACTATCGTACATTCATTTCTCACGTTCCGAGCTGTTGGAGTAGATACCCACCGATCTCCGGCACTTGGTGATTGCGATGTTATTCGGTTTGCTAATTAATAGCTCTACTAAAAATCGATGTCTAGGTGTTTCCAGAGTACACTTCTCTCCCATCCATTCCTATTGTATTTGAAGAAACCCAATACAGTTTGGGCGATATATAATCTCTGATTCAATTACACATTCTCGAGTAATTTGTAGTTTCTTATTCGGATGTATCGTTTGAATGAAATTAATTTCCGAGACCTGTCATTCCGGGTTTCTGATGAGGCAGAGTGTGGAATGACAGGAATGCGCTGCATGACATTTTCAGTACCTACATTATCTAAAAATTGATACCCAGCAATATCCATTATGAAAAAGGGGGTAGCAAGCGCAAATGAAAAACTCTTATCAAGCGGTAGAGATGATTTCACTGCTGGTGGGTGAGATAGTGGTATGGGGAAACAGGGATCGAGAATGAAAACATTCAGTCCAAAATCGCCCAATTCAGTAGACCAAGGCGCCATATGGAATGCTAAAGCATTGTAAATGGTGCCTTGTTCCACTCAAGGGACGCGAACTGTCTTCCCGTAAGTGTTTCGGTATGAACCTGAAACTGAAGAAACAGTTTGAGCAGTTTGTGTGTTGGCGAGGAATGCGCTCGACTAGCTACATTTTTATTTTGTATTATTTCTAAATATACAATAGAAGAGAGCTATGGCCAGTAATGGCCATAGCTCTCTTCTATTGTATATTTAGAGCAAGACAAAGCCCCCAAATGCTCTCCAATATAAGGGCTACATACGCTACAAATGCCTCAGCTTCGCACTTAGAGCACTTAATTTGCAAAATTTCGTCGGGGTAGGTCTAATCCGAACTAGGATCCTCTGATCGTTGTTCCCTCCTCCAATTGCTATTCAGGATGATCGTAGTTAGGTCCTTGGGAGGCCGTCAAAACAACACACAACGGCTTTTTAAATATCATCTTTGACCCCCCCCCCCCTCCAAAATAAAAAAAAAACAAAACTGGCTAGGGCACCCCTTATTATAGAATCCTAGCTCATCGTCCGGATTTGGGAACATTATGCTTCCTGAAATCTGATTTTCATGTATTCGGGGAGAACATTTCGTGTATTGTAGTGTTAACCCTTTGTGGACAGAGGCCGCCACAAATTCGGCCATTTGCATTGCTGCTAAATAGTGATTACAGTCGAAATATGCAGAGAATCAAACACGGTTGCCGTTATTCGCCCCTTTAGGAAATTGTGTTTTCAAATATTCTCAAAAATGTTATTTCCGGACATCGGGGGATAGAATTTGGTATTTTGTGTAATGATGTAATCATCTTGTGGGCAGTGAGGGTTCAAGTCCAGACTGATACATGCATCTGATACTGAATGCTAATATCACTCTTCTTGTATTAAGCCATTCTTTAGGGGAGGAACTTATTTGTTCAAAGGGAAGATAAACAATTCCTTCACTTTTATAGCAACAGAATATTGGTATGTTGATAATATTTTCAAATACGTTATACAGAAGACGATGTTCCAGGTCACCAGAAGTAAAATGTCATCACTCAGGTGTCGACAATCAATACACAGAATGACAAACGTGTGTGAATGGGTTAATCGATATGGCACGAGTGCCAGCCCGGAAGGATAGAACGAGAGAAGAAGAAGAATGGTTTCACGTGCCAACGGCGCGCAGGGACGGTGTGGGGCAAGCCCCTTTCGACCCTCAGTGAATGTATAAGTATTTGGTCATGTCTGAGCGTGGTAAAGGAAGGAATGAGAAGGAAGGAAACAACTTATCCACGTCTATGCGTTTTGCGGCTCTTCTTTTTAGGAGGTGGCTATGATGGTGATATGGATGTTGAGTGTAGCTGTTGATGGTTTGTGTGCAGTTGATTCCTTTTTTTCAATTAGTTCTAGAGCCCATTTGGAGATTTCATTGGAATGTTTCATATAATCTTGTGACTCGGCCAGGACTTGTTCGCTTTTATCTATTAGGTTCTTTATGTTCTTTATGCATATATTGTCTGAGGTCTGTGGTGGCTGATCCGCTGTATCTCCCTTGCTCGGGCTATCCGGCAGAGAAGAAAGAGGAGGAGTGAGGGTGGGAGGTGGTGAAAAGGCAACTTCCAGTTCATCCTCAATCTCCAACTGTACCGACTCGGGAGCCGGCAGTTGGTTGGGTATGCCTGTGGGATTAGGAGGGGAACTGGCGGCAGAATCCAGAACCTCCACCCCCTCACTCACCTCTCTCTTCTTATTCCGGAAGGCCTCCAAGCGCCGGACATCCCTACGCTTGGTCGACGAACTCTTCTTTCTTTTCTTCTTTTCTCTCTCTTCAGGGCCTCCGTGCCCCCTCGGGTGAAGACCAGTGTGAGAGGGGATCCTCTCACCAAATGTGCTACCTCTCCCCGAAGAGGGTGGTGTTGTGATGTTAGAGTCCACTTTGAATTCAAGCTTCAGATGGAGGCTCATGACTATTTCCTGGATAGTCCAGGAGATAGGGCATGAGACGCCCAGAGCTGAGATGGCTTTCACTAGTCTATCAGGTAGTCCCATAGCTGTCCAGGTGTTCACGCTCTGAAGTGAGATGTGTGAATGTGAAAAGTGTAGAACGAGAGGCCACAGACCTCGAATTTTATCCTTCCGTGATGGCACAAGTGCCATATCGATTAACCCATTCACACGCGTCTGTTATTCTGTGTTTATTACACGCCTTCACGACTATAAAACAATTATCAGAAGGACAATCAGCAATTCATTTGACAACTATCAGCAAGAAGAATACATTTTATCTCCAACCAAATTTACAAGGGGAACCCGTGTTGCTATTTCGTTCCCTGAGTTCCAATGTGTTCTATGTGCCTACTGGCACATAGAACACATTGGAACTCAGGGGACGATTTTTAGCTATCGCTAGCGAATCAGATTGTAATTGCGGTGCACGATTTGTGGAAAATTCCTGTGAAATCTTGCTTCTTTATAAAAATAGTCCATCAACGATTTCCATTCAGAACATATGTGCGGAACAGATTTTCATTTTCCGCATGGTTTAGTGTTGCTGTAGATGGGGATATCATAGAACAGGTGTGTAATAAATTAATTTTCGACCTAGAGCGATCGTCCACTGAGTTCCAATGTGTTCTGTGTCCCTACGTCGGTAGGCACGTAGAACACATTGGAACTCTGTGGACGCGATGGCAAGAATGTCGACGGCACAAAACAATAAGTGTTTCTCTTTTTCTTTGTACTATAGGGATCGTGGAACGATTTTGGAAGTGAAGGTCTGTTTCGAGTTTTTGTTGCGTGTGTTGTGGGGAGGGGGTAAGCGTGGGTATGCTTTTGTGTGATTTTCATTTAAAAGTCATTCACTTGAATTAACTGGTGAGTAGAATGTTTAAAAGAGCCGTCAAATTCCATTCCTACGTTCCACTTACGAGTGAACTCAAGCTGACGATTTCAGTTGTTTTAAACATTCCACCTGCGCGCTAACTCAAGTTGGTGATTTCCTCCAATACGAGACGAGACGCAAAGTGAAGTCGTGAATAGCTGCAGGTAAACACATCACCATAGTTTATATATGATTGAACGTATTGGACATGTACTTTGCTTCCACCTGTTACTACCAAGAACTACCGGCTCCACGGTGCTTGTACTATCCCCACCGAAACCTACGGCAGCGGAACAGAGGGAGGGGGTTAGGCCCCTTTTTATCAAACAGTGCCCTGTCTTCAGAAATCAGACGTTCCTCCTAGGATAGACGGGGATATCACACGTGAACGTCCAAGCCTTTACACAAATTGACACTCGCCATTCCGCTGTGACCCAAATTAAATCTAAATTTAGTGTCCGTTTTCCACGCTGTGCAATGTATTGATTGGCATTGAGTTACTCCCCTTTGAATGTGTTTACTCGTGGTTGAATATTTGTAACATTTCGGACTTTTCATTATCTATTAACGCTTTACCTAACATGAAAAGCAGACGACACTTGCAAAAAAAAAAAAATTCTCGAATAACTTTTATTTTCATTTTTTGTCTCAAAAACATAGGTTACACACTAAAAATTAAAGTGTTAAAACTGACACTTTCAAGGTGTTAAACCCATTCTAACTCTTACCCATGTGTCTAGCATTGCTGGTTCTTCCAGAACCGTCCATAATTTGATTTGCGCTTGGTGGGTACATAATTAAAAGGACACAACGCAGATGACGCGGATCAGGCTCGAGAGTTCGAGCCTGATCCGCGTCATCTGCGTTGTTTCCTTTTAAGTGTCGCGACATTACACTTGTCAAGTGGTATTATTGTAGCACCTGTCAAGTTCTGGGATATCTGCACCTGAACAAAGTGCTAATTCAGCACTTAGTAAGTGTTAAATACAGCACTTCAAGTGTAGTTTTTAACACTTTAGTTTTTAGCGTGTATGAACCCTCATTGGAACGAGCTCGACGAGCTCGTTCCAATGAGGGGTCATAACCTATGTTTTAGAGACAAAAAATGAAAAAAATAATGAAAATTAATTGGCAATTTTTGAGAATAGCGCTGGCCGGTTTTGACCGTTACGTTAGGTAAAGGGTTAACCCCCTCGCAAACCACAATGCATATGATAGGTGTACGCCGATAAAACAGGACACTGTTCTACACTGACATTCGCACGAATTTCCGTATAGTATAGTGCTCTGGTTTATGTTTTCCCCCGCCCCACTTTTAAAAGGTCGCCGCTGCCCGAAATTATCATATAAATTTCTGATAATACTGAATACCGTTAAACAGCATGCTGATTATTATCAAGGATCTTATTTACGATTAAATGTGCTTTGTTGTTGCAAAACCTGTTTTGGAGTTTATAACCCGAATTACTGAAAAGTTTAATTTTCCAACTGCATGACTGTGTCTGTGAGATAGCTAGACAACAACATTAACGGATTAATTCATTTCTCACCGTCTGGGCTAGAAGATGGGAGATACAAAAGGATCCCGTTCCCGGGACAGGACAGGCGGTGCCCTACTTGTTTCGTGGAAGTGGGGGGATGAAATGCATTTCTGCCTGTACTGTTCTCTATACAACAAGGAACGATAACACGGCTGGAACCTGTGCTTCATGAGACTTTCCAGCGGAAGAACCGAAATCATTACTGACTCTTTTGTGGATGTTTGACAGCGATATTACTCCATTGATGATGCAGTTTACACATGATGCCTTTCAGCGGAGGTGTGAGGTTGCCGATTCTCCATTGCTGCCATTGCTCCCTTTTTCCATAACTCAGTCCTCATTAGTTTTAAAAAAAAGGTACAAGAAAAAAATTCCCCTCATTGTTTGTATGTACGCATGAGCGCGTGCATGTACGATTGTTCAATGTTTGACTGTCACTGTTATTTTTGTCTTTTGTCTTGTCTATACCGGCCCCATTCCTTATATCACCTCTCGCTCCAGGGTTGATCGAAACAGATCAGCTATACCTGCGCCCGACCATTCTCAAACCATTAACTATACCCACACTAACCCATTCTCAAGCCCCATATTTGCCTTACCCATCCCAGAGACTATAACACTCCTTAGCCCATGTACATCCTGGGGGCAGCATACCAGCTAGATCGCCTCGCCAAGACCACCCCCCCCCCCCCCAGTGGACGCCCTCCAACCTATGTTTAGCCAATCTCAAGCAAGACGGTCGTCTTTGTATACCCCGGGAGCCCGTCCACACCTAGCCAATGGGGCCAGGGAAGTGGGTAGTCGAGGACAAATTTGACCCCGTAAAATCAGAAAGAAGGAAAGGTTGGAGTGTTTCGAAATTGCTCGAGATACCAAGCCAGAGTCCTCCTGGGATCAATGGGCCCATTCTACAAAAGTTCCTTCCCCATCACCGCTGTGGTCAACTGGCTCTATTCTCCCAGAGAGCGAGACCCTTGAAAACCTAGCTCCACGAAAGATGGCGATCTGCACTGTACTGCGTCTCCCCCAGAGTGGTCAAATATTTTGAGGATGCCCTAACAGGGCATGGTCTCACCCCGATCAGACGACGGAAAATACAAGCGTTGGAAAAATGGGTTCATATAACTGGCACCACAGTTGTTGGCATGGCAGGACTCGAAGAGATCCCCAAGTGGGTCATTATCGTGTAAGGCATCGCCGGTAGGTACATATGCAGCAGGGGAAATTATCTGCTGGAGCACTGACACGTAGAACTCGTCGTCCACAGCGGCCATGCCTGTCCGTAAGACCTTCACTTCCCACAGACCAGACAGCTTCACATCTATGAGGGTGACGCCTCTCTGTATGGGACGCCATAAGACTTGCCACCCAAAATGAACATGTTTTAGTACGGCTCCTGGATGGTCGTTCAGAGAACTACAGGTAGTTCAATGTTCAGGTAGTTCGTGATCTAAGATGGCTGGGCCTACAGAATACAGGAAAAACGTGACTCTATAATCGAAACATGTATTCATTTAGGAGACGAAACTCTAGCAGACATAAATCACGCAGCGCAGTCATGGCGAGAAAAACAATGGTTGGAAGACGACTCCAGCCTCCTTCCTGAATGACACGCAAAGAGCCTTGTAAAACATAGACATGGTGGTCTCTGGTACGTAAAACAGTATCCCATTGACGACATCATCTGCATCGACATGAAGGCGGGCCATCCCGCTAGCTTCTAGGACTTGGGCACAACCCAACTTCTGGAGCTTCGATCATCCAAAAGCCAAAATGATGCGCATAGCTGTCAATGGTGCTTCGCTCAAAGACACAGGTGCCGGTTTCGCTCAAATAAGTAAGTGGGAGTTTGACCCAAGAGCACACCCCGTAATCCCTGCATGGTTCGGGAATGGGGTGTGGGTCATTTCGAGGAGCAGGGCTGGACATAGGCGGTCCTCCTCTCATATATGTCTCACTGAGTCCGGTATCCTAACCGAGTTGGAGGTAGGAGAAGCCATCATCGCTTTCGAACAACAGAATGAAGTATGGCTTCCTGAAGATCGCGACCAGGGCTGCATCATCATCGGAAAGTTCATTCAGGATGCAAAAGCTAATGATAAGCGCCTCGCTCACCACCTGCACACAGACCATGGTGAACAAGGTTATCGTGCGTCGTTAATACTCTTTGGGTAATGTTCGATGGTCTCAATTCCACACCAGAAAAAGCTATCTATCTTTTTCTGGTGTGGAACTGCATGCACACAAACCTCCATTTGGTACCCCCCTGTGTCTGCTAATTAAATTTTGTTGAAAAAAACACACGCATATTAGGCGATAACTTTAAACAGGTTACGTCGACATGGGCACAAGGTTCTGTTCGACACAATGGATATACGAATTCTCTTTTAAATTTATTACTTCAAAGGTTCAGCGAACTGTTACTTCTCTTTAACCTCAGATTCAATATATCTCATTAAGCTTAATTACCGATAACGTGCAGTCCAGTCATATTGAATGTAAATATCTGATTGACCAAATGAAGCAATAGACCAAATCAAATTGAATATAGCTAAGCTTGAGGTCACCTTGTGTCGATTATCTTGTTAAACATGTCCCATGACAAATGACCCATCCAGCTGTTAAGTGATGAATCTGTAATTTTCTGTCACCCACTAATCATTATAGGGAGTTTGATCACAGTTGAAATGTGAACCTGTTTGTTTGATAATTGATCTATTGGTTACAAAATCGTAAATGTTTTTACATTGTAAAGGTGCTATCACTTTACTACACCTTGAGCATTTTACCATGCAGAAATGCAAATCATACCATAAAGAAAAATAAATTAATAAAATAAAACAATGCAATGAAGATGTGACTTTTTTCACCATTTACACAACGTAAGGGCAACAAAGATTCACAAAACATCACAAAAATCCCAATTCAGATGCTATTCGGTTTTTCATTTTTCTCTAGCTCAAAAGCATATAAGACACTAAACAACTCAACCCTTTCCCAACGTAACGCACAAAACCGACAAGGGGTATTAAAAAAAACACACATTCCATTTTCATTATTTTTTTCATTTTAGCTTGTTCCAATGAGGGGTCATAAGCTATGTTTTTGATGCAAAAATGAAAAAGAAATAGTTCTTCAAGAATTTTATTTCCAAGTGTCGTTTGCCTTTCATGTTTGGTAATGGATTAAAAGTCCTTTCTGTTCAAGTCGAAGGGCTGTACGTTTCAGTTTAAAAATCCATTCTATTTCCAGACGTCGTCTTTGTTCGATCGCACTAGGTCCATCGGGTTCCGAGTTTGCAACCTGCATAATGTGATAGCTCAAATACGATAGGGGATTAGTACGATTGGGGATAAGGGGGGGGGGGTTAGGTATTAAAAGGTTTGGCCACAGAAGTCCTCCGCTTGTGAGATGTATCGGCAGAGTGTTCATTTATGCGTGTCTTGAAATATCCAATTGACGATTCCAAGGCTTGAGTGTGTTCAGTAGTGTTGGATTCCACATATTCTTTTTTAGCTTTGAACAGCTGATTAGTGGCGGTAGTGTTGTCTAGCTCTCACGAACATAGCTTGTGACCCGTCATAGGAAAGAACTCGATAAGCTCGTTCCAATGAGGGAGCACAACCTATGTTTTTGAGACGGAAAATGAGAATGTTTAGTTATTCAAGAAAATGGGTTTTTACTAGTATCGATTATTATTCGTGTTGGGCAAATGATTATTTATTTATTGGTGTTAAGGTCACATACTTATGCACAATGGCTAATCGCGACCATGGCAGTTTTACGGGTGGAGGGAGCCGGAGTACCCGGAGAGAACCACCGAACATGGACGAGCAACTGCCAGCTCCTCAACATTCTAACTCTGTTCAAGCTCCGCTCAAGCAGTGTTACAGCGGTTGAAGACATGTGCATCATCGACGTACAGTACGCCTTAGTACACGGCGGCATCGTGCTCCCATGTAAGCAACCGGGATAAAGTGACTTGACCAAGGACACAACGCGGGTCGTGGGCAAATGATTAAATATAGAATATACCCATAGTAGTTTGGAGTGCCACATGTTCACCACGAGTGGTGAAGTGGTGTTAACCGCGAGCCTTTGGCGCGCGGTTAACACCAGGTCACTACGAGTGGTGAACATTTCGTACACCAGGCTACTTTGGGTATATTTTATTTATACCATGATCTTCAGATTAATAAGAGTTTATATACTGAATAAATAAATATTCACACGTGCGATTCTGTTTTTATTTACATGAGCACCGGTGGGCGGTACTTCCGCTGGCCATTTTATCGCCGAAAGGAAATAGAAAAGAAACGCGCAAATTACGGAGCCTTTTTTCATTTCAATAACATACTATTTCGAGTTATGGATGCTTTATTAACATAAGACAACGTTGATAACTTTTAGTATCTTATGAGGTAAACTTATTTAAAAACGTAATAAATAATTGCCGGTCTCATTTCGCTCTTCACGAGGCGAAGAGTGATAAATTTAGACAAGTTTGCATTCGAGGCGAGGTCTCCGAAGGTCAACTTGGATGTAGTTCCAATGCAGGTGTAAAGTTTAACTACTGAAATCCCAGTGCTGGAGTGTTCACCACGGTTGGTGTGTAAAGCTAAAATTTATGTCATAGGTTTTTTATATATAGTAGAATAGGTAATCATGGTATAAATTACATTTATCTGCTACTCTCGTCACTCAGTACATAATTTTGTGGTGAACTATTTGCTGGTATATACATTTTCGTTCACTGCTTTCGCCTCCCTCCACCCCCCGCACAAATATAGCTGCTATTTTTATTTCCTTTTAAATAGACTACCGATGCTGACCCTGCATTCACTTTCTTGTTAATTGGGGTTTCCTCGCGCGCTTTATAATTTCAAGGAAGAAAACTCTATCGAAAGACGATTTTCATGACTACAAAAGTTAGGGATGCACGACCATCATCGTCTATACATGATACCTCTCATTTATTATATGGGAGCGCAGTTTTGTTTTGCAAATGCACTCAAGGTCGAAAAGTGATCGCGAAATGTGCGTTGTGTTCGTGGGCAAAATACTTAATTCAAATTACCCTAGTGAAAGCACAATGGCACAGTGTGCTAAAACGTACAGCACGTTGGTATGTGCTATCAGTCATTGCCAAACACTGACTGTGCCGGATTATCAAGCTTGAGAGACCGATACTTACTCGTCGCTGCTCAATGGCACTCTCCGGCCACTTCGGCCACTCCGGCTTCCTCTCTCATTAAAACTGCCAGCAACAATATGACCATTGCTGCTGAAAATGTCGTGAGCGACTAACAACAACAAAAGCAACAAGCAACAAACCGGCTATAGGTGAAATTTCCACTCGATTGATAGTTGCAATTCACTCTATTCTCTCCGCATATTCTATTTCTAAACGAGTGGTCATTATACGACGTGGGTAAACTACATGGCAATACGCTGAGATTAAAGGGATTTTAAAATGGAAAACAGCTGTTCTGGTGATATCATGCGCTATTACTTAATTGCCGAGTCAATTAAACCAATAGCGTCACATGGCCCGTATAATGTTTATGACTGGGGTTGCTTTTGTGTACAGACAATTTCGATCCCTATCAAAGTAAATTTATCAGGGGAACCAAATATTAGTGATCTATCCAATTATGTATACTACGGATAATCAAAAGCAGCACGGAATTATCCTAAAGCAATTTACCAACTAAACTTTCATATTAGTGTCGTGAGGTTAAGGACACTGACGTTGGAAACGGAGGCACAGAAGACATGTGTCTTCCCTCCAACAACGTTTTCGAGAAATAATTGAACGAGAGAGAGAGAGAGAGAGAGAGAGAGAGAGAGAGAGAGAGAGAGAGAGAGAGAGGGAGAGACAGAGACAGACAGACAGACAGACAGACAGACAGACAGACAGACAGACAGACAGACAGACAGACAGACAGACAAACAGACAGACAGACAGACAGACAGACAGACAGACAGAAAAAACAATTCTACAGTAACTCATGCATTTACCGTGTAATAAAAACCATCATCAGCAAAATTTTAACTTATGAAGCACCGGGTCGGGTTGTACCCGGTGCTTCATTAATTAATTTTTTGCTGATTATTCATATAATTAGTGTTTGGAATCTAATATTATTGAGTCCGTGGATATATTCCGCATCCGTGGAAAGTGACCAGTCCACGACGGCCGTACTGTAGACCAACATTATATTGACCAACGTATTTTTACACCATACCACCGCCCGAGATTGCAGAGAATCAGCGTGGGGTGGGGAGAATGCTTCTGATGACTCAAAGCAACCACCTGGAAGTTGTATTTCTCCTTTGATTTCCCTTCATTATAACCTTATTATGAATTTTGAAATTAGCATGAAGTGCTACACAGGTTCTTTAATTTAACCCCTTGAACTTTTAAGGCCGATATTTCGGTCCAAGACATAATTTCGTCCTATTTTGTCTTATTATAAGAGGTCTTTTCAAGGGGCATTAATGATAAAATAATAACTGCAGTCTGCAGCCTGAAGGCTGCAGACTGCAGTTATTATTTTATCCCCCCTGTTTATTGATATTGGACTGACCCATCTCGCTGTAGGTGTTCACAAAGGCGATACCATTCCAGGAAACCAGGGTTCAAAGGGTTAATATGTGATCGAAGAATACCTTGTATGATTTGTCTTTTCTACGGACTTTAAAGTCGAGAAAAGCGCTAATGTTTTTTCAGCCTCGTATTTAACCCTTCATCCAACGCACATGATATCAAAATTTATTATTTTAAATATTAGTTTTTTTTTAATTTTTCAATCAATTAGAACCAAACAATATCATGTGACAACCTTACTGGAACGAGTTCGACGACTAGTTCCAATAAGGTCGTCACATGATGTGGTTCTGTTGCTTTTTAGCACGTTTAAGGTTGTAGACGTGTGTTCGTTCCACACGTAGCCTTGTATACTGTATTTATATCATGCCACTAAAACTTAGGCAGCTTCTCATCACCAGTCGGTGATTCTCTCCTAATACACCGGTCTCCTCCATCCGTAAAACTGACCTGAATGATATGGCCCTGGCTGTTTTAAGTGCCGTTAATCCGCAATAAACAAACAAACAAACAATCCTTAGCTTCAGCGATTGCAGAATTTTCGAATCGTGGAGATGTTCTCAAAATGCTACCAAACGTCTCTCCTCTTGAAGGCTTCTTCTATCGTCAGTACAGGATTGTGCAGAAATATGCGACCCTAAACACCAATACATGAATGTTAATCTGAAGACCTGATGACAGAAGAAGAGTTCAAGGAGGTTCTCTTCGGAAACTACTTTTATTCAGTTTTAAATATTCCGCATTTTTGATTGACTTGTCCAAACGGGTGAGAGTTATCGTTGAATACAACATGATCGATGAAAAAGGTGCCATATTTACAATTTTGAAGGCTGTGAGATTATATTAGAAATTCGATTCGAGGTTCGATTCGAAATCTTCTGCCTGATTCGATTTGGGATTCGATTCTACACGAGATTTGAGATTTTCTGGGGGAGGGGGGGGTGTAATTCTATGCCGGTGCAATACGCATATATGGGGTAGTTATGGCTGGCCACGCGTCAATGATGAATAGCAACGGTTACTATATACACTGACATCTGATGACCACCATACGGTTGGTACAGCATGTAGCGAGTGGATTGTTACTAAATCACCCGCGGAGTGGATTTATCACCCAACGCATCACTTTCAAATTCTGTACAGATGGACAAAAAACACAAGCAATGTTTCAGCCAATGACTGGAACTTTGCTTGTGCTTGTTATGCTTTGCAACAAAATTGCAATAATTGCTTGGGTGGAATCTTCACTGTATGGGTGATATAGTGACAATACACTCTCAACGTGCTGTAGGTTAAACCAGATTATCTCCAAAGAAGGAGGCGGAAATTTTCTGGTAACACATCGGCTATGGTTGGTCCTTTTCTTAAAGCAAATGTTAAATGTTCTTGATTTAAAAAAAAATAACTGTTGTTTGGAAATCGATCAATCTAGGTGTTGGTCGCGTTTAGCTCTGAAAGAGTTACCTCAAAAATGAAAGTAGTTCACCTGTTGAATTCCTGACAGACGAATCTGCAATTATATTGAGATAAGTCAAAAGTGGATTCCAGCGAGTTTTTCAGGACCCCTTATGTAAACAATTCCAAAATTGATAACCGCCGTTCGGGTCACTATCTCTCTCATTCCCGTCAAAGTGTATTCTACCATATGTTGTTGATAAAACAGATAACAAACAATGCGTCTCCTGTTGGCCTCGAATCATCTAGTGCTTGTTTATTTTCGCTGGTAGATCCATTTATAAGAAATTCCTAAGTTTAATTTTACTTCTGCAAGTCAAAATATTGTTTAAGTTACTAAAAATTATTTTGAGTATATTACACGGTAGACGTTATCTTGTTAACTCTCTGCACACTGTTGACAAAATACCCAAGTTTTCAGCAGCAAGTCTTTCCCACAATGCAGCTGAGAATTTAATAACTTATATTTTGTTTGACAGAGCTCGTTGACAAACAAGATATAATTTGTTAAATTTGTCATGCTGTATGGGCAATATGGAGTCAATGACATCAATTTTTAACACGGAGCCTCTTGTAAACGTGATAAGGAAGTCTCCAACTGCGAGTGTGCTCTCATCCATGGATATACTTTCTGTTGTTCTTCACACACCCTATATCTATATGCTTTCCTTTGTTATGTTCATTGTCTTATGTATGTGTAATGCTATGTGTAAATGTTATGTATCACTGTACTGGTACGGAAAACAGTAAATAAATAATAATAATAATAATAATAATAATAATAATAATAATAATAATTTTGAAATACTACCAGAGTGCTAGGAGTTAAGATGATCGGTACATTATTTTTTTACTCACACATTATCTGCCACGGACTGCAGCGTTCTGTAGCTTAGCCCTTTCACTTACGAACCGGCTGCATCCAGAAGCGCAATGTACAAACTGATCAGTTGAAAAAAGTTTTTTTTCGAATTCAACAAACTCATATCATGTGACCCTTCAATAGAGCCAGCTCGGCGAGATCGCTTCAATAAGGATCCCGTGATATGGTTTTGTTGAAAGTTTTTGAAACATTTTAAGAAAAAAATGACATATATTATATGACTCTCCGTGACATTCCCAAAGAGCTGCCAGCACCATGTAGAGACAACGACAGTGCGGGTCGGTAATTTATGACCTCTCCAGTGGTGGTTGTCATGTGTAACAGTCTGCCCCAAAAACTACCAATCGCGCCACAGATGGCATTTGATAGTCACAGTGATATTTTTGTTACACCGATTTAACGCATCCCGAGAAATTGGTTCCGAAAACTTCCACATTACGCCAAAGAAGGTGACGATCGCTTCACCACATATTCTGCATCAGCCAGTGGTAGAAAGAAATAGATACATACATTTTGATGCTAAACATTAGCACACCCGTGCGTGAAATAAGGATTCATTGATCCATCTTGATGGAAAATTTTGAAGAGTATGCTAGCTCATTGATTAGCGCATCAGAAATCGAGAGGTCGGCGATTCGATTGTGACCCGCGTCGTACCCTTGGCGAGACACTTAATCTCAACTGCAATTCCCAAGAAGTCTTTTTTTCTCGTTACATCTGATGGGGATTTTCCGTCAATTTTTAACAATGTGACTATTTTGTGCTGGAGGAGCTTTCGTCTGCTAGACTCACTGGCGGTTCTTTGAGTTTCATTCCAAGATAATTCAATCATGGGTGTACCAATATAAATGATTTCATCGGTCCGTTGAGGAAGCCGAGGTGAGGACTGGCGCGGAGGTGTGAGTGTGGGCATGGTGGTGTTACAAATAGTTTTCAGACATAAAGTTTTTTATCTGCAATCATTGTAATCTCAAGACGGCAACCATGATTGGTCTTGCAGTTGCTTCATCGCGCTGCGCAAAATTTTGCTACAGGGCGTGAAAACGGAAGCAGGAGGTACCTTATCCCCCAAACCCCGGTCAAAATTTTCAATAGTGAAGCCTCAAACTATCAACAATAAACTGTTGGAAATGCAACTGTCTTTGGAAGAATATTTCGTGGCTCTTTATCTGTAACTGTGGTCGTTTGCAACTGGCATTTCATTTTTGATCCACATTTCATGGGAAATTTTAACTGAAGTCAATATTTAGTACCATGAGTGCCATTTACTCCCATGAGTGCAACAAGGTGCCATATGCAATGCTAAAACATTGCAGATGGCGCCTTGTTACTACACTCACGAGACGATTGTCAACTCTGGAACCAAACGGTTATATATTCGGATTTCTCCAGCCGTTATAAATTCACAGGGAGGAGTTGGAAATATCCCACGCAAGAGGTAGGGGAAATTTACCAATGGTTTCATTAAATGTTTGATGTTCGACAGCTTGGGGGAGGGTGAGGGCTACAGTTTAAAATTCAGAAGGGACACTCACAGATAGACTTCAATGTCGAGAGTTCCAAACCCTGGTAATGACAATTCAAAAAAGAAAAAGAAAAAAGTGACAGACGAACAGTGAACAATCGTACATGCACGCGCTCATGTGTACATATACTTACCCCCTTACCCGACGTAACGGCCAAACCCGTCCAGCGCTATTCTCAAAAATCGCCAATACATTTTCATTGTTTTTTTATTTTTTTTTTTTTGTCTCAAAAACATAGGTTATGTACCCTCATTGGAACGAGCTCGTTTTTTTGCTGCAAGTGTCGTCTGCTTTTCTTGTTAGGTAAAGGGTTAATTATTATGGAAACAAACACACACACTCACATTTTGTATGTAGATTTGCATAGGGGAAAGAAAAAAAGAAAAAAAGAAAAAAAAAAGAAAAAAAAAAAACAAAAGAAAAAGAAAATAAATAAATAAAAATTACCATGCGTGTCTATACTGTCTACACATGTTTCATGCAAAACTGTTGCGTAGATCAACAAACTAATGGTAGTTTTGACTGTCCATAAATTTGCTTAGTGTTCTGTTAATTTGTTGAGAATTTGTTGTCGGTGTGATTAAAGGAATCTATTCCGAGAAGCGCGTCTGGTTTTCAGTGTAATGCATCTTGTCGTTTCCAATGAGACAAGATTACAAATCGTCTAAATGCATCGTCTGCTATCTTAATGTCGTGTTATTTGAGTCTTGAAATTTTAATAGCCATTCCTTTAGCTCTCGTTTGCTTTCAGACATTAGCGTGGCTTGATTAGATGTGTTATATCGACATCAGGCTAGAATTCTACGGGCCATTTATTTTATTGTTGCCAGCAATTATCTTGAATGTGTGATGAAAGAAAACACCCGACCTCGATTCACATAATAGATAAGATTAGCTGTTCGCCTGACCCTTTAGTGAATATGACTTGCTGGCCATCCTCTATCACCCGAGTCTATCAAAAAAATCTTTCTTCCGTTATTGTATTCACTCCGTGAACTATAAGTATCTTTTTTATGGGAGTAACTTACAAACACTTTTTCAGGCAATCGCCTTTCATACCTGTTGAACATCCTTTAAAAAATCAAAATGGAGCCTGTTGCATGCATGGAACTTATGTGTACATTATGTGATACTATCATTTTAAAAAATACCATTCCTTTTCCTTTGCATGCAATGCATGAAAGCCCCCCCCCCCTCCCCAAAAAAAAAAGAGAATGACAATCGATTAAACTTAAAAAAAAAATGAAATAAAATGAAATAAATAAATAAATAACATGCTGATATATTACCATATATACATATACGCAAAAACTTTTTCTTCGGAAAAGCGTACGTGGTAAACTCCCGTTCATTTTTAATGTTGTGTATGATACATACGGACTGTTTCAGAGCACCGCAAAATATTGCTACAGGGGCGTGACGACAGAAGGATTAGGAGGTTCTCATGCCCAATCTCGGTCAAATTTGTCAGCAGTTAAACCGGAAACCACCTGTATTTATTTATTTATTTATTTATTTATTTATTTATTTATTTATTTATTTATTTATTGAACATTTCCTGTGAGTTTGTAACTGTAGTCAGTATTTCGTCCTGTGAGAGTTACAAAGCGCCATCTGCAATGCCGAAGCATTGCAGATGGTGCTTTGTTACACTCACGAGATGATTGCCAACTCTATAACCCAAAAAGTCGAAAAGTATATTAGACGGCGACACCTGGAAGTCACAAACCTTAAGATGTGAATTATTTTCAGAACCGCCAATAAACCGCACCTTGTGAATTATACTGAACGAAGAAGAAAATAGCAAAGACAACATTCCGTACCATGAAAGTATGGACTGGAAGGACCTAATGTGCTTGGGTACTCGTTTCAATAGAAAATCAAGCAAACTGACGATGGCTGAAGTGAGCATAAAATGGGCCCTGATGGCCTATTTTAGACAATTTGTAGTCACTTTGTCGATGAGTGAATGTTCGACATGACGTGCCCACAGCTGGCTGAAAAACAACTCGAATGATTATGCGGAATCTGAGAGGTGCGATGGCTCAGTGGTCACGGAAATGGACTTTAAACCGAAAGGTCCACGGTTCGTTCCCCAAGGGGCAAGCGCGCTGTGTCTTTGGACAAGCCACTTAACCCTTTACCCAACGCAGACGATATCAAAATTTATTATTTTAAATATCATTTTTTCAAATTTTTCAAACAAATTCAACAAAACCATATCATATGACCCCTCGTTGGAACGAGCTCGTTCCAATGAGGGGTCACATGATATGGTTTTGTTGAAATTTTTTGAAAAATAATATTTTTTCAACTACTGAATTTGCATATGACTTGGACGGATGCGGCCGATTCGTTGGGTAAAGGGTTAATCCCGATTAGTCACGTGGGGCACGGTGGTGCTCTGTAAAAAGGCGTACGCCGTACTGCATGTCGGTGGTGCACCTGTCTTCAAAAACGCTAACCCAATTTGTGTGAAGTTGGTACGCTAGGGTGTCAAACAGTCAACCGCTGATCGATGGTTCTCTCCCTGTACTCCGTCTTCCTCCACCCATAAAACTGTCCGACACGAGGTGACCCTGGCTGTCGAAAGTGTCGTTAAACCCCAATAAATAAATAAATAATTTGGAATCTGAAAATGCTATAATATGTGAAATTCGTTTCTCATCTCGAATCGTCGGTGTTTTCGAAGGAAGAAGGACGAATCCAAGACACAAAAAGGAAAACTCAAAACTAATAATTTAACAATCAATGAAATACGAAGCACTCCAAACTTCACCGGCCTTTTGAAGGTCAAATCCAACCATGCCATAAAAATCATTTTGAGTTACCTCTCTTACATCAGCGTTGAACACGTTTCATCCGATGAGTGCATTTTATACACTTCTCTCCTACAAGGAATAAGAGCATTGCGATACCTCAGTGCTTTATATACATCTTTCCGATCAACTTCTGTTATATAAAACCCATTTCTTCTCTCAGAGAACACTTCAAGAACCAGATAAATTCACATTATAAGAGCACGTTAATTGTGATAATGTTCTTCTGTTGCCTCAAACTAGAGCTATAGCTTTGGGTTATTGCCGCAGGATTACGGGGGTTGAGTGATGGAGGAAATTTATGTTCTTATCAGTGCTCAGCCGACAGCCAGTGACTGTCGTCTGAACCCCAGTTCGAACGTAAACCTTGCCACCTTATCAATGCCCTATTCGCTTGGGACTCTTAGGATTCCTGAAGGTGCCTGTGGCTTACAACGCCAAAGGGTGAACAACGATAATTCACTGAAAAGATTATTTATTTACATGTACGAAGAAATATAATATGAAACAAATTACTCACAAAATTATCCATATGAATACACTAATTACGCGAATAAAAGTTTATTCTTTAGGGCCCTTGACGTCTCCCACAGCTAGCTGTGTCCGATGGATCAACCTCACATCATCTTCATCCTCTCACGGTTTGTGACAAATACAAAGTGTCTATTCACTTCTCGTTGCTTCCTCCTCGCAGGGTTAACTTCACCGTCAGTCGGGCTTAACACATATAATGTTCTGCTTGTATGACTCTACCAGTGTTCTCACCGTTCAATCACAATTCAATCGGCGTCTACCACAGTTCACGATCACTTTGCGCCTTGCCTGGCTCACGGGGTTAAGTTATTCTTCGCATTCGGATATATACTTAACAAAGCTTACATAAAAATATTCTGCAAAGTGTTCTCAACATCATCAATTTTCGCACCGCCTAAAACTATCTTATCTCGCGAGCTATTCAAGCGTTTACTCAAACTCTTAATACGGTCTCTAGACCTCAACGTTACAGCTTTTACTTCTTTGGCTACTATGCCACTACGGTTCGCAACCGTTAACAAACTACTATCGGTTCCTTACGACAATACGCGGACTTTCAATCTCGGTGCCTAGGACCCTAGACGGTCAAGGCTAAATTCAGACCTGAGTGCCCTCTGGCCAACTGCCTATGTTTTTCTTGCCTTCTAAAACAGGTAATGCCGTTTACCTAAATGCATATAGCTCCCTGAGCTCGTACTTCCTGTTCCTGATCCTATTCTCATATATGGCCACTGACTTGGCCCGCGACTACTCTTATTCTAAATATGAGCTCTGTGGCTCCCTACATCACAACGTGCCTATACCTTCGCACCGAAGCGGCAACTCCTCTAACCTATAGCATGGGACCTCCCCATCTACTCGCAACGACCCACAGCCTTACACACCTTCCGACTGGAATTGGCTGAAATGAATTTTTCGAGAAATCCCTCGATTTTTATTTAGATAGCCAGAACATTTATTCTCAGTTAATCGCTTCTCTTGAACTTGGCCGCTTAGATCTATCTTAATTTAATACTCGCTTTAAAGTTCATTTGAAAAACTCGCATTTTGGTATCTTTTGACATTTCGGAGACAGGCTGGATACGTAATATGGGTATGTGTCCAGAACATATGTGATGCACTGTATTCTACAATTAGATTTTAACTAGCTTTAATTGCCCAGATAATTATTACAGAAGAGAATATTGTCTCTCTTACTATTGATCTGTTATCAGATAGCCCATGCGGCGTTCAAAAAGTGTGCCATAATGGACATTAACTTTCATGCCTAACTAGCAGAGTTTGAATAATTGCCGATCTGTTTTCGGGGTCCGCCATATACCTATCTTTACGTTTTACATTTAACAGAAATATTTTCGAAAATATTTACACTTATAAACAAAAAAAATCGCAATTTTTAGCTATCACCTTGACAGTTATGGTCGGAAAAGATCCCGAATTGTTGGTCGCGTAACAGTTTGATGCCACGTCATCTTGTAGACGCCTGTCGATGGAGAGGTAACGGAATAATGTGGATGTCTGCATTGACAAGAAAAAGCCCTAAAGAAAATCCCAAAAATAAAGAAAAAAAGAACGAAGAATGCACGTCCATCGTCAGATACTTTGCACAGAATATCGAATTTGTGTTTTGTATTACGAGTTCAGTTTCATTTTCATGCCATGGTAGAAAATATGCTGATGCGTTAAACTCAACTCAGTCCTCACTTCGTGAAGGTTTGTCTACGTTGCACAACGTGTTTCTACTCTGATCTCGTGTGCACCAAAACGATCGAGGGTACTGGCAGAAGGTCAACTCTTCAACTGTTCTTTTATTCATTTTTATTTTGTTTATGGATGAAGTCTTAGTATTATCAGATTGACGTTTGTTGGAGCCATCTGTCAATACCTTTTGAACCAATAGCAACTTTCTTTTCTTTTACTTTTGTATTTACCGTTTAACCCTTTACCTAACATGAGAAGCAGACGACACTTGCAAAAAAAATTCTTGAATAATTAATTTTTTTCATTTTTTGTCTCAAAAACATAGGTTATGACCCCTCGTTGGAACGAGCTCGACGAGCTCGTTCCAACGAGGGGTCATAACCTATGTTTTTGAGACAAAAAATGAAAATATTTTGAAACTTAATTGGCGATTTTTGAGAATAGCGCTGGCCGGTTTTGGCCGTTACGTTGGGTAAAGGGTTAACCCTTTACCCAACGTAACGAGAAAAACTGGCCAGTGCTATTCACAAAAATCGCCAATACATTTTCATTATTTTTTCATCTTCTGTCTCAAAAACAGTTATGACCCCTCTTTGGAACGAGCTCGTTCCAATGAGGGGTCATAACCTATGTTTTTGAGACAAAAAATGAAAAGAATTAGTATTCAAGAATTTTGTTTGCAAGTGTCGTCTGCTTTTCTTGTTAGGTAAAGGGTTAAGTGTCGTTTCCACGCCATTTTTTGGTCGTTGACCTGACATCGATGTTGGAACTGAAAGAAGTTGTTTTTCTAAATCATATCTACGTTTGAAGAGAATGACATTTATTTAACTTGTGATTAGACCAATATTATTTATTTATGTAGAATACAACGTGAAGCAGCGATCACATGCATATTGGATGTTGAGGCAGTGCCATAAAGTAGCTACGGAGTGGTGGGTGTAGAATATATTGAGAGAATATTGTGTATACAGGAACGTAGCCCTTTATCTATGTTATGGGAAGGGGCAGAGGAAACTCTGGTAGGAGGACAACATTTATGCCGCAGCCATATCCCGAAATCGAAGTCTTGAGTTGGAGAAGTATGGAGATGATGCTCCACGTTCGAAAGTCTGGGAATATTTTTCAAAACATTTTCCTAGGGAGGCTTGGGCCTTCTCGGGACTAATGTGTGAAAAATATTCATCAACTGGCGCTCTCTGGGGAAGCTTTTCATATCAGCTTTCACTAAGCGTGATACGTCGTGTGTAATTTCATCTTTTGATGTCACACGCACAAGGTAGAATTCAGGATTTTTAGGAGAGAGACGTGGAATTTGGGGGCATCCCCACCCCACCCCCACCCCCCGGCTACGCCACTGAGTGCATGTGAAAGGCTTGCAAATGAATCAGCCTTGTTGGTAAAACACTAACTAATTTTAAATTTAGGTGGCAGTTTAATCCTTTCAAACCTCGAGCAGAAGATATAAAGAGCACAAAATCTGAAGCGAGGCTGGGTATTAATTTAATCCAACAGCTCCACAGAGCTGTTCTGAACCTCCCAACAAATCAGGATAGTTTCGCCCATTTCGACATGGGCAGTATTGACTGCAATTATATCTTCCAGGGTGTCAGAGTTGAAAGGTTAACATATGGAATAAGTATTATAATACAACTGGTGACAATCTAGATAGCCATTGTTTCCGGCTTGCAGCGAATTTCAATAACATTTAGTCCTTGTTATCCGTTCAGCGTCTGGAATTTAAGTCCTACCTTGCAAAGGTCGGCCGCCCCTGATTTTAATCGAGTTAGATGAATAGTGTCCATTGATATGGTAATCGAAATCTGTTAATATCGAAAACAAAATTGCTTCCATAAAAACGAAACTGTACACTTGGAACTAATGAAAGGGTGATATATGGATTTTTTGATCTCTCTGTATTTATTTTCTGGGGAAGACCAATTTTCTATTTACAACGTGCAAACAAGGGGTTGCACTTTTAACTAATAGAGTGCTAAATTTTTTCGGGTCATAAAATTTGTTCACTTGTCTTTGCTTTGTTAAAATTATGGGAGAGGGCCAATCGACACTCTCCCATAAATTATAACAAGGCAAATCTTTATTGACCAAATAATATCACTTCAAAGATAATATGGGGCGCTTCCACTGAATATGAAGCCTTTAAGTTGCGGTGCCTGTAATTCAGAATAAATCCTAAATATGGGCCTCTAGCACGCTACCAGTTAAGTAAACGTAGTGGTCTTCTACACGGATTTACTGAGCATACAGTTTCTAACGGTACTGCTATTGTCAATCAGAACGCGATCTGCTGGAACCAATACTATAAAACATTTACAAATGTATTTTCCAGATTTGTAGTTTCTACCTCTTCATATAACTTTCTAAAATGAATGATTAGCATTTTAAAAGATATGGCAATTTGCCAACTGGCAAATTGCCATATCTTTGAAGATGCTAAGGAATCATTATAACTCATTTAAATTCATAACTAGAAAATACAATTCTCGAAATACAATTGTAAAAGTTTTATAGTATCGGCCCCTGGTCAGGACCGTTTATAGATACGTGGAGGCCCCTTGGCAGCGAATTATTCACGATTTGGTGTTTGCCGTCGAATAGCAAAGCAAAACCTTGTTTTGAAGAAAATCAACGTTGAGACGGATGTTGTCAGATATTTGTCTGCTGGCGTGCGATGAGCAATGGCAGGAAAACAGCCTGTTAGCTGTTTCTATCACTCACAAACAAATACAATATGGCTTGCGTATACATGTAAAACGCGCGCAACATGGTATTGATAGATACGTGCGTCTCGTTCAGGCCAGTCTTCCTTACAAACTCTTTCTTCTGAAATATGTGAGGCCCTTGGCTGTGGAGGCCCCTGGGCCCAGCTTGCCCAGTCCTAAATCCGGCCCTGGCTCTGGTCGCGACACACTTACACCAGCGGGTCGAAATTTTTTTTTTTTTATAAAATCAAGACCACCGCCCCCCCCTCCCCCAAAAATGAATTAAAATAAATAAATGAAATAAAAAAGTGGAATTTGCAAAACAGTGTCCTCACGCTTTTTTTTTTGATCGGAGTGACTTTGCAGTGTTGTAATATGGTAAGCGGACAGTAAATTTCCACCAGATCGTGAACCAGGCGCGATATGGTCGAAATTCACTGCTCGCTTTTAAGTCGCAGTACATTATTTTGATCTATTCCGCACATAGCACTAACCTAATCCTGAATTCGGGTTTTCGGCATTTAAGAGTTAACCTATTCTTGATTGCATAAGAGTTTTATTACTTACAGCAGGCACCCCACGTAGCTGTCTTGTTATAATATTATTTCTACGACAGACCTGCCATGGCTGTTTACAAATTACTCCGCCAGTTTACATCACAAACGTAAAACAGGTGTTACGTAGCGTACCAAGCTGTCATTTGAACACTGCATTATTGGAAAGGCATTACACAAACACTATCAGATATATCCACCGTTGGGAACACTGCGTGTAGTAATCAGTTGATCAATGTTTTCTATAAAATAAAAAAAAATAAAAATAAAAATAACAAACAATAACTCCATGGGGCGATATCCCAAATAACGCAATACACTCGACTTGCATGGGCGTTGCTAAGGGGGCGGGAGGCTGGAAGTTATGATTTGTTTTTCCAGTCGGTACATTTTTGTCAGGAATGGTGACAAACATATCAGTTCTCTCTTGCCAGTTATCAGGTTCTTTAATAAAAGCCTACATTCTATACTTGGTCGTAATCCACGCGACGAGCTCGTTCCAATGAGGGGTCATAACCTATGTTTTTGAGACAAAAAAAATGAAAAAAATAGTTATTCAAGAATTTTTTTTTCAAGTGTCGTCTTTTTTTCATATTAGTTAAAGGGGTAACAAATAAATAAAATATGCTTGCATGAGTCGTGACGCAACTTCTTATTCAGTTAACACGTACTGTGTAGGTACTTCAAATTTGTCATGTGTGGCCCCAACAGCTCTAACCGGGAACTACAGACCTCCATTTGTATGACGGACTGTGTTGAGTAGAGACTGGCGATATTCACAGTTGCAAGGCGGCGAAACATTTACAGCTTGATGAGCAATATGAGGAGCGCGGTGGCTCAGTGGTAGACTGTTGGACTTCTATGCTAGAGGTCCCAAGTTCGATCCCCATCCGGGACGACCCGCGTTGTGTCCTTGGGCAAAGCACTTTATCCCGGTTGCCTACATAGGGGCACGATGGCGCCGTGTACTAAGGCGTTCTGCACGTCGATGGCGCACATGTCTTCAACCGCTGTAACCCTGCTTGAGCGGAGCTTGAGCGGAGCTTGAACAAAGTTAGAATGTTGAGGAGCTGACAGTTGCTCGTCGATGCTCGGTGGTTCTCTCCGGGTACTCCGGTTTCCTCCAACCGTAAAACTGTCACGGTCACGATTAGTCATTGTGCATAAGTATGTGACCTTAAACACCAATAAATAAATATGACGAGCAATAAGATTTGATTCGAGATTCTATTCAACTTGATATTCTCTGCCTGATTCCATTCGAGATTCGACCAGAAACCGAAATTTTAGATTCGAAGATTCTAGTGTTAGATGACATGAAAAACAGACGACACTTGCAATTGCCAAAAAAATTCTTGTATAACTATTTTTTTTTCATTCTTTGTCTCAAAAACATAGGCTATGACACCTCGTTGGAACAAGCTCGTCGAGATCGTTCCAATGAGGGGTCATAACCTATGTTTTTGAGAAAAAAAAAATGAAACAAATAATGAAAATTAATCGGCGATTTTTGTGATTAGCGCTGGCCGGTTTTGGCCGTTACGTTGGGTAAAAGGTTAATACATTTCCAAAAAGTCTGGAGCTTTTCACCTATAATCGCGACTGACTAATGTTCCAACTACATCATCAAGGCTTGCCGTCGTCAGGGACATGCCATTATGAAGTAGTTTGGATATTAGTCAATCGGAACTTGAGCCATCACAGTCAGAAAAAATCAGGTTTTCACCCCTCCCTCTTTAATTGTTAGTTTCGCGACACCCCTGTTCACTTGTTATTCTTTATTTGGCTGTATTCTCCTGGTATATATTATGCTTCCACCATCCACCACTGAAGTGTTTATGATAAACTGCAACTGACTCAGCCATTGTTTACCAATATAATCAAGAGCCTACTTTCCAAAAGAGTGTGAAGGCGGGACTCTAACCCCCCTCCCATCGTCTCAGAAAAATAAAAACATCTTCATAATAGCGGATACAAATTTCATTGGGAAACTGTCGCGTTAATCAGTAAGTATATGACTATTAATAGTTTGGGTGAAGACACTGCAGCGCAAAAACGTAGAGTGTAAATGCACATATCCGGGCTTTATTGAAGGCTTCTGTATGGTTAAAATATCTCATATTCTGTGGCTGTGCATCGTATTACTATTTTATTCACATGAATGTGTTGTTATAATTTATTGGAAAGTGTCAGTTGACTGAAATACCTTCGTTAAAAATTTGTGTGTCTGATCTCGTCGGGCAAATGTGATCCACATCCGTCCAATAAGCCTATTTCGAAACTGCAATTTTGGCTTTTAATCTTTGCAAGGTCACCGGTCGCGAGGTGTAAACATTTCAAGAAAACACGTTGTTGACAATGTGAGAAGAGAGCGGGTGAAGTGCTTCGGACCCCATTACGATCATCAGTGCGAGTTCAAAAAACATGTCGCCAAGGTTACCATTTGTTTAAGGCAATGGCAATATTGTTTGAGAATATTATTTTCATTATTTCGAATTGAGTTCTTTCCGACTTAAATGGTGTCTGAATGCACGTTGTGTCATGAGTCGGTGGTAGCCCAAACATGACCTGAATGACCGTATTTTGATTTTTTTGGTTTGGTTCGTCCTTGAAAGGACGTACCAAACCAAACTATTAAAATACGATCTTTCAGGCCATGTTTGGTCCAGACTCTGTGACCGTGGGCACTGTTTCGACAACTTTCGGCGATCTCCCAAGCCGAAGAACTCCGTGTAACGAGTGTTTCCTTATTGCCACTCAAACCTTGTCCTCGCCTCCGTGAAAAAAGTCTTTAAACCTGCGATATCACGTCATTTGAACTCATCTATAGGATTGCCCCTTCAGTTAATTTGAATGATGACAACGTTTCTACGAATTTAAACTTGATATTTCACAAAACTAGTTGACTTGCCTGACACAGACCTCAACGAGATGAACATGGAAATCGCTTTGTTCACACCCCGCAACCTATGACCTTGCATCGATTAAAGTCCCAAGATGGCAGCTTCGAAATAGGCTTATATCGAGGAGCACAACTCGACCGATCCTGGTAAACGTTCCAACTGTTCCTCATTACAGTTCAGTGAAACGAACAGTACTATTTTTGTTTTAATTGGGAGTTAAACACCACCGTTCTAAAAAGAATAATGAAAGGATGAAATATAATTTTAAAGACGATCTTTACAACGAAAGGCCCCAGGAAACCATACACGCCTACCCGAACGGCAATCTTGAATCCAGATTAACAATAGACAAGAAACCCACATCAACACATGCTCTTTTACAAATAGAGGGTCTCCAACGAGTCGCGTTTTCATATAAAATTTCTGTACCAACTTCAGTAAAATCGATCTGAGCCGAGTTTTACCGAGGCTCAGGTCGATTTTAGTGAACGGGGTTCAGATATTTCATGTCAAATCATGACTAATTTGAGATTCTTTTTATCACATAATGTGTAAATTAAAGTCGTAACCCAAATTGTGGGACATTTTTCGATTTTTACTTCAAAAACATAGCTTACTTCACGTCACTGGAACGAGATTGTTGCGCTCGTCCCAATGTGGAGTCATAAGCTATGTGTTCAACAAAAAGATGAAAATATTTATTTATTCAGGAAATGTTTTCTGAAAATGTCGTCTGCGTTTTTGTATCGGATAGACAATTAACCCTTTAGCAACGTAACGGCTAAAAAAGGTTAGCGCTATTCTCAAAAATCGCCAATTACTTTTCATTATTTTTTTAATTTCTTGTCTCCAAAACATAGGGTATGACACATCATCGAGCTCGTTCCAATGATGGGTCATAACCTATGTTTTTGAGACAAAAAATGAAAAAAATTAGTTATTCAAGAATTTTGTTTACAAGTGTCGTCTGCTTTTCATGTTAGGTAAAGAGTTAAAAATAAGAGAACATTAATTCAACTCTACTACCAAAACCAACTCATTCAAAACGTTACCACATGGACGTTGACTTGTGACGTCATTCCCGTACTAGACGTGTTGTGTACGATATTTTCCGTAATAAGCTATTAAAAGCCAGTGTTTTCCGTGCTCGTGTTTATTTATTTATTTATTTATTTATTTATTTATTTATTTATTTATTTATTGGTGTTTAAGGTCACATACTTATGCACAATGGCTAATCACGACTGTGACAGTTTTACGGGTGGAGGAAGCCGGAGTACCCGAAGAGAACCACTGAGCAACGACGAGCAGCTGCCAGCTCCCCAACATCGTAACTCCGCACTGTAGCACACACAGCGTTAGATTGGCTGAAGACATGCGCACCATCGACGTGCAGTACGCCTTTGCACACGGCGTCATCGTGCCCGCATGTGGACAATCGAGGTTAAGTGCCTTGCCCAAGGACACAACGCGCGAGTCCGAATCGATCGCTCAGACGGTCACCTATCCGAGGACGAACCGGGCTCGATGTTGCTTAACTTCGGTCATCTGACGAGAACCGGTCTGCTCGTGTTTAATATTCAGTGAAACGCAAATAATATTTTGTTCACATTAATTTGTTCTATTACAACTGATTGGAGAGTGCCCAAGCACTCTCCAATAATTTGTAATAAAACAAATTTTGAGTAACAAATTCAGATCACCAAAAATAATCTAGCCCTCAACCAGTTAATTAATTTCAGTTTTTAACCTTCCATCCTGAATACGGCATTTGCCCAAATATTATGGATTAACCAGGGGGGGGGGGGGGGGGGGGGGCACTAACAATTTGCAAGACTTGACGTCCTATTTTTTATTCGCCTCCTTTTTACACCCACCCACCCACTACGTGCAAATTTTCTACTACCGTTCTCAGACATCCACCCCCGCTCTCTCATTAAAATCCAAAATAAACTTACCCCAATTGCCCACGTGGGGGCACGATGACGCTGTGTGCTGAGACGTACCGCACGCCGAGGTGCACATGTCTTCAGCCAATCTAACCCTGTCTGTGCTGTGTAGTACGCAGTACTGCTGTGCAGTGTGTAGTACAGTCGTGGGTTATGATGTTGAAGAGCTGACAGCTGCTCGTCGTTGCTCGGTGTTTCTCTCCGGGTACTCTGGTTTCCTCCACCTGTAAACCTGTCACCGACACGATGTGACCCTGGTTGTTAAAGTGTCGTTAAACACCAATAAATATTTAAATAAATCAATTAATAAATAAATAACTTGGCTTGAATTTAGTGCATCAGAGAGAATTTTCCCAAAATATTGTCTGCACATTTTCTACATTTCGAACAAGACACCCACCCCCCACTAACGTGTGACATTTTCCCAGATTAAGCCCAATATTCTCACATATAAAGCCTCCTGATGTTGTATTTATGTTAAGAGTGTGATGTACAACATCATCTTTAAGGTCTTTAAGGTTTGAAACACAAATGATGCTATATATTAGCTGATATATTGATATATTTTTAAAAAATTAAAAAAATTGCACAAGTTGGAAATGCACATTTTTGGCGCACTCAAGAGACCCATCCACCCCCACGTCACGTCTTGCAAATTTTTGGTGCCCACTCCCCCCCCTCCCCCCCTCCCCCTGGATTAACTGAATAAAAATACAATTTCTTAACCTCAGAAACATAGCTTATTGCCTAGTCTTTCATACGAGCTCAAAGAATCCACTCCAACGAGGAATCATAAGCTATGTTTGTGAGGCAGAACATTGTTAAAAATACAACTGGTGCTAGCTTCCTCACCCCGCCTCACACAGAGTTTAATTGCAGAACATCGCAATCAGAATCAAGGATGATCAAAACAATAAAGTTTATGGATTTTTCGAGACAGGCCGGACATACTCGGTGACAGACTGGCACGTTCATATTTGTTTTCTTTTCAATGTTAGCACGATAAAATCGGATCGGCGTGATGAATATCCTTACGATAAGGCAGAAGTACCACTAGAACATGCCAGAGGATGGACTTGAAGATTGATATATTGAATGACTTGAAAATATGAATTGATATCTAAAGGCAACAGAACTCTAATTGAACCAGCGTCGTTAATCTTCAGATTACGATATTATCTGGAAGATAGCTCGTGGCCGGTCATGTGTGTGTTTATTGTAAAACAACTTCCTCTTCAACTGCTACAGTTAAGGCCCCACACAGTAGATCTTCTGTTTCTCAAGCCATTTGTTTTTGGTAAAATTGCATGTGGGCGGGCGGTTTTTTATTTTTGCAATTATTTCCTTGCCATCAAAAGTTCAATTTCTTGGTTTGTTTTATGTTTTAGGCCTCATGTATTTCGTATCTTGAGTGCAAGAAAGCTTTGCAATTCTAAAGCATTTCAATGCTTTGTTGCACTCAAGGGACAAATTTATCAATTTTGTTAACTTGGGTAAAATATCAGACATAAACTATTTATAATGGCATGACGGAGTTCGAACCCACGCCGAGACAGTTTCCTTCGGCACCAACCGCCTAGCGAAACTATACCGATCCACGTACACCACTCGACCACCGACAGGCCGCAAAAAGGGGATGCTAGTTAACCAAGTAGAAACGAGGCCAGGACAGAACACACGGAATACTCAATTATTTAATTATTCCTCAGATAGTTGCATCTAAGTATTTAATTCTACGAACTGCACCTCAGAAGAAACCAGCGACACTTGTCTTTTTCAAATTCCTCGTATGTCATAGAATTAAGAAAGGACGCTGGTTTTGTTTTTAAGAGTATATACTTGGTTAACTAGCATTCCCTTTTTGTGGTCTGTCGGTGGCTGAGTGGTGTGCGTGGTTCAGTATAGTTTCGCTAGGCGGTTGGTGCCGAAGGAAACTTTCTCGGCGTGGGTTCGAACCCCGCCATGCCATTGTAAACAAAACCAGCGTTCTTTCTTAATTTTATGGCATCCGAGCAATTTGAATAAGACAAGTGTCGCTGATTTCTTCTGAGGTGCAGTTCGTAGAATTAAGTACTTAGATGCAACTATCTGATGAATAAATAAACTATTTAATTTTTATTTTATCAAGTTTGCATTGGTTATAAAAAGAGAGTACGCAACAGTCAAAAGGACAATGCGGGAGGGCCTGATAAACAGATTTTTAACTTTTTAAACCTAAAACAAAATAAAAAATCTGATGTGGTTTGAATTATTTGTCCTGTTTTGGTCTTTTGCAATTGTTTATTTGGCGTTTAACGACACTTCCAACAGCCATGAGCATATCGTGCTGAAGAGTTTTACCTGTGGAGAAAGATGAAGTATCCGGTGATAACCACTAAGCAGCGGCAAGCAACTGCCAGACTTCCCAACTTACTAACCTGGCACAGAGTTAGCAGCGGTTCAAGGCAGGCGTCATCGGCGGGCAGCACGCGGTAGTACACAGCGCTATCGTCCCCACACGTGGACAAGAACAAAGCATAGTTGGCACGGACCAGGAAAGAACCGTCCACGTTCCTTTTAACCCCTTACCTAACATGAAAAGCAGACGACACTTGCAAAAAAAAATTCCCGAATAACTCATTTTTTTCATTTTTTGTCTCATAAACATAGGTTATGACCTCTCGTTGGAACGAGCTCGACGCGCTAGTTCCAACGAGTGGTCATAACCTATGTTCTTGAGACAAAAAATGAAAAAATAATGAAAATTAATTGGTGATTTTTGAGAATAGCGCTAGCCGGGTTTGCCTTTACGTTGGGTAAAGGGTTAAAGTCAAATGCTCAAACCAATGAGCCATCCCCGCTCCCATCTTTCAGGCTTAACGACTCTTGCAACAGCATATGGTATCAAACAGTTTTTCGGTGGGGAAGCTGGAATACCCGACAAATTTCACACAAAAAAAACCCCCGGAGAGTAGCTGCCTCTCTTGGATTTACTAACCCGATGCAAGCTGAAGTTCATTGAAGATGAGGGTGTGTATGTGTCTTTCGAAGGACACAGTCATGTTTCGGGGGATTTTAAGAATACTGGTTTCTGACCCTCCCCCTCCCCCCAACAATCAGGAATCCAACACCTAAACCACAAAATCATTGTACACCGTCTAAAATGATGGTTAATTTTTTTAGCCCGAGTCCTCGTGATTAAATGTCTCACTTTCCTTGCGACAGCTATATAAAGGCGTGAAGGGTGCTTGAAACAGTACGACGAGAGCGATCTGGTGAACCTCAATCGAAGACTGACACGGGCCAGTATGTGCAGTTAGTTTGAAGGAGTATATATATATCTGTGGTTAACCCTTTGCCAGCGTAAGGGCCAAAACCGGCCAGTGCTATTCACAAAAATCGCCAATTAATTTTCATTATTTTTTCATTTTTTGTTTAAAAAAACATAGATTATGACCCCTCTTTGTAATGAGCTATGAGGGGTCATAACCTATGTTTTTGAGACAAAAAATGAAAAAAATTAGTTATTCAAGAATTTTTTTTTGCAAGTGTCGTCTGCTTTTCATGTTAGGTAAAGGGTTAAAGAGGATGTAGGATGTGTGACACCCCCTCAAATAATTATCCAGTCGAACATTTTCTTTAGGATTAGAGTTTAAAAGTTATCAGTTCTTCTTTACTAGTAAACATGTGCCTTTTCAAAAGACCACATTTAATACTTGAACTTGTGTCACACACACAATCGGTCATACAAATGGAGGAAATGTTGTTCCCGACTAGAGCTGTTGGGGGCCACACATGGCAAATATGAAGTCTATACACATTACGTGTTAACTGAATAAGAAGTTGCATCACGACTACAGCAAGTATATTTTATTTATTTAACTCATTACCTAACCTGAAAAGCAGACGACACTTGCAAAATAAATTCCTGAATAACTCATTTTTTTTGTCTCAAAAACATAGGTTCTGACCCCTCATTGGAACGAGCTCGTCGAGCTCGTTCCAATGAGGGGTCATAACCTATGTTTTTGAGACAAAAAATGAAAAGAATAATGAAAATTAATTGGCGATTTTTTAGAATAGCGCTGGCCGGTTTTTGCCGTTACGTTGGGTAAAGGGTAAATAAATTTCCAAGAAGTCTTGAGTTCTTTTAACTACAATCACGACTGACTAACAATCTAACTACATCATAAAGGCTTGATTGAAATTAATCAGACGGGACTCGCGCCAACAGCCGGAGCAAATCAGGTTTAATACCCCTCACTCAATCTTTGTCTTCGCGACGCTACTAACGGCGAAGGACGTTAGAAGTACTTGTTTGTAGGATGGGCGATTACTCTTCTTTATTTTTACAAACAATTAAGAATGTCCTTTCGTTTCACGTCACATATTACAATCTTGCATAAGTATTAAATGCAGAAATTTGTGTTAAATCGGTTAATCGATTAACTTATACAGGAATGCTTATAAGCCTCTTCAGGTAACCGGTCACTGAGGGTAGACTTGTGGAAGTCTTTTGTAATAGTAAAACTAGACAATGTTGAATAAGCAGAATGTAACTTTCGCAAACCTTGCCTGATCAGAGGGTCAGACCATTTCATGCGAGATTTACATCATCAAATTACAATACTTTATGAAAAATTGACTTATTTGTATTCTGAGATTTTCCCATTGTTTGAATACCCTAATTCAAAATAATCTCATCTTGCTTCCGACTACGTTATCGCGGTTCAGAACCCCAGCACAAGCATTCTGTCTGCTCCAAAATAAAAGTTAGCTGATCGGAAACAACACAATTATCACTGAACAGTTAAGGGATTCAGAAAAAAACCCTATCAGATTTAGAGCAAATACCTACCAGTCCACCCCTTTTGATGTGTACGTTATGATCGGTTCTTTTATGATTTAACCTAAAGAGGACCTCATTTCCGGTTTAGGATCGTGAAACGACCTGAATTCACACAGTAGAGAGCTGTGCACTGAACTTTTTCGGTAGCCCATCAGATTTTAAACGTGCAGTCCAAAGGCTGCACGTTGAAAATATTGATTAGTTTTACCCAAAGTAACGAATATAGACTCCATCAGTTGAGAGCTCTAAACTGGTATGAAATATAGCAAATGGGGTCAAAGGGTTAATTTATTACGTCTGTTTTCGAGTTGGAATGTAGTTAAAGTTATATTAAATAAAGATACTATTTTTTAAATAATATTAATAATAATTTATTTTGACGCGTCCACAAACAACACCATTAGATTTTACAAATTGTGATCTGAATTAACCCTTTGAAGCCGAAATTACGCGTTTGTGTACCAGAATCATGCTAAGTCCGAATTTAATAGAGGAAATGGTTGCCCATTAAATGTGTGTGGCAGACAAATTAATATTTGCATGTTGAAAATATTAATTAGTCTACCCCAAAATAATGAATATAGACTTTTCCAAGTGATGAAATTGAAAGGCATGGAATATACCTCCGCGGTTCAAAGGGCTATTTGACACAAGGCTGAGAGATAGCAGCAAACTTGGCTGTCTCCCCGTAATACCCACAAGAAAGAGGGAATAGTAACAACAAATTAGCCACGATACATACAATGAAGAAAAAAATCTACGAGAATAAAAAGAAAAAGAAATTCTGGAAAAGGAAATTCCTGACAGCCTGGTTTTAGTAAAATCCTCTAAGTAATCGAGCAAAGTTGGTGCACTATATTATTTAGTTGTAGGCCTACCATTTCGAGTGACAGAGAATTTGGTAATTGTTTCCAATCGAGCTGGGGGCTTTTTAAGGATCCTACAACTTGCCCAGTGCATTGAGTGACACAGAGCCACGTTGCGGCAAAGCGATATAGCACGGAAGGTTGCTCAAATACACGAAACACCAACAATAATGTTGGTGACTCATACCAAATTACCTGGCCTGTTGTTGCACCCTGGTGCTATTGTCTTTTCAGAGTACGGAAGGAACTTGAGATACCCGATAGAACAAAAGACTTGGTGTTCAAGTGACGTCACGTCAATATACCTGATCGACTGAGTATACCTCAGTCCGTGCGTGTTTTGTTGATTGAAGAAAGAAGTACTGCAAGTATATTTTATTTATTTATTAATAAATTATTTATTAATAAAATACACCTTCATGTAGTGTGTACGTTAGTTACCAGTCCCGCTCGGTATTTCAGTTTGAACAACCTGTCCCGTGCTGTTACATTTCGGCGCTGCACGGATTGGGGGGGGGAGGGGGTAAATTAATGAAATACCTCCATCTCTGTTGATAACTATTACATATACTCATACTATCCTCTATACGCCAGTGGTTACAAAGTGTTAATATAATTCAGGTTGGCAGAGCGACATCATGCAATATGTTTACTTTTTCAGTTTAACGGCACCGTATTGTTCCTTTATTGTGGTATAAAAACATTGCACAATAAAACGAGATATAAGTCTGGATTTAGATTATCTCGGGAAATAAAAATTATCAGAAGCAGCTTGTTCAAACTACCAGAATTTGTGTACCACACTGAATGGGCAAGTGTATATTAACATGTTTTATACAGTAATACAACTAGCTGTTACGACACTGCTTTTTTAATTTTTCAAGTGTTGCTATTGCTACTATTTTCACGGATATGGAACGGGTCCAGAGGCGACAGAAGCTGAATAAAAGTGGAGAGGCGCAACTTTTGAAGGCTACATGAGAGCGGGAGAATAGTTACAATCGTATATCGGAAAATGTACCGTGACACACTACACTGCAAAAAATATAGGTTCTCTTTAGAACCAAAACTGGTTCTAATCTTGTCTCTGAGATGGAACCAGTTCTATTTAAACAGTATTTATTTCAAATCAAATAAATTTATAAAGATTAACATTAAATAATAACAGAATTAAACATAAATTGAGGGGGTTGAGGCCGTAAGTTTAGAGCTTATACGAGGTTGTCTCAAATCATTATTTAGCAAAGGAGATATGAACAGATGGCATATCGAACCAGTTTTGGTTCTACACAGAACCAAAACTGGTTCGATATGCCAACTGTTCATATCTCCTTTGTTTCAAAATGTTTGGCGACTGCGTTGAATAAGCTCCAAGTTTACTGCTGAATCTACTTCAGTTCATGTAATATTCTGTTAGAATTGAATGCTAATCTTGGTAAATTTATTTGATTTGAAATAAATACTGTTTAAACAGAACTGGTTCCATCTCAGGGACAAGATTAGAACCAGTTTTGGTTCTAAAGAGAACCTATATTTTTTGCAGTGTAGAGTCTCTCGTTTAGATGAGCATGCCGCGGTGTGGTCACTGTCTTATCAATTTCTTCTACTTCAATGATCTTCCAACCCCGAAGGCTAACCTTCGGGTCGGAAGATGGATGAAGTAGAAGAAACGGACCGAAGTGATCGAATGTGGGATTGTTTGGCCAAATGTTGTTTGAATTTGCAAATTATTTATTTATTTATTTATTTATTTATTTATTTATTTATTTATTTATTTATTTATTTATTTATTTACATTTATTTATTTATTGGGGTTTCACGGCACTTTCGACAGCCAGGGTCACCTCGTGCAGAACAGTTTTACGGGTGGAGGAAAACGAAATACCAGATGAGAACCACCAAGCAACAACGAGCAACTTTCAGATTCCCCAACGTACGAACTCCACACAAGCGGGGTTAGTAATGGTTGAACACAAGTGCCCCGGCGACGTGCAGTCCGCCGCAGTACATATCGCCACCGTGCCCAAGCGTGGGCAATCGGGATTAAGTGCTTGCCAAAGGACACAACGCAGTTACCCCTGCATGGCGGGGATCGAACCGCGAACTTTTCGCGTTAAAGTTCAATGCCGTAGCACCGAGCCACCGCCTTCCGTTCAAATGATATGTTACAGGAATGCATGTATATTGACACGTTTGCATGCGCCCATTTAATTCAATGTGTAACCTAGTCTTTGTAAGACTGTGACCCGGGGCCCTCCTGGCCCTCACAGTCTTTGAGAGACCCGTTCAAATCTAGTCTGACTAAAAATGAAAGAAACTGACCGCATTTGGGTCGACTCAGTTCACGCTTCATATCGAAGACACAAATCACATAATCAACATTCTACTTGTCGTATTCAGCCCAAATATAATTTATGTACGTGTCTGCATCATTTTTTAACGCAAACACAACATCAAATTCAAGAAATGTTGAAAAATATCCGTCTTCACCACGTCAAAAAACACCGATTTCAAAGATATACAAATTGTACTACACATATCTGTGCGCATGCGTAGTACAATTTGTTTATCTTTGAAACATGATGTTATTTTACGTGTTGAAGTCGGATATTTTTCAACATTTCTTGAATTTGATGCTGTGTTTGCGTTAAAAAATGATGCAGACACGTAAATAAATTATATTTGGGCTGAGTACGACAAGTAGAATGTTGATTATGTGATTTGTGTCTTCGATATGAAGCGTGAACTGAGTCGACCCAAATGCGGTCAGTTTCTTTCATTTTTAGTCAGACAAGATTTGAACGGGTCTCTCAAAGACTGTGAGGGCCAGGAGGGCCCCGGGTCACAGTCTTACAAAGACTATGTGTAACCGTGCAACATGTCCGTGGAAAAAGTGGTGGGACACATGTCCCCTATGCCTCCTGGCCCTGCCGCTTCTGAAAGAGGCCCTGTTATCGTTTATGTAACGTTAACAAGAGAAAACAAGTTCGCCGGCATAACCGTTGATAACTGTCTCGTCCTCTTGGGGTGCTGCATAGCATTCAATAACTGGTGACCATTAACTGTTTTTATCCTTAAATTTGTAAATTTGCATTGCTGAACGCATGGTGTTGCTATCAGGCGGTCACTCGATTACATCGGAGTAAACCCATCTAAATACCTTGGGTGTACAGGTAACATCGTCACATCTTCCTCTTTTTAAAGAAAAAGTATTGTCCAATACTTGAACTTAAAGAGACCAAAATTTAGCCTTAACAGTTCCAAACAAAACATACATATCTTGTGCCATGACTTAAATTACTACCTGCTGAATTAAAAGAAATTAACTCTTAGAAGCCGGGAATCGAGTTTTCTTGCCCGTGATGTAATACGGCAGGCAATCTGGCTGTGACGGTTCAGCTATCTTTGGGCTGGGGGAGAATTAAACACCGAGCAGATGTTTCTATCAAGTGTCGTCTGCCTAAATAGGCAGACGACACTTGACTAGAAGCACCTGCTTTACTGTAAGTTTTTCGCGGTATGTCATGTTCAATAAATACATTCTGATTCCCCGGCTTTTAAGAGTTAAATCCAAGTTGAAGTCTTTGGAATTTGCCCCACTTGACAGGGAAGCTCTACTTGAAATATCAGCCATATACATTTCTTGTCCGCGTTTGTAAGTGATTTTGAAGTCAGACATTTGTAGCCTCAGAATCATCCTATGAAGCCGTTTGGGAGTACAGGCAATATCGTCACAATAACCACCAGTGCCTCCAAATACTAATCCCACAGAATCAGGAATAACTGCGGCTGAAGGTATGTGTACCATTGACGTGCAGTACGACTTTGCCCATTGCGTCAGCTACTACTCCCACATAGACAATACGTCTTTTGCCAAAGATACGTAGGTCAGTATCTAAACTGCAACCTGTTGTGAAAAGCGTACAGTTTGTCATAATACTGCCCCTTTGAACCCTGATGGTGTCTTCCAAGTCAGTCCAGTGACAGAAATTAGAAGAGTCCATATTCGATACTGGGGGTGGGCAATTCAATATTTTCAACGTGTAGTCCAAAGGCTGCAGGTTGAAACTATTGATTGCTTGCCCCACCCATTCACTGAGTAGTTATTCTACTTGGTGAAATTAAGACGTACCACCATGTTCCTGGACCGAATATCGGTCTTAAGGGTCCAAAGGGTTAATATGAGATATCGTTGATAAAAAAATAAAATTGATTGTTATTTTATCGATCACCCACTTGCATTCGTTCATTGGTTACATTAAATCGAAAACTCGTTTGTTAGATCCCGACACCGTCATTCACGCTGAGTCGTTGCGCAAAACAAGTAATCCCAATTATTTGAGTGGGGACACCGCAACGTTGTGTGCAATAGCATACTTTATCTTACAATCAACATGTATTTTGTATGTATTAACTCCGCAACTTTCGTGTATCCGACCACCTGATACAGATGTTTGTATCAGGGGGTCGGATACAAGCACGTTCCTTTCGCGTGAGTTCCATTTTTTTTCTTTTTGTTCATCCGTACGAATAAATAGTTCGTTATATATTCGTCTACATTCTTGACTTATCCCCAATATATTGTAAGATAAAATGATTATTACCATTATGTGGATGTACAAAATATGAATCCGAGTCTCGCTCCGGGTTCTAAGGGTAGATCACGACTCGTCTTCCACTCCTTATGTACATCGATGGTACACACGTCTTCAGTCGATGATATTCTTGATTATGTGTGGTTAGTAATTTAGACAATCCGGCCCCACAACTTCATTTTACCTAGTGCCGGGTTAAAACTGTATATTCACCTTGGGCGAAAGACCAGGGTCTTTCCGAAGAAACCAGTTAACTTCTCAATTTCCATGCCAACTTAGGCACACTGGGTACTTTTTGAAGACTAATGCATCCAGAAAGTGGAAGAATAACCTACCATATCAAATAGTCTAAGACATATCAATGGGAGAATATATTAACCAGTATATTTAACGGTGACATTTTTCTTGGGGGCGAGGGGGGCGGGAGTACCTAACCCCACCCCACCCTGTGACTATGCCGCTGTGCCCGGCCGTTACTCACTTCTGTAATCCTTTGCAATTGCTCAATCCTTTCACTGATACGGCATTAAGGTTTGCGGAATCTGAATTTCAATTCTGACATAGAACTATAGTTACATCTTGACAAATATTCGCCAGTGTACCGGGAAACGATCAGCAAGCAACGGTGAGTTACTGTCGGGCTCTTCAAAGTTCTAACCCAGCAAGAGCGGAGTAGCATCGGTTGAAGGAAAGTGCCTTGTCCAATGACACAACACAGATGACGATGTTCTGGATCGAATCGTTGACCTTTCTATCTCAAGTCCAATGCCATAACCAATGAGGCCCCCACTCCCTGTTAATTGTGTAACAATCGATCAAGACGAAAATAAGAAATAATTATGAAGATAATTTGACCCAATGTCTGTTCGTAAATAACAACTGAGTGTGATAGAACAATGGTACAAGCAAGGGCGAACAGTGCAAAGGAAGGGTTGCTGTTTATCTTAGCATTGTTCATCAATATTCCGTTAAAGAAAAGCAATGTCACTGGGGTCGCAGAACAAGATAATTCTCATAACTTTCTAAATGAGTATTCTCGTTAGATATTTAATTCACAATCAATATAGTCTATTCCTTCTTGTTCACTTCATGTCGCACCATTACTATGTGGTTTTATTTATATAGTTATCTATTTTATTGGGGTTTAACGAGACTTTCGACAGCCAGGGTCACCTCGCGGCGTACAGTTTTACTGGTGAAGGAAGTCGGAGTCCCCGGAGAACCACCAAGCAACGACGAGCAACGGTCACACTCCCCAGCGTACTAACTCCACACAAGCAGGGTTAGCATTGGTTGAAGACAAGTGCACCATCGACGTGCAGTACACCTTAGTACACAACGACATCGTGCCACCTTGTGCGCAATTGCCCAAGGACACAACGCGGTTGCTGCAGGTGGGATTCTAACCGAGGACCTCTCGGCTTGCAGCCTCCATCTCTACCTACTGAGCCATCGAGCTCTCTGTTATATGGTGAGTGTGAGAAATAAGCGAAAATTGACTTTCCCTTTCCCCTTTCCTTAACTGGTGCCTTCACTACGACACGTATCTCAAAAAACGATCAGTGGATTACGGTATACTACCATTACAACAGTGGACAAGAGAATTTCGACCAGATCGCGACCTGGCCGCGATCTGATCGAAAATCTGTGCCCGCTTCCCAGCTACAAACTATTGATAATCTCACCTGTCGAAAAAGAAGTTCTAAAACATTGGATCTCTGTCAAGGTGATAGCTTGGATTTTCGATTTTGTTGCTTAAAAGTGTATATATTTTCGATAATCTTTCTCACTCCGTCTAAATGTACAGCGTAAAGATAGGTATATGACGGACCCCGAAAACCGATTTGTCACTTAAACAGACCAGCAATAATTCAAGCGCGGCTAATTAAGCATGAACTTTTATGTCCATTACCGCGTTTCTGTTTAACGCTATAATGGGATGTGTGGTAAGAGATTAAACACAGTGGAAGCTATTGTTCCCCTGTAGTCATTATCTGTGTAATTATGGCCAGTTAATAGGTAATTGTGGTGAAAACAGTACATCGCACATGTTCTGGACACACACCCATATTACACAATTAGCCTGTCACCGACATGGCAGGGCATGCCGAAATGCGAGTCTTTCAAGAAACTTTAAAGCAAGTATTAAATTAAGATAGATCTAAGCGGTCAAGCACAAGAGAAGAGATTAAACTGAGAATTAATGTTCTGGCTATCGAAATAAAAATCGGGGAATTTCTCTAGAAATTCATTCCAGGCTGAAGGTGTGTAAGGATGTGGGTCGTTGCGAGTAGATGTGGATGTCCCATGCTATAGGTTAGAGGAGGTGCCGCATCGGTGTGAAAGTATAGGCACATTGTGGTGTAGGGGGACCACAGAGCGCATATTTATAGTAGGGGCAGTCGCGGGCCTAGTCGTGGCCTTTCCTGAGTGTCGAACCAGAAATAGAAAGTGCGAGCTCAGGGAGCTATTAGTATTTAGGTAGACGGCAAGACATACGTAGGTAGAGTAGGCTTGCCTGTGTGAACATTATTCTGAGATAAACGTAGGGGAGAGTTTAACCCAATTGGCGGTGACTGCTTGAGTGAAAAGCGTCCAGTAAAGTGACAATAAGCTAGTGGCCGTGCGGCGGCAGTGAAAGAGTGAAGTGAAGAGGCGACCAAAGAACAAACACCAGCGAGAAGGAGGAAAAACCAGTGACAACAGAGATGCGGTCCCGCAAGTGACTCAAAAACTGTGTGGGTAGGGGTGATTGACGTTTGGTTTCTCAAAATTATTGGATTCCATGTAAGTCACAAATTACCATATTTATTTATATGTATATGTATTAAAAATTGGTGTTTTCAGTGAACCCCTGTTGATTTATGTTTTTCGAGCAAAAGTCATTGACCCCTTTAGGATAAGAACCACCCCAACAAAAATGAAACGGGTGGGGTCGTCACGGTCAGACATACGTTCACGCAAGGATTCAGGCGAGACTCCTTGTGTTTTTGCTGAATACGCGGCGTGAATCTGTTGCTTCCAGCAGCGACGAAGCCCGGTTTTCGACAATCTCGAATGCAATTGATTTCGCGATATTTTATTTACTAAATCCCCACCCACTGGTATTCTTATGTCGCGACCAAGTCGCAGGCTGACCGGGATAAAAGACTGCTTTTGCGATTATGATACTGCATTTACATCTCCAAAACACACATGGAACGGAGTTTCTACAACTGCAGTATACTCTAAAAGCACATGAAAAAGCAAACAAAGCACAGATGAAGCTCCAGTCATTGGACCACTTTGGTGGATCTGACAATACATTGACTGACACGTTTTAGTGTTTATTGTGGACCAGCAGCCAAACTAAATATTGTTCATACTATCTCCAGTTTTGTTATTGGAACATCAAACCTCATATCCGTTTCTATTATCTTTATTTTAAAAGAGAGTCCGTAATTACCCCAAAACATTGTGTATCAGGGGCCCATGATACAAAATCTGTATCTTGCAACTACATAATACAAGCGCGTTCATGATTGGTTACAGTTTGTTTCTGTTACGATTCATAAAACATTACAAGCTTTCGAAAAATAAAAACACTTCTGAAAAGTTTAACCCTTTACCCAACGTAACGGCCAAAACCGGCCAGCGCTATTCTCAAAAATCGCCAATTAATTTTCAAAATATTTTCATTTTTTGTCTCAAAAACATAGGTTATGACCCCTCGTTGGAACGAGCTCGTCGAGCTCGTTCCAACGAGGGGTCATAACCTATGTTTTTGAGACAAAAAATGAAAAAAATTAATTATTCAAGATTTTTTTTTGCAAGTGTCGTCTGCTTTTCATGTTAGGTAAAGGGTTAATTAGCAAATTATGGAACCACCTTGCTTTTATGCTTGTGTATCTGAATCATTGGAGGCATTCTGGCTGGACGAACACGCAGTTAGTTACAGCAAACAGTCTTTTCGGAATCTTGAAGGCGTACATGCTGAATAAGTTTATTGGAGATTTTCAAAATTTGAAGGCAGCCGCATAGATTTTTAACCGAAACGACACGCATTTTATTGAGTCTGAAAATGAAATCTGAAATTAAATTGCTAGTTAGCCATTCACTCAACGTTCACTATATCACAATTTAGTATTTTAATTATCTTTTGTAAGAAAAAATATTCCAAAAATTTTTATTCCAACGAGGGGTCATATGATGTGGTTTTATAGAAATGTTTGGTAAAATAGTTAGGCAAAGGGTTAATTAACCCTTTGAACTCTAGTGGTATCTTCCATTCCAGTTCAATGGCGGCAATTAGAAGAGTCCATATTCATTATTTGGGGAAGACCAATCAATATTTTTAACATGCGGCCTCAGGGCTGCACGTTGAAAATATTGATTGGTCAACTCCACACATTTACTGAACAGCCATCCTATTTAATGACGTTATGACGTATCATGTTTCTGGCCGGAAAAACGGCCGCTATGGTTCAATGGGTTAAGTTGGTACAGTTGAGAATTGTAAGATTAATCTGTCATCGCCATCATGTTTATGTGAATTGTGAGAAATATATTAATCAAACAGAAATACGAATCGATTAGAAATAGAAATCGAATTGAAATGTTACTCCTGCGTCTCGCTCTTATTTCCAGGACTATATCTCGTCTATTCGAGATATGGTCATTCAAACACGAGTTCGACTCTTTTATCTTACAATCAACATGTATTTCGTCTGTATTAACTCCGCAACAGATGTTTGTATCAGGGGGTCGGATACAAGCACGTTCCTTTCGCGTGAGTTCCATTTTTTTTTCTATTTGTTCATCCGTACGAATAAATAGTTCGTTATATATTCGTCTACATTCTTGACTTATCCCCAATATATTGTAAGATAAAATGATTATTACCATTATGTGGATGTACAAAATATGTATCCGAGTCTCGCTCCGGGTTCTAAGGGTAGATCACGACTCGTCTTCGACTAGTCGTGATCTGCCCTGAGAACCCGGAGCTCGACTCAGATACATATTTTGTACATCCACATAATGGTAATGATCTCTATTTATCTGATAACCATAGAGTATAGCAACCGTTGTATACACTTGAAGTATATACAACGGGTGTTGTATATAATTATAATTTATGCGAACGACCTCTGACCTCTTTCAATTCCATTTTCATTCATTCATTCATGAAACATCGTTATATCACAGGGCAGGTTTTAATTGTACGCTTATTGCACTTTGTCAAAATCCTCTGATGGTGTCATTTCTTATTTATTTTGCTTCAATAAAGGCAACCTAAAATTTTGCTTCAAAACATTGTAGAAATTACTTGAATGTTAATAGTAATTAGTATGCGGCGACTGCGAACTGTTTATAGTCACGGCCTCGATCAAAAGTACTCGCGGAACTGCGCTTATTAAAAGTTCGCCTGCTCTACCTGAAAAAAAAACACTTCGTAAAAATTGTAAACAAACGCAAAATTATTTGTTATATTGGGACTACAGCATAAAACACGGAAGCAAACTGGAACTATGTCAAAAAAAGAATAACTCTACTGAAACACCGTTTTGTTACTGTTAATAAAATAGTTGAAATTTATTTTGTTCCAGCGCAGTTACATGATGCAAGAAGTGCAATCGCACTTTACAATCGCCGTCATCGATTTTGTAATGTAAGGGACACAACTCTATGCGTCTTGTCCTATTTCTTTTGTCTCGTAGACTGGTTTTCTTTGGTGGCCCGTGGGAAGCATATATAAGTCGGGTAGACGCACGAGACGGGTGTCTGTTTGTTATCAGATAAAAACAATAAACATATAGTGTGTTTTTATATCTGTGTTATACAGCTCGTTGAAATATGGTTTATTTTTTCTCGGCGAAGCCTCGAAAAAATAAACCATATTTCAACTCGTTGTATAACACAGATATAAAAACACACTATATGTTTATTGTCTATACACAACATTTTGTACATACAGTACGACCACCGTGGACTGGCCACTTTCCACGGACTAGTAATATTTCTACGGACGCAATAATATTAAATTGCAAATACTAATTACGGGAATAATCACCGAACATTTAATTATTGAAATACCGGGACAACCCTGTTTTCCATTAATTCAAATTTTACTGATGATGACTTTTATTACCTGGTAAACGCATGCGTGGACATCACTGACCATGCGTGGATTACGACTAGTCCACGGTGGCTAGGCTGTAGATATAATTGTGACAAATATATTATAATCAAACAGAAATACGAATCGATTATAAATACAAATCGAATTGAAATTGAAATCGAGGCGCACCAGATTAATAGACTCCAGGGAGTTGTGTTAGGAATGAAACATTCTAAATGTTTCCCACTTTTCGGCCTCATTCAGACGATCAAATAAATAACATCAAATAAATGTGATCGGGAAAGATTTTAGATAGAATTTAATTGAATTCTTTATATATTTACAGTACACACAATTAAAAATTGCAAAGTGGTGATACAATATATTTTCATACAAAGTCCATTTTGAGGGAGATGCATTACCCCGAAGCTTATCTACCCACCTATCTCTGAACAGAGCAGCTAACAACAATAAAACAATTCACGGCAACAAACGAGACCCGGGCAAAAAGCATGTCATTTTTGTTTGCCTTTGGAATGGTTGAAGAAATTCAATGACGCAACTGAACACTGAGACAGTTTCTGATTATCTTTGGTAAGACGGGACATGTTTTCTGTCATCAGGATCTGACCATATTGTTAGAAACTCTTCGTCTCTGGTGTGATTTATCCATAATAATTTAAGTGATAACTCAAGAAACAGAATTTACTGCGACCAGTAAATTCTAGTCTGTGTCAGCATGTTGAAAGCATCAGAACAAAATTATATCGAACGAGAGTTTATGACTTATTTTCGGGAGTAAAATATCTTTAAAAAAATCAGAAATAGGTTTTCGTAAACAGCGTTTAAAGATTTTCATACAGGATTCAGATTATTTTTTTCAAGAAACCGGAAATAACCTTTGCGCACAGCATTAAATGCGTTCCATGAAGGAATTAGCAATAGATATTTTTTTCTCTGCCCACTTTTTGAGAGACGAAATACATGTATGAACTTCAGAAAAGCATGGAGTTATAAAATGCCATTTCAAGCAATTCTGAAAACTGTTCTTAATTATACCTGTGTGACCCCAGTAAACTGAACCCAAATTATTAACTTCCACGCTGTATCGACTCATTTGGCGTTGGTCCCAAGTCCATATGTCATAGCATGCTCGAGATATGAGTGTGACCAACTTTCAAAATTTGTGGGCGTCGCCAAATTTAGTGAGAGTAAAACTACTTGTTCGAATTTCAGCAATGCATTAGGGAGTCATAAAATGAGATTTCCATCAATTCTGTAATTCTGAAAAATGCACTCCATGACCCCCGGGCGACCTCTGTGACTTTAACCCAAATTTTGTGTTGGTCCCAGGTCCGTAAATCACACCATGCTTGAGATATGAGCATAACCTACTTTCAATATTTTTGGTCCCCGCCCTTTTTTGAGTGCGAAAATACATGCATGAACTTCAGCAATGCATTAGGCCGCCATAGAATGCGATTTCCAGTAATTCTGAAAAATGGACACAATGACCCCTGGGTGACCGCTGTGATCATGACCCATATTTTTAACCTCAGTTGAGTTTCGACTCATTTGTTGTTGATCCAAGATCCATAGGGCATACCACGCTAGAGATATGAGAGTAACCTACTTTGAAAACTTTTGGCCCCACGCACTTTGTGGGTGTACAAATATACATATGAATTTCCAGAATGCATTAAGGGGTCATAAGATGTGATTTCAAGCAATTCTGAAAAATGCACTCAATGACCCTTGAGTGACATTGACCCATATTTTGAATCCTCATTGAGTTTCGACACCTTTGATGTTGGTCCCAGGTCCATAGGTTATACCATGCTTAATGCATAGGTTAATCCCAAATTAATGCAAAGTAACTGCGTCGAAAGCGACAACACTTTCAGTTTGAAAGTCATCAGCGAATAGCCAACGAAGCCCTTTCTGTGACGAAATTAATCGTCCGCGAAACAAAATAGATCTCTCAGTTTTTTCATGGGAATCTACATAGAAACGTTAATGGATATTAATTTAATACGACAAATAACAATAACAACAACATTTGACCATAAAAGAGTAAACATCGCTCACTTTCATAACATTTTAGCAAGTTTATTTCGTTTTCGTTCGTTGATACTATTTTTACCTCGATTCGCCGGTTGTACCTACAGTGGATTATAGATTCTTAAAATAACGTAATGGTATGCCTTGTGTCGGTCAAGACGAAGAATACGACGTCCACGTTTTCGCTATCTCCTTATATTTTTAGCGAAAGCATATAATAAAGTGGATACTTTAGCTGACCTGCGTTTATAACTCATAGTGGGACACGTGGTAGAAGTCCGGTATTGTATATTTACTTAAGTTTAAGCAATACTATTTTAGACAACCGTGTAAAAGAGCAATACTGCAGTAAACGCCTTTTTTTCGCGGTGATCGAATTTGCGTTGTTTTCATAGCTGATTCAAACCACGATTTTTTTAACCCTCGCGAAAAATGATTCCAGCAGATATTTCGACCCTTGAGTGCAACGAGCAACTAGGCTTTGTAGATTGCGCCTTGTTGCACACAAGGGGCGAGTTGTTACTTTGTCAAAGCATAGGAAACTCGGCGGGTTTCAGACAACTTTCAAGAGACATGACTGTGATTTTCATATCATGTTGGTCTTAATCCATTCTTAGTTTCGTCAGTAAACAGTTTTGCACGGTGTTTCCATTTGGAGACAATAAAACGAGTACTTTCAAAACGCTTTTGTTGTGGGACTCAGTGAAATACGAAAGTCATTATCTAAGAAGCTAATTACCCCTGCTGCGAGGATATCTTAAGCATTTGAACTCGTTTTTCCGAACGAGGAATATGATACATCATAATTTGATTAAGTACAATAGCAGCTAATAATGTGTATGGGGCAGTCTGACCAATCCATATTTTCAACATTCAGCGTTAGGGCTACACGATGGAAATATTATATGGTATACCCCCCCCCCCCCCCCCCCAAATAATGAATATGGACTAAATCTTTGCACGTTGGAAATATACTGAATATGTCCATACTGAATATGGACTCTTCTAATTTCAGCCATTCAACTGACACTGAAGATGGAAGATGTCACTAGTGTTTAAAGGGTTAATAACAGATGGATTCCTTGAATGGCTCGTTATTCATTGTAAGTGTTTTGACATGCTGATATGAGGATAATGCAACACGAATTCAATTTTGAGCAGTGGGCGACCCACAGATTTATGAAGCCAAGAAAAAGAATGTGTTGGTCAATCATGAAAATAGATATCAACAAAAATATAGGTGTGTACAGTAATATGAACACATAAAAAGTCGATAAACAGAAGAACTGGACTCCACAGTAAACGATTAGCGTATACGGGGACTCATTTGCTTCTTTTGCATGGTTCATATGTGTACACAGAAATTAGCTAGAGCAGGAGAGACAAAGTGAAAAGGGTAACTCAGGGGTTAATTATGAAAAGAGATTGAGTAATGTGCGTCACTAAATGTATTAACTCCTTACATGCTGCTGGCGGATATTCGCGCCCAGGAAACAAAATTCCTTGCCACTGAAATAAGTAAAAATTGTGCCACATTTAACCAAATTTCTCCCCTGTACATTGAAGGAACGTTTCGACCAATGGTTAATTGTAGATAAATTTTGATGAAATTTTCATTAAATCTAGTCATGGCTGCTTCACAGCAGCCATGACTAGATTTGATGAAAATATATTTTAAAATACTCAGCAGATTAAGAGTTAATGATGCACTCACAAGCTACGGTTTTGTGTTAGTAGAAACGTTCACTCCGAAGAAAAAACTTACGGAGCTGCTAGAATGTGGTCTTCTGGTTTCCAACTCATAATATTCACAGTCATAGATTAGGATGTCTGTCTTGATGAGATGACGTAATACAACGGGACCTAAATTGTTTGCATTCTTCTTCCTGTGAATATAGTTAATGGAAGAAGTAGAAGTTTCGAGCTCACCACATCAACACAAGAAACGTTCAGGAAGATTATTTTGTAAGTCTTTATTAAGATTTCTGCAAATGAAATGCAGACGTCATGATAAGTTTTTTGCATGACGTGAAGTATGATTGAAGAAATACGCGGGCACACGATGTCCGTTTGATTTAGCGAAGTCTTGACGATTAAGATTGAAGTGTGTTTCCCAATTTCTGAAGAAAGGATATTCCACAGCTGCGTAGTGGAAGGGTTGAATAAAGTAATAATACAATTTATTTGGTAGGGTGGTATGGCTGAATTTTCGCGCTGAATGTTATAGCTGCGAGTTTCAGAATCGGATGGTGGATTAAGATGAACATATAGAGAGGGCTACAGAGCCATGATACATTTTCAAATGCTGAAAGGGTTTATGATTTATTTGTTGGTTTTCTCAGACTGTTTCAAAACAGAGTCGAAATTCGCTAATGCTTTTCGTACCCCCGTCACGAGTCGTTCTGCTTCAATTTGTATTCTTAAGCCTCAGTCACAGTGTAATTATCCCTTTACCCAACGAATCGGCAGCATCGGCCCGCGTAATATGCAAATTCAGCTGTTGAACAAATATTATTTTTCACAAAATTTCAACAAAACCATATCATGTGACCCCTCGTTGGAACGAGCTCGTGGAGCTCGTTCCAACGAGGGGTCACATGATATGTTTTTTTTGTAATTTTTTGAAAAATTTGAAAAAATGATATTTAAAATAATAAATTTTGATATCGTCTGCGTTGGGAAAAGGGTTATCGAATACATCAGTGTCATACTAGAGTTGTTGGCGAATGGAAGTATGATAGATTTTCTGCAGGCGTTTGCGGTCAAGCCTGTACTTAAAGCGCGGGAGGGAAGCGTTGGTTATTCCAGAAACGTTCCTGCAATCCATGAATATAGAGATTAGTACGCCAGACATACACTTCATAACTATTATCTTAATATTGATTTATCAGAAATGGAAGTAAAAATACGCGATAAATATACAAGATTAACTCGATGCGCAGTATTTTCTGGTGAACGCTGCTTGTAGATGCACCCAAGAAGCACCCAAGAAGCACGAATAAGTGAAAATGGTTTGCAGTGGACTTGTGCTTGCAGCTGTTCATTTCCTCATCAGATATGTGTTTGGGCGTGAGTATAAATTGAATTAATTTCCATCTTTTGGGTGTGGATTTGCTGCCTGTACTAGTACCTGTATCGGTGATGCTTGTTTTTTAAGGTGGAACTGCCTTAGGAACTTGTACCACCGAAATCTGAAAATGGTATTCATATTTATCTATTGACTAAGGTGAATTTTTTTATTTGCTTGGCTGATAGATACGTGGTATGAGACCATATTCATTGAAACCCACGATACGTCCGCCCAGCCACTGGCAAATTTCCCATACCCAGTGGAAGCCTCGTTCCGAAATCTACAAATTGTCCATACCCCGTAGAAGACGCGTCATTCCAGTTTTACAGTGTACATGTATTATATTTTAATTTTTCATCTCCAAAATATAGCTCATGATCCCTTATTGGAATGAGCTTGTCGAGTACCCTCCAATGTGGGGTTCATAAGCTATGTTTTTGAGACAAAAAAGAAAAAAGAAATTCAATAATTTTTTTATACTAGTCATATCGGCATATTTTCACAAAAACTCTTTTCCACAAAAATTCCACAGAAACCTGTATGGCTCAACAATGGAAGATAAAAGATCTCATGCTGTGTGTGTTCACACATGAAATAGATTGTACTTCTAAAACGGAAAGTCAATAGATAAATTCGTTACCCCGTGTCTGATCACGTGGTACGGGTTTTTACCTACCCGAAGCCAGCCGTATCCCATTCGGCATTCGGCCTTCGGTCTCATGGGATACGGCTGGCTTCGGGTAGGTAAAAACCCGTACCACGTGATCAGACATCGGGTAACTAATAATCCCTTGCAAAGAAACAACCAGATTTGGTGTCAGGTTAACCACTGGTGCAAGCATTTATTCCTGCAAACAATATAACTATATTGGTTTTATGGACTCCACTTGTGAATTGTTGTCGGGTCGAAATTCCCGTCGAAATTCCTTCAATATCAAATTTGAGAAAATGTCATTTCTCGTTGAATCCATCTGGATATAAATAATGTTTTACCACACATTTCTGTTTTGTTGTACACAAAATGGCTATGAAGACAAAGACCTGAGTGAATTGTATATTTAGGTGTTGTCTACTGGTAGTGGCATCAGGAAGAAACAACAGTGTCTCAAGAAATTTATAACAACCACTCAAACCAATTAATGTTCCATTTTTACAGAGCAAATTCCATAAAACGTCTTGAATTGTATTTTGGGGAGTTATATTTTTGTCTACAACTATAAAGATAGTATACTTCTCAAAATTTGATCAGGAGCACTCCTCCTCGTCGATATATTTTTACATGAAGGGTGAACGTGTACATTTGTATGTTTGTTTGTGTGTTAGAGTTTAACAACAATTTCAAAAACCTGGATCATGTCGGACAATTTTATGGGAAGAGGAAGCCGGAATACCAGGAAAAAACACTGAGTAACGGTGGGTAACCATAGGAATCTCCAGTTTACTATCCTTGAACAATTTTCCTTGCAGAAAACTGTGTCGTAGGAGTACATCACTTTGACCATCGGCGTACCTTTTACAAATGGTAACACTGCCTGTGCTGGTAAATTGGAGAGGACGACAGTAGCTCACTATGGGTCGATTGAGCTCTTCGGGTACTCCAGCTTCTCCCATCCGTAAAATTGTTTCACATGATATGACTTGCGGCCATGTTTGCAAACCAAGCAACATTACTTACGAATATTTGGTAGATGATGCCCCAGGCAACAATCGTGCGAAGTTTCAAAACATTTGGCCTTGTAGTTTCAAAGGAGAAGATTTTTCAAAATCGACCAATCAGAATCAAAGAATTCCACTGTTTTTCATCCAACAGGAACAAAAGGAGGAACAGTTGTAGAGAACCTCACATAGACCATTCCTGCTAAGTTTGGTTCACACCGGCTTTGTAATACCAGAGAAGATGAAAATGTGATTTCCCATGGGGTTTCAAGCCATTTAGCCTTGTAGTTTCAGAGGTGAATACCTCTGGCGGCCATGTTTTTCATCCGACGGGAACAAAATGAGGATAGTTTATTGAGGACCTCCAACAGACCTTTCCTGCCAAGTTAGGTTCACATCGGCTCTGCAGTTCCAGAGGAGAAGATAAAAATGTGAAGGTTTACGGGAGAAGGACGAAGGACAACGACGGGTGCCAAGTGATGGCAATAGCTCACATGTTTCTTTGGGCCAGGTGAGCTAAAATGCACACATTTACCTTTTATGTACAAATATGCAGATGGGTAGGGGGACCCATAGCAAATTTCGAGTAATAACTAATACTATTTATTTATCATTTATTTATTGGTGTTTAAGGTCACATACTTATGCACAGTGGTAATCGTGACCGTGACAGTTTTACGGGTGGAGGAATCCGGAGTACCCGGAGAGAACCACCGAGGATCGACGAGCAACTGTCAGCTCCTCAACTGTTCAAGCTCCGCTCAAGTTGGGTTACAGCGGTTGATGACATGTGCACCATCGAAGTGCAGTACGCCTTAGTACACGCCGTCGTCGTCCCAAGGACACAACGCGAGTCGTCTCGGAAGGGGATCGAACTCTGGGCCTCTAACATAGAAGTCCAACACTCTACCACAGAGCCACCGCTCTCCCAACATATGACGCCAAATAGTTGATATGAATCATTAACGTTTTAATCCTTCGAACCCGAAAGGCAGCTTGTCGGATACAGGATCGTGTTACGACTGAAAGTTGCAAGGTAGACAGTTGCTCATTGAAGTTGTGTGGTTGACCAATCAACGTGAAGCCCCAATGCTGCGCGTTGGACGTGTTGATTGGTGTTCTCCCAAGTAACGAATATAGACTCTACCAGTTGATGGCTCTGAACTGGCATGGAATATATCACCAGGGTCCAAATGGTCAAAGGCATGTCAATTTACCTTCTGATAAAACTGCAACGTCTTTTAAAATAGTATTGATTATTCCAGTCATTTATATCCACAGGTACAAAATACAAATCGTCCCCTGAGTTCCAATGTGTTCTATGTGCCTACTGGCATATAGAACACATTGGAACTCAGGGGACGAAATGTGAAAATCCAATCAATGGGAATAAGACAGAACACACCGAGGATGGAGTATTGGATACTCACTAGAATCCACAACCTAAGTTGGATTTTTACTTGTATTTCACGGGCGCCGAATACTTCAAAACTTCAAAAACCTTCAACAATCTTCTTCGCCAGAACCACAAAAAGAACATGTTTATGTTTGGTATGCAATAATCTTGACTCGTGTACAGTCAAATTTGTTCATGCCATGTCCCTGTGTCCATGTTTGAAGGCGTTCCGGGAAGAGCAGATTTTTGTAGCCCCCGCCCATATTTTATATTTTCATAAACCCTTGCCTAATTTTAACCAGATTTGGTATGGTGATTCTTTAGGAGACATGTATTTAATTTATGCGAAAAATATTTACTCTCTGTCCCCCTCCCCTCGGGTTTATGGGTTAAAAATAGTAACAAAATTCAAAGCCCTATATTTTCAGAACTGCCTGGGAGAAATGCCTCTTATTTCACATGAAGCATCCTTGGGAAGGGATGAATCAACTAGGCAAAACATTTCCCCGGTTGCCCATTGGGTACGGGGTGGTGAACTGTGTTTCAACACTTAACCTTATGGAGTTCTGTGATGACAAAGCAAAATGTTTACAAAGTCATCTTCCCCAAAACTACTGAGCCAAATTTAACCAAATGTGGTAGGTATAATCCCAAACAGCTGACAATTCAGTTTGTTTAAACCGGGTGACTTCACCTACATTTGGTCCGAAAAGGGGAGATAACTTCAAAAACCTTACGAAATCTTCTCCAGAACCGCTGCACAGAATATGTTTATATTTGGTATGCCGCATGCTTGACTTATGTACATTCACGTTTGATCAAACCAAGTTCCTGCGTCCATATATATATGGGCGCGTTCTTGAAGGGACAAATTTTGTAGCCCCGCCCATATTGTATATTTTCATAAGCCGAGTTTACCAAATTTGATATGGTGGTTCATTAAGGAATATGAACTTGATTTATGTGAAACAAATTTACCCTCTTCCTTGGGAATGCTGCATGGGCTAAAAATAGTGACAAAATTCAAAGTCCTATATTTCTTGAACAGCCCAAGAAAAATGTTTCTTATATGACATGAAGCATCACTGGGAGGGATTGAATCTAATAGGCATATGAAACGCCATGTTTGCCCATGTGGTGCTAGGGAGTGAACTCTGTAGCCCACGCTCATATTTTATTTTTGTAAGGTTTTGACCGATTATAAACAAATTTGGTATGGTAGTTTATTAGTGGACATTCAATTGCTTTATGGGGAAAATTTCATCCCATGCCCCTTGATTGGTGTCTTTGGAATAACAGCTAGGTGTCCTTGGTTAACATGGTCTCAGGTGAGCGATTAAGGCTGCTGGGGACCTCTTGTTTTCATGTAGTGTGTATATTATTTTTCATGTAGTGTTTATATTTCCTCTGCAGAGATGTTGGACTGCCCAAGTGGTAAATGTTTGTCATACAAACAAAAATGTTATGGCAACACAATTTACGTGAAAGCGGTTTTCAGATTATTTTCATGCTAATGTTGGGAAATGATGTTAAAAATAGCTTTGTTCTATTCTTCTAGTCAGATTTAGTGCCAAATTATTTTTTTACATTTCAGACAAGTAATTTTAAATCATTTTATAATTACACTCCTGCCCATATTGTATAAAATGTACTGTGCAGGGCTATTTATCTTTGCTTGCATTCTTCTTTGTACAATTTCCTTGATAACCATTGTTGATTTTTGTTGTCAAGAAATTCCATTATTGTCTGCTAGCCGAGTATACATTAAGTTCTCTAAAGTGGCCATTTTTTAACTTTTCTGAAATATTGTTCTTTTGATGACCAAGCCAGTGGTTATGTTAGGTTACCAGTGTAAGATATAAATCATATTCCATGAAAATAATAATGAAAGATACTTCTTTGAACCATTTTGTCAGGCGAGTGTTTAAGGCCCCTTGTGGCCTCTTGTTTATTCAATGCGGTAAAAAAGACTAAACAATATTAAGGCAAAAAAAAACTTTAGAAATATAGAAGTCATTAACCCTTTACCCAACGAATCGCCCGCATCCGCCCGCGTAATATGCAAATTCAGCAGCTGAAAAAATATTATTTTTCGAAAAATTTCCACAAAACCATATCATGTGACCCCTCGTTGGAACGAGCTCGTCGAGCTCGTTCCAAAGAGGGGTCACATGATATGGTTTTGTTGATTTTTTTTTAAAAAATTTAAAAAATGATATTTAAAATAATAAATTTTGAAATCGTGTGCATTGAGTAAAGGGTTAAAAGCGGCGCATTGGAAACATGCTTTTGTGTATTTCTTGATAAATGTTCAAAACTTGCAAATTAACATGGATAATGGGTTCAGGTTGATAATAGGTTTAGACATTTTATTCTAAACTATTAAAGTAATTCTTGCTGTGGAAATAGATTCCAATGACATTAATATCTTATTACTCAATTGATAAACTTGTATATTGGTTGGAAAGTAAATACTGAATTTAATTTATTTTGCAAGAAGTGTAACCGATATGGAAAATATTTTAATATAAAATTTAAACGATATGGAAAATATTTTAATAAAATTTAAACAACGCTAAGAAAGTTTATCAAAACGGTGATCCTAATCTGAAAGTACAGAAACCGGTTAAAGGTGATTAAATGGTCTTTCACATCTTATTATCACGATTGAATAAACTTGGCTTTATCTCCATGTTGCGGTCATAATTAGCCATTGTGCAGAAATATGTGGCCTTAAACACTAATAAATAAATAAATTCACATCTTATTGATGGCCTGCACACGATAACAGATGTTGGCATCCACGAAAAAAACCTTTGGTAGGGTGACGTTATATTTGCTATGCAAGTGTCATCATCTTATTGATGTCTTTCACCCCATTCAATCTGGGTGTTATATGAAGTGTTTTGTCAGAGTTACGGCCCTTTGTAAACTTTTAGTTTTGTTTGAGATACAGGTGCATCAGAGCATGAGGTGCGAACTTGGATTATTTTAAACATTTCTTGTTTTGTTTTTTACTGTTATTTTCATTCCGTAAGGCTAAGCAAAATCATTCTTTTGATTCTCAGGCAGCAGAGCGTTTTTTTCGGCCCGCGTTCGTCATATTTATTTCGGAGGCAAAACTCAAAATGGATAAGACAATCATAGGGTGTGATATTAGTGGTGTAGCATCGTGATTTGCGATGCAATATGTCGAATACATTGATACAGTATTGTTATTCTCTTCGTGAAATGCGACATGATTCCCATTTGTATATACAAAATAAATATTTATTTAACTGGTTGAGGGCTAGATTATGTTTGGCGGAATGAATTTGTTCATCAAAATTTGTTTTATTACAAATTATTGGAGAATGCCAGCAGGCATTCTCCAATAATTTGTGATAGAACAAATTTGTGTAAACAAACTATTATTTACGTTTGACTGAATACGAAACATTGACAAAGAAAATGTTGGCTTTCGCACTGATGCCCTTATTTTGGGGAAACGCCTGATTGTGGCGTCTAGCACTCAACCAGTTAAAAAACTCCTTATTTTTTATCTCCATTTTAGTTGTTCTATATTGATTTTGTGTTGTATAATCACTTTTAGAAAAAACTATCAGGGAAATCAATATGGAACCTTTAGTATTTAATTTTAGGCTATCACAACTGGATTTTATGCATCAGCGACCATTCCACCAGGAATAAAATATAAAAATAAAAACCTCCGTCACCACATTCGTTTTAAAAAAAAAATGCCTGAGAAATCAATTATTTAATTTTTTTTAGTCTAATTGTTGATTTTTTATGTTTACACATTCTAGATGATTCAATAAAGAATTATCATACATATTTTATTTTGATTATCACACGATACATTTTACGGGTTAACCCTAGGATGTTAATTTGTCAACAAATTCAGCCTACCAACCTTGTAGTGGGCGGAGTCAGAAACATATTTTGGGGAGAAAATACCCTCACATTGTTCACATTATAACTATAGTTGCGACATGAACAAATATCCTGCTACATAGTAAACGTACAAACATTAACCCTTTACCCAACGTAACGGCCAAAAACCGGCCAGCGCTATTCTCAAAAATCGCCAATTAATTTTCATTATTTTTTTCATTTTTGTCTCAAAAACATAGGTTATGACCCCTCGTTGGAACGAGCTCATCGAGCTCGTTCCAACGAGGCGTCATAACCTATGTTTTTGAGACAAAAAATGAAAAAAATTAGTTATTTAAGAATTTTTTTTGCAAGTGTCGTCTGCTTTTCAGGTTAGGTAAAGGGTTAAACATTGGTAATGGTGGGTATGCTGACTCCATTGTCTATTTTAGTTACTTCAGTTAAAATAGGACTAAGTGTAGCTATATCCTGTAATTCTAGATAAAACAATGTACAATCAGTATGTGTCTGCTTTAAGAGGGTAGTAACTGAAGTTGAAACAGGCTTTGTCAATAAAATGTTAATTTTTCTTGACATTATGCGGAAGGTATTTACACAAATGAGTAACAAATGCTATTTATTATTGTTAAACGGAAAGCATCCTCATTTTAAATCTGCTTTTTATAACAATGCATTTGCTGCTATTATTAGGTTTGTTTGTTTTTGGAGACAATAGCTTGGTACTTGATGTCATGTAAAAATTCAGCGTTTTCAATGAAATATTTTGAAGGCAAAACGAAATACGTTTTGCTCCGGAATTTGATACCATGCATCAAGGTTTTCTTGTTCCACTTTTTCAGATTTTCTTTTCGCCTGAATGTTATCCCCTTTCTAAATATTGTAACAGATTATCGACTGTAACCGTGACAAAAATTACCACACAAAACAATCGAATTCAAATTATTACTTTTTTCACGGATGTAAACGTAACAAAAACTTTGTTCAGACCTCGAATGTGAGAATAATGATCTTTTGTCTGATTTATATGGAATTAAACCTCTAATATGCACTGAAGGAAACAACCTACAAATCTCTTGTTCGTTCAAAACTTGAATACGGCTTCATAGTCTGGGATCCATACACCAAAAAGAATATAGAGTATTTGGAGGTGACCCAACGTCGAGCGGCACGCTTTGTGTGCAATGACTATCGCAGAGATAGCGGCGTTAGCGACATGCTCCGTTCTTTAAACTTGCCATCCCTGCAGGAGCGACGGGCGAACAAACGCATCCAGACACTCAAAAACATAATCTCTGGATGCGACGCAATCCCAAAAGAAAAAGTACATCAAAATGGGACCGTCCCGAACAAGAAGCCGAAATGACACGAAACTGGCGGTCTACGGAGCGAACACAGAAGAATTTAAACATTCATTCTTCCCACGTGCAATCGTGGACTGGAACCCCAGCAATCAAGCCGCTATCGATAACATTTGCGGCAACCCCGCCATGCGTGTATGAAACACCGTGCCTTCCCTGTGTTAAAATACGCGTTATCGCGGCTTACACAGTAATCCCATTCAGATTCAGATATGCTAACAGTGTTCGGGGAAACTTCCAAATTCACACAGGAAAATCCAATAATTAATGGGACGTCCAACCTAACTTTTGTCAAATTTCAGATAATTGTCTCCAAAGTCCAGAAAAGGCCAACAAGGAATAACCCCAATAAATTATGTATCAATCTTTTTTGGAATGAAACCCAGATTTTGTGGAAACTAATATTTGCCATGGAACCGTTACCATGTGGCAGAAAGCGCTGCCTGGACGTTTGCTATGGCATAAGTAATACCTTAAATTTACTGAATAGTTAAATTCTGCAATCCGTCTGGTACAGACTCTGTGAAATTTTTTTTCTCATTCTTGCAAGGAACGGTCAGCAAGACTAATTGTAATTAAGGATGTCTAAATTTCACAAGGGCTGCCATTTTTCTTGTGTTTATTTACCTTTTACGAAGTTCACCAAGGACCAAATCCACACAATTCACAAGAACAAGTATGGAATCAAGAGAGATTCCATCAATGTAAAATGAAGTATGTCCAATGTGCCTTTTGTTTATCTGCTGTGACCATACCCCATAATTCTGTTTCATTTTGCATGAGGTCTGAGTCAATTTGGTAACAAAAGATGAGATTGATACTCCAAAAAAGGGAAGGCTGTCAAATTTCCTCATTTGGTATTATCTTTGTCGATTTCTGGGGTTGCATAAGCAATGGCGGCTGTTAACCCTGTACCTAACGTAACGGCAAAACCGGCCAGCGCTATTCTCAAAAATCGCCAATTAATTTTCATTATTTTTTTCATTTTTTGTCTCAAAAACATAGGTTATGACCCCTCGTTGTAACGAGCTCATCGAGCTCGTTCCAACGACGGGTCATAACCTATGTTTTTGAGACAAAAAATGAAAAAAAATAATTATTCAAGAATTATTTTTGCAAGTGTCGTCTGTTTTTCAGGTTAGGTAAAGGGTTATGAGTTCTATTTGAATACTGACGTATGGCCACAACAACACAAAATGACCTGTCTTTCATGCAGAATACTTACATCAATCAGTTTCGTTAAGTTAGAAAACATGGCTTCTAATTCATTTGTGTACGTGGTTTGGTCAGCTGCATTTCTTTAGAAACTATCGCTCTTCTGTAGTTGCAGTTTGGGGAGACTTGACTGTTGCTTACTCATCAGGTTTAAAAACATTAACAAGAAAACGTTTTGTGCAAGCACAAGCGCGCGAGAAAATGCCCATGAAGCACTCTTATTTTATGCATATATCATGCAGAACAAAAACAAGAAACATTCTGTGAACAAAAATGAATCTCCCTCCCAAAATGGAGATGAATACCACATCTCAAAGCATTGTGACTGGTGATTCACAAGGAATTTGTTTAAAATAAGTTCAAGTATATTGGACAGTGTTCCATGCAATAGAGGTTAATATCTTCCTTCGAAAAGACTTGAAAAGACACCCTAGCTCCCCGTACCCCACGCACACACACACTCACCCAAACAAATCAGCTTTTTCGCATGGACGGATCGTCCCGGTACGAGACTTGATTTGGAAAAAACTCAGGTGATTTTGATAGGAACTGCCCAGACCCATCTCTATGTATTGTCAGTGTGGGTTCGCGAAAACTCTTTTTAAATAATTTTAAACTTACTGGACAAGGGCGGTGGTGACTACACTTTGGGGGTTAAAATCTCCATTCGAAAGAACGTGAGAAGATGTATACCACCCCCTCCACACAAGATAAACAAAGCAGAATACTTAAATGAAGACTACAGACATTTCGCAACTTGTGGAAAAATATTCACGCAGACATCACATCTAATATAATCGAGGGAGGATGTATCAAAACAAAAAAATGGTTTTAAAAAATACTTCTACGTTTGGAGGTGGCATAACATAATACGAAGGGGGCACGGTGGCTCAGTAGGTAGAGGTGCAGGCTGCAAGTCGAGAGGTCCTCGGTTCGAATCCCACCTGCGGCAACCGCGTTGTGTCCTTGGGAAAGACACTTCATCCCCATTGCCCATATGGGGGCACGGTGACGTCGTGTACTAAGGCGTACTGCACGTCGACGGTGCACTTGTCTTCAACCAATGCTAACCCTGCTTGTGTGGAGTTAGTATGTTGGGAGCTGACAGTTGCTCGCCGTTGCTCGGTGGTTCTCTCCGGGTACTCCGGCTTCCTCCACCCGTAAAACTGTCATGGTCATCATTAGCCATTGTGCAAAAATATGTGACCTTAAACTCCAATAAATAAATAAATAAATAAATAAATAAATAAATAAATAACACAATACGAATATTGCTAACATTGCACACAACGAATCCCAGTTGAGCAACGAATTCCGCTTATTAGTGAATCCAGTAAACAGTGAGTTCTAAAATCGGATATCATGCTGTACAATAAAAGTACAATTTTTAGGATTAAAATTAAAAATATCGGTTCCAGACTTCGTATATATATTGGTATACCCCTATAACCAGACAGTGGTCATTTGGAGACTATAACCTTGTACTTTGTCTGCGGCCACTTGCGATCCCATTTTCTATCTGCAGTATTATTTCACTACGACCTACTCATTGTTTTCCACCTGCGGTCTTATTTTAGTACGACGGATCTTCAATGTCACTGCATACAAAAGTGGGTCGGACTTTCTAGTCGGATTGTTTTCGTTTCACTGATGCTAAAACACTTTAGTAGAGGGCATGAAAGTATATCGTCGCCCGAGTGCTGGAATGTCCTATGTCCCATATATGGGACATAGGACATTCTAGCACTCAGGCGACGATATATATAAGTATTACCGATTGCGTTGCATGTATAGTTTAAAAACAATGCACGAAAGTGAAAGCAATGAAAAATCAACTAAAGGGTAATTACAAATATTCGTTTCGGATTTTTGCAGAGATCCATTTTTCATCACCACAATTCATTCTTCCTCATAGATGAGATACGTCAAAAATCACCCCAAATATAACGCGCGCTAAATAACCGATCTCTTACCAATACTGATTTTAAAGGCAGTGAGTTAGCGGCCTAAACAATATCGAAATTATGTTGGTTGTTAAATTAATTTATCTAACAAGTGAGACGTTGTGGTCTCATTTCGGTAATTCGTGTGATTTTTGCCCACCAGGCGGCGTCATGGCTATTTCTGTCAACAGATTATCAATACACATAGATTGTTGCAACCTTTTGGTGCCAATAACGATCAAAATCGACATTGATCCATCTTACACACAATGCGGGTGTGCGAGGAGAACATTTAAATTTACGATGGTACTAAATTTCGCTGTATTTGGTGAACAGGATGAAACCTTTCTGAAAATTCTCCTTAACATTGTTCTTCTTTTTCGATAACAGACTTCACCAAGCCTCCTTTACGTCACAAATATAGTTCGGCAACAGTAAAATTATTTTTTCGTAAATATACAATTGTGAGGACTACAGTGTATTTTGATTTGAATATATTTTTGTTTTCAAATAGAATTTTCCACTTTTATGTTTTGATCATGAACATCAACCAAATAATAGGAGTTCGAATCAGTGGTGTATTAAACTCTTGCTGATATTTGTTTCTCATTCTACAGTATCCGAAATCAAAATTGCTACAAAGAACTGTATCTCACAATTATCGCAATGTCAGATGGAGATTTTTCTGCGAATGTATCGTGTGTTATACATTAGATGCCTCTCAGATTCGAAAGCACCGGTGAAATGTTTGAAGGTTTCAGATTTCAGGAAATCAATTGTTTCCCAACTTGGTCAGGAACCACGTGATCATAACAACCAGCATGCCTTTCGAACACAATCGTTAGTTTGTGGTTCCCCATTTTTCTCTGGGCATTCTCACCACGTTGGTAATGAAATGATAAATATACTTTCTCCGAGTATGGCGTGTGGAGTCTTTTATTTACAACTCAGACGTTCGAATTACCGATCTATTCCTTGTTATTTCTGTCGGTTACTTATGCGACTGGCACTTTCTAGCAAAATAAAATTACAATTTTTTGAAAAAGTGGATGAATTCGTATTTGGTGTACTTTTGTCATTAATGTGGTATATAATATGTCGCTATTCACTGCTTTAATTCGTATTTAGGGCATTGTTGAAAATTTCAAAAAAATGTCCAAAGTTATGTTGGTCGACCCCTAAAGACAAATCGGTTGCTATTATAACATGGATTTTTATTTCCGCATATTGTAGCTTTCTCTCTTCCCCATCTTGCGAAACAATATTTTTAGATCAGTGTACTTATTTACTAATTTAACAGTGTTCGGGGAAACTTCCAAATCCACCCACAGAAACCCAACACAATCATATTATAATATGAATTTTTCTTCTCGGCATAGTGTGGTGTTCTCCTTTTCTCCATACGAAACATCCATTTAGGCTAGAAAGGCGGAACAATATATCTCGGCGCTTCTGCGTCGAGAAATTACACCCCAAGCGTCCCTCGGCCAATAATATCGCTGAAATCGGAAGTCTGTATTCTACATACAGATCTGTAAGTAGACTCCTTGTGCACTTACTAGCCCAAGAACATTAGGTTTCACTAGGGAAAAAAATCGGAGAAAGCTGATTTTTTCAGGGAATGTCGAGTACATGTCACTGAACGATTAGACAAAAGTCCCCTAAAATCCCAGTTGAGCTTTTTTTTCTACAGCCTTTTTTCGAAAACGCGTTTGAAAAAAATCAAAAAAAATCGCACGAACTTTGTAACCTCGAATTGATCCAACTGTATTTTTTGTTTACGCGTATTTCGAGCTACATAATGTCTAATATACATTTACCTAGAGGAAAATGTGCATTCTGTGACAATTTCTGCGAAAAATTATTGAAAATTCACAAAACAGTATCGGATTTACGCAAAAAATGAAGATTTTCCTAACGGATTTGCCCAAAGGGTCGTAGTACAGTTAGTTGGACAGACGATAAAAAATCCACCACCATTTGAAGACTTTTATCATTGCTTACAAAATAGACATTATGGAAGACCCCCTCTGCTTCTGGCCGAGTTCCCCTTTTGGCATAAAATTCGTCAGCATGAGAACTCAACTATTTTCGGGCTTGGGACCGAACAGACACGTCTGTGTCTGGCAGCATTAGATCAATAAATAATATTTACAGAATGTACAAAAATCAATAAATAATATTTACAGAATGTACAAATCAATCAACATGGATTAAGTTACATTGACTATTATCAACGCTATATACAGAAATGACATGACCTATATACATATTATTCATCGAACTCAGAAATTTCCGACAGGACAGTGTTTCTGTGGTTGTTACAAGAATCCGAACTGCAATTACACAAACCTGAGCAAGAGAGTCCTGCCTTCTTACACCCACACCTGTTTGTACAAGCACTCTTGCAACCACAACTGATCAGATTCAGTAGGTTATCGGGGGCACATGGCTTTGTGGCTGCAGTCGGTACAAGAAGTCCATTGTCTAGCGACCACCCCAATCCGTCGGAGGAAGCGAAGTGCCCAGCCATTGTTGGACCTGGAGATAACATCTGTAGACATGTTGTTGTGCAGCATCGCTGCTTGGTGGGAGTGAGGCTAGGTCGATGGGTTTATTCAGTTTAGATTTTGCTACATAACGCTTGTAAGTGACATATCTATATTGGTCGAGAGAGGAAACAGTTTTACTCCCGTATACGATCAGGAGAAGTTGTTCCCCGGCAGCGGCTTCTGCACTTGGTGTACTGTCATCCGCCAAAATTGTGTTGACATACTGTTGTGAGTCGCTAGTAACATCGGAGACAATTGTACTGAATACTTTCTTCTTACCAACTCGAAAGAGTGCAGAAGTAGTGTCACAACCACTTATAGAATGTGCTACAAGGAGGTTTTGCTTCTATGATCACCCATTTTGGTTGCTATTTCACTAACTGAAACTAGTAAGTAAGTTTGGGGTAATGGAATACATCATGTGAATATTACATCCCGGTTGAACTCAAGAGGTAAGAATGACTAACAAGTCTGTGTCTGTTCCCACAACGACAACATTGTTGTCATCTTGAGCGATGTCAAGTGTAGTTTCGGCTATCAGTACATCAGCATCAGCCTCGGCCTGCTTGGACTGAATATTGATAGCAGATAGCTCCTGCATTAGAAGATCGATCAGTTGGGTTTTGTTCTTGGCATTTGCAAGGAAATCGGATTGGGGTGTGGTGGCTGGTAACTCGGGTGAGATATTGATATCAATAGAATACCTGTCTTTAGATCTACGGGCTTGTTCCATGCCCTTTGTCGACATTGTACAAGCATAACCATCAAAAACAACCACGACGTTCGCCCCAACATGTCTCACTAGATAATTGGAATATGATGTACATATGTCCTTATATGTCGACTGTTTAGGCCATACAACTGCCCTCAATAAAAATCCACCATCTACAACAAACAGAGAATGTTCTGGGATTTTAGTTTGCTCGGAACCGTATGTTTTGAGGATCTTACCGGGCGTGCTTTTCTGTGTCTTCCTCACTCCAGCAGAATCAAACAATGCTGGTGGTTTCGGGGCGAGTTCATATTTGAGATACTCTTCCATCTCTGCTTGTGACTGAATAACACATGAGATGCGGTTGAACAGAATTGTGGGGTCAATCACTACCTTACTTCCACGGACGTTGATGCTATTTGCCATCAATGCGAAAGACTTCACAGTGTCAACACGACGTAGTTTGATGCTGTTGAACGTTTTGCTTACAACATTCGATTCGCAACATTCACCAATTTTGCGAACTTGGTCACAGTTCACAGTTTCGTCGGCCACAAGCCCGGTCGCTATAGAGACTAATTGTAGTGGATCTCTATTCTGAAAGGGGGAATGCACTCTGAGCCAGTTCAATAATTTGGTGATATCATTGGCATCAGTCAATTGTGAACTTTGACGGAGATCCCGATGTTGTTCGCCATGACCAGTGTGAACATGAACAAAATTTTCGAGAGCATTACATATCGGAAGGCAAAGAGGTAGTCCATGTACCCATTTCGCAACAGTGATATCGGTTATTCCCCTGCCATGTGTGAGACCACCAGGGAGCTTGAACATTCGCATTAAACACTGCTCTATGGTCTGATCAGAATATATCCCGTCCCAGAATTTATCGGAGCGCCTTATGGTAAAGTAACCTTTCTCAGTGAACAACTTCAAATCATCCTGTTGCATTATTTCTGTTAGCTCATTCATCTGTTGCAAATAGAGATGAGAACGTTTTGCGTATGCAAAATGACCACCTGCGTGAAATACTGGAATCATATTGCGAACACAATATGTGTGGAGTTCCCAGTCGCCTGTGCGCTCTGCTCTCAAGAACAACTGGAGAAGACCTATTTGCTCGTAGTATTGTACCCAAAGCTTTCCTGTGCGTCCTACGGACGCATTCTGGAGCAGTTCGTGTAATTTTGACAGTAGATGGTTGACACTTTCTTGATTGACAGCGTCAGCTGTTGTACAGTCACCTCTGGCAAGTCCACAGAATATTTCATTGACTTCTGTGCAGTCTATGTTATAGTCCAGGCACATTAGACATAAAAATGAGAAAGTAAGGATTTATCAACTTTGGGTGAATCTGATCCGAAAAATTTGAAACTCGCAAAAACAGTCGACAGTCTTTGGTCTTTGACGCATGTACTGAGAGTACCTTGCCCATCTTGGGCTGGATATATGCACATTGTCACATCATCAGATGATTATGAAACAAGTGATGTCGAGATACTTCCCTTTATTAATTTTGATCCATCCAACCCGAGCACAATTTACACTGCTCTCATGTTTGCACAAACTGAATGTGAGAAACAGTGACTGAACGTTTGTCCAGTGACGTTTGACCAACCACTTTATATCAAAGCAGTGGAGATTGTGTCTTCGTCAGATAAGTTGACAAAAAGTTTTCGTTAGACTCGGCGGCTTCCATATGATTATGTCATATTTAGGGGCAATTGGTTCGATCATGGCTGGTAGCGGCTTGGATGAACTTTGGGGGACTGTTTATACTGGTGGGTCAATCCATCATTTGATCAGTGGTCATGCATATTCAAGAGCAGTTCGTGCCCATTTGCTAACACAAATTGCCATTACAAAACTTGTGTTTGAAGAAAGCCGAACACTAGATAATAGGCGAACACCACATTATGTGATTTAATCGAACATGGAAATTGAAACAATGATGTTATAATACGGTATTTGAATGAGAAAAGTCGATGCCGTTTGAATTTGAGTTTAGGGGGTATGGTTAATATTTCACACGTCTCACCAGTTCATTATGGAATAAATGACTATTGTTATATAGCATTATAAAGCCACTGCTTTTCTGCAATTTTTGATATATAATTTAACTCCCAAAGTAGTCGTAGATTTGATTTAATGGACGTTGTGTACCGTTGTGTGTATGAAAACAATAAATTGTTTTTTGTAATTTTGTACATTTTCGTGAATATTTCACCATTGAGTGTGAGGATTGGTACAAAGTTGGCATTTTCTGTTGGGGATATGTATTCTCAATATAATTCAGCACGATATTTATGATTCTCACCCTACTAAGGCGAATAAGAATGAGAAATATGGAGCTGGGTCGAATTTAAAAAAAAAAAATTTTTTTCATCAAAAAAACGCTATAACTAAAAAAGCTCAACTCGGATTCGCGGGGACTTTTCACACTTTATCCGCAATGTGTGTCCCGGAAACATATAAAAAAAATCAGCTTTCTCCGATTTTTTTCCTTACTTTCTCATTTTTATGTCAAATGTGCCTGGACTATACAGTGTTGTAAGTAACAAGATTTTGACTTACAATTCAGCAACGCTTCAAACGAATAGAGAAAAGAATAATAGGAAAGAGACAAAGAAGTTTGCAATTTATTAATTACCGATTTAGCCGACGATTTCCAAGCTTCTTATTGACGGAGTGTACTGTCAAATTAAGTCATGGCAGGTTCTGAGCAGCCATGACTTAATTTGACAATATAGATGATCTAAAGAAATGCTCTTAACCCTTTACCCAACGTAACGTCCAAAACCGGCCAGCCAGCGCTATTCACAAAAATCGCCAATTAATGTTCATTATTTTGTTCATTTTTTTGTCTCAAAAACATAGGCTATGACCCCTCATTGGAACGAGCTCGACGAGCTCGTTCCAATGAGGGGGGTCATAACCTATGTTTTTGAGACAAAAAATGAAAAAATTAGTTATTCAAGAATTTTGTTTGCAAGTGTCGTCTGCTTTTCAGGTTAGGTAAAGGGTTAATGTATATGTTTTGAACTTACTCTCAATTTAAATACCTTTTTATATAAGGAATAGCAGGAAGGAGACATAGAGGGGTTGGTTATTGATTAAACTCGAATTTTGCGGTCACTTTTGGTATTTTGATGGCTAATGGTATGAAATGATTACACTTTATAGCAGTTAATCAAGTCAGATAAGCTTTCCGTTTCGGACGCATACTAATGTTTTGACACTCGATGGAACTGTTATGGTAAGGGTACTGTCATCGTTGTCCGCAACGGCAGTATTACCAGAACATTTATCGCCAGGAGAATGTTTTAATTCGTTTTCTGTTGTACCAGTTTGTGTGACATTGCCCATGTTCTGCTGCCTGGTGGAAGGGGTGGAGGTAGTATTGGGGCGAGTGCGTTACTTATTTGTAATCTTCGCTCGTTTGATTCTCTTTCGTACAGATCAACAGCGTTGCTGCAATGACCGCTTCGACCACGCACCGATTTTTCATCAAAACCTGCATTGAACAGCGTGTAGTCCAGGCACATTAGACATAAAAATGAGAAAGTAAGGAAAAAATTCGGAGAAAGCTGATTTTTTTATATGTTTCCGGGACACACATTGCGGATAAAGTGTGAAAAGTCCCCGCGAATCCGAGTTGAGCTTTTTTAGTTATAGCGTTTTTTTGATGAAAAAAAAAAATTAAAAAAAAATTCGACCCAGCTCCATATTTCTCATTCTTATTCGCCTTAGGAGGGTGAGAATCATAAATATCGTGCTGAATTATATTGAGAATACATATCCCCAACAGAAAATGCCAACTTTGTACCAATCCTCACACTCAATGGTGAAATATTCACGAAAATGTACAAAATTACGAAAAAAAAAAATTATTGTTTTCATACACACAACGGTACACAACGTCCATTAAATCAAATCTACGACTACTTTGGGAGTTAAATTATATATCAAAAATTGCAGAAAAGCAGTGGCTTTATAATGATATATAACAATAGTAATTTATTCCATAATGAACTGGTGAAACGTGTGAAATATTAACCATACCCCCTAAACTCAAATTCAAACGGCATCGACTTTTCTCATTCAAATACCGTATTAAGCATCATTGTTTCAATTTCCATGTTCGATTAAATCACATAATGTGGTGTTCGCCTACACTCAAGATGCATTGGCATGTAATGTGTGCACGCCCTTGATGTGTACTCATAAACAAATTTGTATTGTTATATCAAAGCAATGGAGATTGTGTCTTCGTCAGATAAGTTGACAAAAGTTTTCGTTAGACTCGGCGGCTTCCATATGATTATGTCATATTTAGGGGCAATTGGTTCGATCATGGCTGGTAGCGGCTTGGATGAACTTTGGGGGACTGTTTATGCTGGTGGGTCAATCCATCATTTGATCAGTGGTCATGCATATTCAAGAGCAGTTCGTGCCCATTTGCTAACACAAATTGCCATTACAAAACTTGTGTTTGAAGAAAGCCGAACACTAGATAACATAGACTGCACAGAAGTCAATGAAATATTCTGTGGACTTGCCAGAGGTGACTACAACAGCTGACGCTGTCAATCAAGAAAGTGTCAACCATCTACTGTCAAAATTACACGAACTGCTCCAGAATGCGTCCGTAGGACGCACAGGAAAGCTTTGGGTACAATACTACGAGCAAATAGGTCTTCTCCAGTTGTTCTTGAGAGCAGAGCGCACAGGCGACTGGGAACTCCACACATATTGTGTTCGCAATATGATTCCAGTATTGCACGCAGGTGGTCATTTTGCATACGCAAAAAGTTCTCATCTCTATTTGCAGCAGATGAATGAGCTAACAGAAATAATGCAACAGGATGATTTGAAGTTGTTCACTGAGAAAGGTTACTTTACCATAAGGCGCTCCGATAAATTCTGGGACGGGATATATTCTGATCAGACCATAGAGCAGTGTTTAATGAGAATGTTCAAGCTCCCTGGTGGTTTCACACATGGCAGGGGAATAACCGATAGCACTGTTGCGAAATGGGTACATGGACTACCTCTTTGCCTTCCGATATGTAATGCTCTCGAAAATTTTGTTCATGTTCACACTGGTCATGACGAAAAACATCGGGATCTCCGTCAAAGTTCACAATTGACTGATGCCAATGATACCACCAAATTATTGAACTGGCTCAGAGTGCATTCCCCCTTTCAGAATAGAGATCCACTACAATTAGTCTCTATAGCGACCGAGCTTGTGGCCGACTAAACTGTGAACTGTGACCAAGTTCGCAAAATTGGTGAATGTTGCGTATCGAATGTTGTAAGCAAAACGTTCAACGGCATCAAACTACGACGTGTTGACACTGTGAAGTCTTTCGCATCGATGGCAAATAGCATCAAAGTCCGTGGAAGTAAGGTAGTGATTGACCCCACAATTCTGTTCAACCGCATCACATGTGTTATTCAGTCACAAGCAGAGATGGAAGAGTATCTCAAATATGAACTCGCCCCGAAACCACCAGCATTGTTTGATTCTGCTGGAATGAGGAAGACACAGAAAAGCACGCTCGGTAAGATCCTCAAAACATACGGTTCCGAGCAAACTAAAATCCCAGAACATTCTCTGTTTGTTGTAGATGGTGGATTTTTATTGAGGGCAGTTGTATGGCCTAAACAGTCGTCATATAAGGACATATGTACATCATATTCCAATTATCTAGTGAGACATGTTGGGGCGAACGTCGTGGTTGTTTTTGATGGTTATGCTTGTACAATGTCGACAAAGGGCATGGAACAAGCCCGTAGATCTAAAGACAGGTATTCCATTGATATCAATATCTCACCCGAGTTACCAGCCACCACACCCCAATCCGATTTCCTTGCAAATGCCAAGAACAAAACCCAACTGATCGATCTTCTAATGCAGGAGCTATCTGCTATCAATATTCAGTCCAAGCAGGCCGAGGCTGATGCTGATGTACTGATAGCCGAAACTGCACTTGACATCGCTCAAGATGACAACAATGTTGTCGTTGTGGGAACAGACACAGACTTGTTAGTCATTCTTACCTCTCGAGTTCAACCGGGATGTAATATTCACATGATGTATTCCATTACCCCAAACTTACTAGTTTCAGTTAGTGAAATAGCAACCAAAATGGGTGACCATAGAAGCAACCTCCTTGTAGCACATTCTATAAGTGGTTGTGACACTACTTCTGCACTCTTTCGAGTTGGTAAGAAGAAAGTATTCAGTACAATTGTCTCCGATGTTACTAGCGACTCACAACAGTATGTCAACACAATTTTGGCGGATGACAGTACACGAAGTGCAGTAGCCGCTGCCGGGGAACAACTTCTCCTGATCGTATACGGGAGTAAAACTGTTTCCTCTCTCGACCAATATAGATATGTCACTTACAAGCGTTATGTAGCAAAATCTAAACTGAATAAACCCATCGACCTAGCCTCACTCCCACCAAGCAGCGATGCTGCACAACAACATGTCTACAGATGTTATCTCCAGGTCCAACAATGGCTGGGCACTTCGCTTCCTCCGACGGATTGGGGGTGGTCGCTAGACAATGGACTTCTTGTACCGACTGCAGCCACAAAGCCATGTGCCCCCGATAACCTACTGAATCTGATCAGTTGTGGTTGCAAGAGTGCTTGTACAAAAATGTGTGGGTGTAAGAAGGCAGGACTCTCTTGCTCAGGTTTGTGTAATTGCAGTTCGGATTCTTGTAACAACCACAGAAACACTGTCCTGTCGGAAATTTCTGAGTTCGATGAATAATATGTATATAGGTCATGTCATTTCTGTATATAGCGTTGATAATAGTCAATGTAACTTAATCCATGTTGATTGATTTGTACATTCTGTAAATATTATTTATTGATTTTTGTACATTCTGTAAATATTATTTATTGATCTAATGCTGCCAGACACAGACGTGTCTGTTCGGTCCCAAGCCCGAAAATAGTTGAGTTCTCATGCTGACGAATTTTATGCCAAAAGGGGAACTCGGCCAGAAGCAGAATGGGGTCTTCCATAATGTCTATTTTGTAAGCAATGATAAAAGTCTTCAAATGGTGGTGAATTTTTTATCGTCTGTCCAACTAACATCCCGTTCTGTACTACGACCCTTTGGGCAAATCCGTTAGGAAAATCGTCATTTTTTGCGTAAATCCGATACTTTTTTGTGAATTTTCAATAATTTTTCGCAGAAATTGTCACAGAATGCATATTTTCCTCTAGGTAAATGTATATTAGACATTATGTAGCTCGAAATACGCGTAAACAAAAAATACAGTTGGATCAATTCGAGGTTACAAAGTTCGTGCGATTTTTTAAAATTCTTTTCAAACGCGTTTTCGAAAAAAGGCTGTAGAAAAAAAAGCTCAACTGGGATTTTAGGGGACTTTTGTCTAATCGTTCAGTGACATGTACTCGATATTTCCTGAAAAAATCACCTTTCTCCGATTTTTTTCCCTAGTGAAACCTAATGTTCTTGGGCTAGTGGATACAAATGTTAATTGCCGGAATGATTCGATATGTTTTTACTCTTCGTATTCATGCCAGATTTTTCCAAAATGTTACCCATAAACTGTGCGGGAGTGTTCCTGACTCTCGGCAACTGGGAAATCGGGTTTTTGTTTAGTGTCCAATCCTTGAGGAGGTTGTCTATAAATGGGCCAGTGCGTTGGATCAAGGACAAATGACTGACATTAAGCTTCACAAAAACCTGTTGTTGTCGGGAATTTCGAAGTGTTCGATAATCTTTGTTTTAACTTTTCTCTGCTGAATGCCACCTTGCACATTTTGGGATTGTCTTCCTTGAAAAATAATTTTCCGCAGCCCCACCTCGCCGTCGAAAAGAATAGAAAATTGCGAGACGTCCGCCTGCAGGTGCTAGCCCATTCCACACATCCGGAAAGCTTCACAATTATAGAAGCAAACTGCATAAATGACACCTTGAATGTAACAAAGGTAAATGTATTGGTTGACCAAAATTTATTCTCGTCGTTGGGAAGCACGGGGTCAGCTTGTTGGTTTGTGACCCCAATGCCTTGTGCTGTTAATTTTTTCATTCGAAAGTGTATAGTCTGTCTAATGTTGCCGATGTTTTTTTATCCTTCTTGGACTATATACCGACATCTGCTGTACCCACGTCACGTAACTCACGTTGAATGGCCCACGCGATGCCAATGAGTGCGTTTGAAGGGTATGGCGATCTTTTCTCCTAATCTCAACAATAAGTCTTGAAAACCAAAAGTCAAGTTCCTCTAAGGGAATGTCATTGATTAAAATTTTCGGTGGAGGCAATGTCGATTCACTAAACGTTTCTGCTTTAGTGTTGCATGAATTGCCCAGTCTCTCCACATGTGCAAAGCCCACGAAGCCGCGTTCCTGGTATTCTGGAGTATATTTAGTTTATTTGTTTGTAGCTCCTTGGTTGTGATGGGTACGCAAACCTTTTATTTTCACTGGACTTATTCTTTGTGAAGGCAGGCGCTTGTATTGCAATGAGATCTTGCGATTCAATGTCGCAATCGATTGAGAATTCCCCAATATCAGAGAAATCAGCAAAATCGTCGTCATTAAAACAGGTCATAGTTTTAAGCAACAATTGTTTTACTACGCAAACTCGTTGACGAGCCTTGGATTAATAACGAATTTCCTGAATAGAAAATCCGGACATGCTTTTTGTAATTAGACATGCACTCGCTGTATTCCTCTGGACGCATGGGTGTTATAAATATGTTAGAAACCTGGTGACAATCTGCAAGTGAATTAAAGTCACTCGTGCTTCACACTCAAGACTATAATTCACTTACAGTTTGTCACGCGCTTTATTAATGGTCTTTGGCTTAAAATGTATAAATATGGTATCAGCGGTAGAATGTTAGACGCGGTTCGCGCAGTGTACAGTAGTATTAAGTCATGTGTAAGACACTGTAATACTTATTCGGAGTTCTTTGATAGCTTTGTTGGTTTGAAACAAGGGGAGGTCTTATCGCCTCTTCTTTTTTCCTTGTTTATAGATGATTTAAAGTTATGTTTATCTAGCAATGACAATAGTGGCCTGACTATTGGTGAAATTACACTTATTCTTTTATTGTTCGCGGATGATATGACCCTACTTGCTGAATCTCCTGATGATCTCCAAGTTGGTTTGGATAGTTTGTTGATATATTGTAACAAATGGGGCCTCAAGGTTAACACAGATAAAACAAAGGTAATAGTTTTTCGTAAAAGAGGTAAAATAAAAAATACGGAAAAGTGTACAAACAATAATTCTTCTTTAGAAGTAGTTGATAATTTCAATTATTTGGGAGTAGTATTTAATTTTCCCGGGTCCTTTGTTGCAAATACCCAGACGTTGGTCGGTAAAAGTTTAAAAGCGATGAATGTGTTGTTATATAATGTTAGGAATTATCCTTTTATACCTAAAACCCTATGTGAGCTATTTGATTCCTTTGTTGGTTCTATATTAAGTTACGGTTCTGAAATCTGGGGGTTCAGTATTTGCAAGGAAATTGAAAGAATACATTTAAAGTTTTGCAAACGAATATTGGGTGTGAAAATGTCAACCAGGAGTGCCTTTGTGTACGGAGAACTCGCTAGGTACCCACTGTATGTAGATCGCCATTCGAAAATAATGAAATATTGGTTTAAAGTATTGAACTCTGATAATTGTATTCTTCGTGCATCTTACATAACGCAAGTTGAACTTTGTGATCGGGGTGTGCTTTGTTGGGCATCACATATTAAAAAGCTATTACTGGAGATGGGTTTCGGATTTGTTTGGGAAAATCCATTTATGGTGGTCCCCAAAGAGTTTTTTGTCTTATTCAAAAGACGTGCTTTGGATCTAGCTATACAATAGTGGCTCACAGTAATGGGAAATAATCAATCATTGTATCTTTACAAAAGTATAAAAGTAGATTTTGGGTATGAAAAGTATTTAGATTCGATAAAAAGTAAGAAACTCCGATATGCTTTAACGCATTTACGATTGTCTTCGCATAGTTTTAGAGTTGAAACGGGCCGATATGGCCAAGGGAGACTACTGCATAACGAACGTGTTTGCCAGTTTTTCCCACAAAATGATGTAGAGGATGAGTATCACTTCATCCTTGTTTGTCCTTGTTATAACCTGCTTCGGCAGTATTATATAAGACGTTACTATATCTTAAGGCCTAGCATGATGAAACTAATCAGCCTCTTACAGTCATGTAATAAGAATATCCTAAATAATTTATGTAGGAATATTATGAAAGCCCCAGAAAGACGAAGTGAAACTGTGTATACCCAGGTATAGCGACAAATGGTCAAACGAAATAATAATAATAATAATAATAATAATAATAATAATAATAATAATAATAATAATAATAATAATAATAATAATAGTAATATTACCTCTATCTACGGGTGAGATTTTTTCCCTCTGATGAATAAAAACTTGAAAATTACTGTAAAAACACATTCTCTGAACAAAAAGCCAAAGTAATTAAGTTGACGCTTAAAGCTGGTGGATGAAATACTGATAGATACAATTAATGAAGGATTATCTGTGAACTATTTTCTGCTAGTTAGTTTCCATAAAAAGTCCAGTTTTCTTTTGTTACTTTTAGTAAACGAAAACAATAGACAGCTCTAGTAGCTATTTGTTGTTTTTATTTATTATAAGTTACAAAATTAAACTTGATTTTATATTCTACTGATGTCATAGGTATTTTCGCAACAATTATTTACTTCTTGATTGGACCTTCCTCGCTCGTCTAATAATTTCAAGGTAGATAACTTTATCGAAAGTCGAATTTTAACATGATATAAGCCAGAGATGTCTAGGCCGCCAATCTTGGCTGGGGGTGGGGGTGGGGTGGGGGTGAGGGTTAGGGGTGGGGGGGGGGGGGGGGTCGACGTCTCGTAATCTCCCGTCGCTTTTTAGAGAATATACTTTGGTGTCTCCAAAAACTGAATATGTTGATAATGTTTCTTTTTCGTGGTAATGCAGATGGAATATTTAGAACATATTTTTGTTATTATTGATCAGAAACAAGTGTACGGACTGGAAAGTTTATACAGTTTTGCTTGGTGTCGTGCAAGTTAAACGCCATTATGTTTGATGAAATGAAGGTTGTTATTCTTTTGCCTTACAATTTTTATCAAACGTCATGGATTGAGAGTAGTTATTACGTTAATTAACTTCACGCCATTTTTTTTTTTTTTGGGGGGGGGGGGGGGGGGCATAGTTTGAGAGGCATCAATTTTCGATGACGTTCCAGCAATCCTATTGTAAAGAGACCAGAGGTCTATATCGATCCTTTGGAGAGGTCCAGACTGAATTTACTCGATGAGTTTCGTGTATTTCTCTTTTAACCGTAGACAAGCTGAGATTCCACTTATCGCTCTAACGGCCAAATTATTTATTTATTGGTGTTTAAGGTCACATATTTCTGCACAATGGCTAATCATGACCGCGATAGTTTTACGGGTGGAGGAAGCCGGAGTACCCAGAGAGAACCACCGAGCAACGGCGAGCAACTGTCAGCTCCCCAACATAATAACGCCACACAAGCAGGGTTAGCATTGGTTGAAGACAGGTGCACCATCGACGTGCAGTACACCTTAGTACACAACGTCACCGTGCCCCCACGTAGGCAATGGGGATGAAGTGTCTTGCCCAAGGACACAACGCGGTTGCCGCAGGTGGGATTCGAACCGAGGACCTCTCAGCTAGCAGCCTGCACCTCTACCTACTGAGCTACCCCCCCCCCCTCCCTCTAACGGCCAAAACAGGACAGCGCTATTCACAAAAATCAACATACAACTTTCATTATTTTTGCATTTTTGTTTCGAAAAACAAAGCTTATGACTTGAGGTCATAATCTATGATTTGGATGCAAAAAAAATGAAACATTAATTATTCAAGAATTTCGTCTGGAAGTGTCGTCTTCCTTTCGTGTTAGGTAAAGAGTTAATGCTCACACCTTGGGCTCTTTCTCTTTATAATTTACCTCAGCGACATTATTGGTGATATTAATAGTGGTGTTCGACTTTTTTCAAGTTATATAACACCTTAATAATTGTTGAAGATCTCAAAATCGCTACTGAGATCATTGGTACTGATTTGAATCGAGTCGAGAAATAGTCCATTCAATGGCCACCGATTTTAATCTTGTCAAAACAGAAACCTTATTGACCACTCGTAAAACTGCTAAAAAAACACCCAGCTTTAAACTATTTCAGATTGATAGTAAAGGGGCCAATTATCGCAAGCATGAAGGATTAACGTTCGATAATAGGGGACAATGGTCCGTCGACGTTTCTGGAATTACCCCCCCCCCCCCCCCCCCCCCCCCCCACAAAAAAACAAAAACATAAAAAACAAACAAACAAAAAAACTGGAAGCGTGTGAACACCATATCACGCAATAAAATATACCTAACGGGATCTACGCCAGGCAGCTGTTCTTCCTGTTGGGCCTCGAGTAACGTTGTTAAAACAATGTTTTGTTCTGCAATCCGTCCACTCTAAAAATAGTACCAAATGACTAGATTTTTGAAGCATTCATTAATAGAGTTCCGCTGAAAACAACTGCACCACACACTTTAAATAATATCAAGGGAAGTATTTGTTTGCATCCCTCATCTTCCGGCTCCGGCTCAAGAATACAATAAAATGCTACCGCAGTACCACAAATGGGTACATCTGGTGCTAGTCGGAATGTTAATTAAGGTCCGTGCTTTATTTCGTTTAGTGCAGTTTAGTGGACACAAAAGGGTCCGATGATGTGAAATATATATATATATATATTTTTTTTTTTTTGATAGTCGCACCGTGCCCAGATGGCTATGAGAGATCTAAACTTAACAACAAGTGTTGGAAATTCCGCAATACACTTCAACTGAACTGGACCGATGCCTTGGATTTGTGTAGGGCTGATGGAGCAGAATTACCGAGATTGGAGAGCCAAGAAGATCATGATTATGTGTGGAGCAGGTGGTGGTATGTACATAATTGTGTAACGTTTTTATGTATGAAATGCCTAATGCTCTGTATACTATACAGTTGTTGCCCTTGTGCGGATGGTCGGGGGGGGGGGGGGGTTAATGAAGAATTGTTCCACGCTCGATGCCAAGGTCTCAGGTCCCCAGTCTGTCTAATTTTGTAGGAGATTCGATATTTTTGTAGGCTGTTTGTTTACCAACATTTCGTGGAACATGAGCGCAATTTATCTTTGATGAAAAGCCATGCTACCCCACTCACAAAGATTTAGAAATATGTTTTTGTGTTCCGGTAAGAGATACATCATTCAAAGAGTATTCATTTAACCTTGAAGACGTCAAGATATTAACACAATTATTGAAACTGCGCAATGTAATTATGAAACTTCGGCTGCGGCGAGTTTTCATTCTTAATTATGAAATATACATAATGGTATTCGAAGTGTCATCAAAGATTCGATTAAACCAAGTCTTGGTTGAGATGAAATTTATTGTATTGATTCCAAAAAAAATAATTGTTATGGTACAAATGAAATCGATTTTTTTATATATATTCTTCGCGTGTGAAATCCACCGAAAGAGAGCAAACTTGCAGTTGCTGAGAGGTAATGTTGGCTTTCCACGACTTTAATATTCATGGCGATTAAATTGTTTTCTTGAAAATTAACCCTTTCAACTCTTGTGGTATCTTCCATGCTAGTTCAATGGCAGCAATTAGATAAGACCATATTCATTATTTGGGGTAGACCAATCAATATTTTCAACGTGCAGCCTCGTCGCTGCACATTGAAAATATTGATTGGTCTACCCCACACATTTACTGAACAGCCATCCTATTTAATGACGTTATGACGTAGCACGTTCCTGGCCGGTAAAACGGCCGCTAGGGTTCAAAGAGTTTTAAGTCTCAACAGCTGGAATGAAGCGATATATTTTTCAGACTTCGCTATGTACAGAGTATTCGGTAAACTTCGACTGAACTATTTATTATAGGTGTTTTATTTGCGAACCTGATGTTATTAACACAGAACGACACGCCCATGTGAATAGGTTAATCGATATGGCACTTGTGCCATCGCGAAAGGATTAAGTAACGTTTTATCCTTCCGCGCTGGCACTTGTGCCATATCGATTAAACCATTCACACGCGATGTCGTTCTGTGTATATCTGTTATCTGTAGTTATACAATAAAACAAATATATAAAAAAATAAAATGAAAAAGTACCTGTACGAATACGCACTGCAAAATCGCATCAGAAACAAGAATTTCCTTTTCCCGCCTCTCTATTTTCAAACTGCGAGATTGCTGCTGAATTTTAACAATTGTTTGAAAACAACCGACGCTGATACGATGCTGAGCGTAACCGTATTATCAAAACGAGATGAGAAGTTTAACTTGCCATATTGTTATATAACTTTATTAAAACTATCCGTTCTGTAAAGGGGTAACTCACCAGGACCGGCAAATCAGGGAACTCGACCAATGGCTGCTCCAAGCATGACGATTCACTTGGTATATATTTTCATCCCGCGCCTTACTGAATCTTCTTTTTTGTATTTTTGGCTGGGGTGGGGGGGGGGGGGGGGGTTGGCGCTGTTTTTTTTTTTACTATTTTATTTAATTTTCAATAGGGACACCTGTCGTCGCACATCTAAGTACAGACATATTTTGAACAAATATGCAGTTGTGGTTACATGTACTCAGTAGTTCGTTTCAGCACAATTTAAAAGTTCCTTTATATAATAATCAACCATATGCCTATTCTTTCTAGGAACAAGAACACGTGGCTGGGCGTAAATGACCGTGAAACGGATTTCAAGTACGTAGATTCTCAGGAAAACAGACTTTCGTGGGAAAATTGGTTTGGCTCAAAAGAAGGAAATACCAAGTTCAATCTCCATTGCTACATGATGTCTAAGATAAGAGAAGGGGCATGGAGTGGACGTTCATGCTCAAATTTGTTCAACGTCCTCTGTATGACAGGTATGATCTAAAATATTAAGTTTGTATGATGAATTGACGGTAACATGGCCTGAGATATGAGGCTCGAAGGTTATGTTAACCCTTTACCCAACGTAACGGCCAAAACCGGCCAGCGCTATTCTCAAAATTCGCCAATTAATTTTCATTATTTTTTCATTTTTTTGTCTCAAAAACATAGGTTATGACCCCTCGTTGGAACGAGCTCGTCGAGCTCGTTCCAACGAGGGGTCATAACCTATGTTTTTGAGACAAAAAATGAAAAAAACTAGTTATTCAAGAATTTTTATTGCAAGTGTCGTCTGCTTTTCATGTTAGGTAAAGGGTTAAACCGAGACGCGAAGCGTAATATAAAAGTCTAGGAGGTAAGATATGCTATTTTTGTTCTTGGGGAGAATAAAAACTTCCAAATTACTGTAAAAACACATTCGCTAACAAAGATCCAAAGTGGTAGGTTACTTAGTTGTTTCGACTTAACTAGACATAAAAAGCCAAGTTTCCTTTTGTAACTTTTACTAAACGAAAACAGACAGCTCAGAGAGCTGACTACTGTTTTCGTTTATTAAAAGAAACAAAAGGAAACCTCGCTTTATTTTCTGCAGATGTTATAGGTATTTTCTCACAAATTGCATGCTTCTCAATTGAACCATCTAATAATTTCAGGGGAGATAACTTTATCGAAAGTCGATTTTCATGACTTGATCATTCAGGGATGAAAAGGGACAATAAGCCATATCTTCGAGAAAAAAATAATAGTTGTTTTGCAAGTATCGTCTGCTAATCGTGAAGTTTGGTACAGGGGTAACATTTTCGGAGTCGTGTCTCTGAGCGCAGAGGCAGCAAAACCGCGGGGCACAGGAGAGTCCCAAGATTTTTTCACAAACATGTCCATTATAACACAACCATCCCCCACAATTTTTTTACACGACGTAGACATGACTGCGCAACCACCCCACACTCTTCTTTTCACAGACATGACCATGCAAACGCTATGACTTTAAGCATTTGAGAGCAAGAGTGATACCACAAAGCTGCCGCTAAGGATATCTTAACTGTGGTATTGGGCAAGGAGAGCTGTATAAGCTGTATAACTTGATCTCAAATCCTTGTAATGCATATAAGCTTAAAACTATAACGTCTTCTTCAGCAGTATCCCTAGCTTTGACAGGTGGTGACTTGGGCCACGCGGAGCCTCGAAGATGTCGACATCGACGACTTGATTTTGGATCAACATCGAATGGGCTTACTGGTTCCTATAATTTTGAATCGGATGACTCATGTTTTCTTTCCCGAAGGGATCATGAAAAACAAATGTCTTCTATAGCTGGGGTCTTCTGCAGAAATGAAAGAATACTTGCCTGTTGCAGTTTAGATTCAATCGGCTTATCGGCATTCTTGTCTGCCTCACAACGTACATTGCAACAATTCTCATAAAGTGGAGCACGATAATCCCTTGATAATCCTGCGCTTCACTTTACACATACTGTTGTAGAAATGTAACTTCTGACCTCAGCACTAAGGCACTCATGCTACTATATTTATTTATTGGTGTTTAAGCTCACTTATTTCTGCACAATGGCTAATGAGGACCACGACAGTTTTACGGGTGGAGGAGACCGGAGTACCCGGAGAGAACCACCGAGCAACTGTCAGCTCCCCAACATACTAACTCCACACAAGCAGGGTTAGCATTGGTTGAAACCAGGTGCACCGTCGACGTGATGTACGCCTTTGTGCACAGCGTCACCGTGCCCACGCGTGGGCAATGGGGGTGAAGTGTCTTGCCCAAGGACACAATGCGATTGTCGCCGGAGGGATTCGAACCGAGGACCTCTCGGCTTGCAGCCTGCAGCTCTACCTACTGAGCCTCCGCTCCCCTACTACTCATGCTACCCACGGCACGTTAATTGGGTACTTTGTAAAATTACAAGACTTTGTGATTACACGAAAATTGTTTCGCACTGGTTTTGATTCCATTCGGATTCGACCCCAATGTCTACGTTGGACCCCGTTTCGTTTCGAGAATAGAATTTCAATTCGCAGAGCCCTATAGAGTAGACCAAATCACGCATGACCAGATAGAGGCTGAAACTGAGTGATTAGCGGATGTTTGTACATTTTCTGCTATTATATTATAATATGTGACGTGACATGAAAGGACATTGTCATCTCCTCCAAAAGAATACTATTTTTAACGTTATCGCCCCCTTCCCACCCTCACATACACGTACTCTCTTTTTAACACATTTCATCGCACCCAAACTGACATGAGAATCAAGGAAATGGCACATCTGAAGACTCCCTTTTCATTTTTCCTCACTGAGGTCAAACATGGTGACAAGTGATTACACTCGGACATTCATGCCACCTCTCTCATACACACACACACACACACACACACGCCCACTTCTGTTTGGGTCAGTTCTTAAAGGAAAAATCTGCGGCATGGTTTATTGTGCTTGCAGCTGCTTGTGATTTGTCATGCGGAGTAAACCAATTAATATCTTTAACCCTTTACCCAACGTAACGGCAAAACCGGCCATCGCTATTCTCAAAAATCTCCAATTAATTTTCATTATGTTTTCATTTTTTGTCTCAAAAACATAGGTTATGACCCCTCGTTGGAACGAGCTCGTTCCAACGAGGGGCCATAACCCATGTTTTTGAGACAAAAAATGAAAAAAAATAGTTATTCAAGAATTTTGTTTGCAAGTGCCATCTGCTTTTCATGTTAGGTAAAGGGTTAACCTACAGCCTCATGGCTGCAGGTTCAATATATTAATTTGTTTACCTAAACAAACTGACACTTCTAAAAAAGGGAAGCTTTCGACGTGGACAAAGAAGTACAAACAAGAATTGAAAGCGTTTTTTCTTGCTCTACAATGCGTGAAAACTCCTCTATACATGGAACTTTAAGCAATAATAGTTACTACCTTTAAATGTACAGTAGTATTAACGGTAGTTGGTTGCCAGTTCCTCTGCCGCCATTTTCAAATTAATTTCGTACAGTGTGATATTTATGTGTTGTCGTGTAGTCGAGTACTGAGAAAATTAAGTACCTGGGTTTCTTCCAAAAGTATTGGATAAGAAACATTAATTGGCATGTCTCTAATTAACTTGCCATAAAAAGCCGAGTTTCCTTTTGTAACTTTTATAAACGAAAACAACAGATACTTTCACCATTTTCACCCAGTCTTGAATTTACTGAGACACCCTGTAGTTATGGGTGGCATATTGCGGAGATATTGGTAACATAGTTTAGTCTCTCCAGTGCATTCCTAAAGTTCATATGTAAATGTAAATGCCCAAAAAGTGAGCGGCGTCCAAATTTTTTTAAAGGTGGCGAGTCAGAATTTTGAAAAGATGACACACTTGTATATCAGACATATTAACCAGGGAAAAATACAAGGTTTGAAATAGGGGTGTGGGTGTGGGGGGGGGGGGGTTGAGGGGCACTTATATAGAATTTCATTTCAGTTTATTTGGAAATCATTTGTACATTTTTTCCACGAAACCTGTCAACTACAGTACACAACAATGTACTTCTGATTTCTTTAATATTCATTTCTGATTCTGATTTCTTTGAAATACGCTAAATGGTGTGCACAGATGTTATTTCTTATCTTTGGAAATTTTTTTATTTGATTCCTGTATGAGAACCTTTGAATGCTGTTTACAGAAAAAACATTTCTGATTTTTGTAAAGATATTTTACTTCCAAAAATACGTACCCATACAGCTTAGCTCTAATGTTTTCACCATTTTCACACAGTCTTGAATTTACTGATCACAGTAAATTCAATTTCTCCATTTGCATTAACACTTACGCCACCGAAAGCGACTATTGCCACTTATTTTATGAAGATTATCTGTAAGTTCTGGGTTGCGAAGATCAAAGCTCCCATCTGAACAATTGTTGGAAAGGGCTCAGAGAGCCCTTTCCAACAATTAATCAGATGATAGAATTTCAAGAATGTCAAAAATCTTATTTAACTTCCTCGCATACAGACGTACATAGAGATCCTTCAGATATGGCTAAAGTGGGCGTGGCAGTAAAGGTTTAATGACTTTACTTTCTCTGCAAGTTCTAATATTTATTTCAGGTACACGATACCACCATCTTTACAAACGAACACATGACACACTGCTTTACAGGGAAGACCTGATTCAAATCGACGGATTGGATGAGACAACATGTGCTGTTCAGTGTGAAAGTAACTTCGACTGCGTGGCTTTTGCCGTGAAGAATGACAATTGCAAACTGATGCGATCTAGTGCGACACAGACAAATTTCACTGGATGGAAAGTGTTTGTTTGACGAAAAGGTATACTTCACAAACTGTATGTCACAGCTGAACCCTTTGAAAAAGAAATGTCGCTTTTCCATTCCAGGACCATGATATGTCATTATTTCATTAAGATGGGTGGCTCCTAAATGAATGTGTGGGCACACCAATCAATATTTCCAACGTGCAGCCCGAAGGCTGCATGTTGAAAATATTAATAGATCTACCCCCAAATAATGAATATAGACTCTTCAAATTACTGCCGATGAACTGACGTGGATGATACCACCAGGGTTCAAAGGGTTAAAAACGTGTTTGCTTTTTTCCAAAATGAAGTTGGATAATGGACACCTGCAAAATGACACTGCCTGAGCACGATAAACTTGTTTCACTTGTTTTTTTAAATAGTTAAAAACAAACATTGCAAACACCCAACCTCGGTGTTGTTTAACCCTTTCCAGCAGAACGGCCAGTCTTGGTTGGTGAGCCACGGTGTCTGGAAGCGAGATGCTCTTCATCCCTTTACACTAATATAATATTATTTAGAGACCTGGGACTCAAACATTTTTTAACATAAAATCTTTGATGAATTTGATTGAAATTTCCAGTCTCCTCTCAAATTTATTTTCAACAAAATTGACCTATCGGCTGTGGCGTAGCCACAGTGTGGTCGGGGAGGGGGGGGGGGAGGGCTTGGCCCACCTAAACTTTTCGCTGTCCCTTCCCCCAAATAAATCATTTGCCTTATGCAACTTTCACATAAGATATAGAGCCCTACAATGGTCTCAAATAAAGGGCTACACACACTATAAATGCCCCAGATTCCCCTTTATAGCAGTGAATTTTGCAAAGTCTTCCTAGGGATTGGAGGCCTAGTCATAACTAGGACTCTCCGGTTGTTACCATTTAGTTTAGAATATGGGAGGCCTCCACCCATCCCCAAAACGACCTTCCAAATATCATGTTTGCCCCCCCCCCCCCCACCCCACCCCCCTTAAACTGGCTGGGTCAACAAATATTATAGAATCTTGGCTTCGCGTTCGCCTATCGGACTTTGAAATTAAATTATTACTGTATCTCCTCACTATGTCTTGTTTGTCTTGTATTTTTCTTTTTGAGTGGTGGTTGTTCGGAGGGAGATGTCGGCGTTGTTGGAGTACTGGAGGACTGTTCTGATTTGTATGGTCTAGTACTAGCAGCGTTTGATGCCTGTTTTCCGTGTATGTGCTCATCTGCTGCCTGATGCCTGAACACTCTCAATTTTTACATAAATCTAGTATGCTCCTCTTCTCGTCCATGCCACTCTGCTTCCCATTTATTCCACCCTGCGTCATGTCTTCTGTTTGTATTCCTCATTCTAGCGGGGGAGGAATTCGCTAGAATTGTGCACTTGGTGATACCTTCCTGAAATTTGGCATGATGTAAGGGTAGGCATCAGAGATTTCAAAATCGATCGGCTACAAGTTGGCACCATCCTCTAGCCACCACTAGCAGCGAAATCCAAAATGGCCGCCAAGCGGATCGAAAAAAAGCTATTTTCGCCGATCGCACAACTGAAGCTCCAAACCTAACACCATACATGTGCTGTAATTGATGTGAATGATGGAGTGAAGCCCTTGGAACAAGTTGGGGGGAAGATTAATGGATAATGGGATCAGAATTTCCGTCGATGTGTGCGTCTGTGTGTCTGACTGTCAGTATGATCGTCCGTCCGTAGATAAATTAGTGTTGAATGTTTCTCGGGAATGCAATGGTCAAATGAACATGGTATGAGAGATTCCTGTCAACACATGAACAAGGGTACTCGATAGTATGCAGCAGTGGGGATACTTGGACATTTGATAATCCAATTAAAGTGACAGTCTATTCTCAACTTCCGGCATTTTCGATAGATTTATTTTCTAAGAAAATAAAACTATCAAATTTCTAGAGGAGTTCTGGTTCAATCTCAACACCATAGCGACACGTCTGCCAGCAAGGGCAGTGCTGGAATGAACTCGGGATGCATTAGTTCCCGTTGTTAATTATACAATGTTATCTTGCCAGTATAGAACATTGGCAAAATGGGACTAGAAGGGGTGAGTGTATGTTTGCAGTCATTCGAGGTACAGGAATATTTTTTGACTACAAGTAGTATTCTTCATTTTCGGCCAGTTAAGATGTGGTGTGTTCCAAGTCAGGATTAATGTTGCCGACACTTAATGCCCATCCCTCATGGTATGCTACTTTACCAGGGATATAGAGATATAGCCACCACTGGGAGCCAAAACATGACCTTTGATGTCGATGAGTGGTCGAAATGTTTTAGCGAATAACTTATCGAAATATGATCCGGTATGGCAATTTGATACCTTACGTTAGATTTATTAGATCAACTCAGGTATGGATTCATTGAGACATGAGTGCGCTACAAGATGAAGGATTTCCAAGTTGATTTGCTATGGAGTAGGAACTGACTAGTCACATGTGGCCTATGGCCAGAGAAAGACAAGGATACCATAGATGAACACACGGGTGAACGAAGGTATCAACTGTTGTACAGAGGCAAAATAGTTGGGGATATTGTATCATGCTATGCATGAATTAACACCGTCTTGTGCAGTAAATAACAGACTATTTTCCGAAATCTAAAACTGTATTCCTATACCCCGGACAATGTAGCAAGCCACATGGGATGAACATTTGTTAGCAAAATCAACTCAACTAGAAACATGACATGTGTTAACTGGCCGAAAATGGAAAAAAAAATACCAGAATAGGAGATGACTGGTCCTAACATGACAGTATACTACTCAATATTGTTACAACAGCCACCTTCACACTTACACAAAGGTGTGCACCTTAATCCAGCTTTCAAGCATTTGCAATTGCCCTTGCAGGCCTTGGCACAACTACAGTGGAGCATCAGTGCACATGCAGCACTTGCGTCTCCTAGGTGAGTCCAAAATGGGACCAGAATATTGAGACGTGGATTCCACTCCCATCCGTACTGTGATGGGTCTGGCACACATAAGTGTTTCTGCAGAGCACGATGCCAAATGAAAGATGACACAAGAATTACCCTTTTTACATGTTGATACAGAGCTGCTTTGGTGGGCGGGATGTTTTCCATAGACTTAAGGCCATGTGTGAACATATGCCGTCTCGCATCATTGACACGTGTACTGACACAACTGTTACTGTACATCTGTATGGTGAGTTTTTCGATATGCTGCATATGAGGGGAATCCTCTGAAAAGACTTGCGGATTCTCAGTCAATTCTATCATCATTTCAGTTGATGCGGGAAAATTCATCCATGCATTCCATCCTGTCTTCTTCCCAATGCCGAGCATGCTGGATGTTACATCACAACCTGTGAAGGCGTGGAAGAAAGTCAGGGCCTTACAGTAATCAGGTCCAAGTTGTGAAGCTATCTCATATCTTTATATGCCTTTCCAATTCCAAACCCAATCCACAGCTCACTGAGTCCAAGGTCACGGAATGTTGCGAAATGGTGCAAAGACAGAATGACGACATCAGAATCAACCGTGCGAAGAAAAGCTATTTTGTGACCTTGTGAGACTGCATGGTTGAGATGAAGCATCATGCGCGTGTCTGCTTCCTCGTGGTTCGATGGAGATATGTCACATAAGCTAACATCCTTATTGCATAGTACATATTCTCCTGATGTCGTTAACAACTGGTACTCGGATGTTGATGTTAATTTCAGCAGTTCAGCAGACAGGAACTTGAAAAATTCGTCTTTATTCTCACTAACTTTCAAGAATGCCTGCCAATTCTTCCCTTTAGGTAAAGGGACGTTCTCGGACACCCGTATCAACCTAACTGCTGTCTCACCGAGGCGTTTTGCTCGCGTCTGATTCTTCAAACTGCCTTCGGGGTAACAGTCATAGATCGCATCAACCCTTGTGGTGTTCGTGTTAATCAGAGATTCGATGTATGGCAATAATTGCAATCGAGCATATTCTCCAAACAGATCCGCTTTCTGTGGTTTGATTACATGGACTACAGCAGGCATATCCAAGATGACAACTGAAGCTTGTCTAGCTGCTGAATTCTTCCCTTGTGCAGGAATAGCTGGTAAACAATTGAGAATTTGAGATTTTGTCCCACTCCGTAGCTTACCTCTATCGGATAATGCTGGCGGATCACGTGCATTCTCGTGCATGAAAAACTCATCCATGTTTGAATCAGGCCGGGCTTGCAGTGAAACGAACATCTGGGTAACTATTGCGGCAGTTGCTTTACTTGACATGAGTTTGTCTCGGCCTTTGTCCAGGTTGGCTGGGGGTGGGTTAAGGAAGGTATATATATTTGCCTTGGGAATAACATCATTCAGGGGTACGGTGCATTCCACAAGCCTTTCCTTCAAGAAAGTGGAATATAAATGCTTGCCCCTTTCGGGTAATGACCGTAAACTCTTACTAACTTCGGGGTCCATATATTCACCAGTATCTAATGTCACCAGCTGACCACTAGTTTCATCATAAGGGTTGATAATGAGTCCCTGATTCACCAGATCGAGGAGAGATTTCAATTGATTCAGAAATTTTTTCTGCTCTGATACCGAACTTTCCGGGTGTTCCGTGTTATCTGATGATGTTGTGTGGAAACTTGCATATTCATACTCATCTATAACACGCAGAACTTCTGACCTTGAAAGCTCAATAACGACTTTCTCTTCAGCCTGGCCATAGAGACCTTTTGGACCACTGTCTTCTTTGAGTAGTTGGATACTATGTTCTTGGCTCTGATCTAAACCCATCATACTGAACTTCCTCTCACTACGCTGGACCACAAAATGGCCTTCCATGAATTTGTTGTGGATTGAAGGATGCCGCCTGGGTAGCTGAGACATGTCTCTCAGAAATACGGGGACCCACCGACAATAATTTGTATGTCCTAGGGCAAAAAAGTAACTGCACAACTCATCGATAGAACACAGTGTACCAGGCCAGTTACCGATTCGTTGGTTCCGAACGAATTGACAGCTTGTCAAGAGAAAGTTCCGAACGATTTCACCCCAATAGCGCGCAGTTGGAGATTGTGAAAGAATCCTCTGTTCCCACATTTCAAATGACTCATGGGGCCCAGTCTGCTGACAGTAAATCTCATAAGCATTCTTTCTGAGGATCTCAAGCCAAGCTAGAGTGAGAAGATATGCCTGTCGCGTCCTCTTGACATGTTTCCCACCAAGTAGGGATGATGCTACACCGGGTGTGAATATCTTTGCGAGGTGAAACATTCGCTCCCAACCAGAACCACCCATAAGCTTACCACCAGCTTCTTGGGTGCACATTTCAAGATGCAGGAATCCAATCATACACACCATTCGATCCTCACCTATCTCCTCTGGGAACAGCCATTGACATTTTTTCTGCCTGGCATACAACGGACAGTCACCTTCAATGACAGGTATCTGGCCGGGGTTTACGAAAGCAGTAGCTTCCCTGACCACATACATAGCATGCTTCTGCATACTGAGTGAGTCCGCTTTCTGCTCACTGAAAACAGGGAATACCCCAATAACTGCACGAGGTTTGACATTGTCTTGATCTTCATGTTTTGAAAAGAAGCCTGAAAAGGTCACAGGGACTTCATCAAGCTGCCAGCTGCCATCAACCTTCCCTTTATTGCTGATCTGTGACACATGAGACAACCAGTCATTCTCTCCCACGTTCAAATCTGCATATTCATTGGGCCGTACATTACATTCATCTGGAGATTCAAGCCTGATGTCCCCACCAAAGTCTTCAACGAAAGGAACAAATGCATAGTCGTCTGGGAGTTCAATTTGTGTGTCTTCTGGAACATCTAAACTCAGTGGTGGGGGATCAGTACCCACATTGTCCCTGCTCAGTTGACCAATGAGTGTGATGGACGTACCATGCATATCAGATCTACCAGATACATCAATGTTATCAGTGGTTCCTATCGAGAAAACATTACGTTTGCAGTTAGCTGGGACTACAACACCTTCGTTCTTGAACCGCAGTGAAACAGCTCTCGCGAAACTCCTGCGAACATCCATTACGCGATCATAAGAGACAGAGAGTCCCATTTGATGAAAATCTCTGATAAGATTTTTCATACGATCATGGGCATGCAACTTCAAACCCACATAAAGAGGCATTGGAGTTTCTCTGTCACGTCTCTGGTGAACATTTTGTGCATGTTCGGAGCGTTTCGCTGAATTGCTGATCAACATCTGTGAAATAGTACAAGCCACTCGAGTCTTGGCATTAACAGTCTCATCATCGCCTAAGTTCTGTATACTACATGTGCCCTCAAGTAGAACTCTAAGAAGAGTCAGGAGTGAGTTGGGTACAGGCTCGCTCAAGCAATAAGATGAAAATGATCCCGTGAAAGGAGCTTGAGATATGAGTATGTGTTTACGCAGAAGAAGACCCACATCAACTATCTTTTTTGCCTCTTCCTCAGACACTATACGAGTTAAAGATTCGGACAACAAGGAGCCAACTCGAAACCTACTTGAAATAAACACATCTCTACCCTGTGTGAAGGCGTCCCAGCCATCGCCCAATTTCTGCAACAAATGTTCTTTGAATCGAGTGGAATGTATTTCTTCACTAAGCCAATCAGAACCGACTTGCTTCAACCTCCGACTGTACAGATTCTTGAGATCGACAAGCTTCATCGCGGAATCGTTGTGTTCAACAAATGTTATGAGCTCTGCCATAACGAGAGGGTCATAGGGCAGGCCTGACGCGGAATGTTCGGCGTTCTTCGACTTTTTAGATTTAGCCGCTCGTGCTTCATTGGCAAGCTTACAATAACAGGTTTTGTGATAGTAAAGATCACTAGCAGCGGAATCAAATGCTGCATTGACCCGAGAAAAAACAACCCAGTTCTCGGCTTCCTTTGCCATAATTTTGAGTTTATTGTTATCAGACATTGATCTGCAAATAGGCTCACTGCTGTCACCTTCGCGTTTGTGACAATAAACACACTGGGGCAGTTTCCTGTCACAGCCAGATTCAAAACTTGTCCGTGTTCTTTTAGGACTCAGCGTGGAGCAGGATGCCACTGCCTCATTTCGCTCTCGCTTGTGTAGCACGCGCTGTACGATGTGAGTCCGAATACTGTCACGGCATGTCTTATGATATATTGCCTTATTCGTCAACAGTGACATCGACATACACTCATCACTCTCTCTCATCAAACAATCAATGGTCAAATTATATGGAAGCTCAACGCCATTATCTAGGAAGCGCGTTATGTCTTCCTCAATAGCTTTATAGGCGTCATGAAAACGAGATTCTCTATACGGACGCATCAATTTCTTGGAACTGTCTTGCTGGCAAAAGCAACAACGTTCCCAGTCAGTACTAGTCCGTACACGAAGAGGATTCTCACTCATTCTGTGAATGATTTTTGTGAACAATCGCGTTCTCGAATTAATTTCGACAGACAAATCAGAATTGCTTGCGGAATTACGCCAAACAAGAGATTGTATGGCAAAGAGACTGCTTCATAAAGAGCGTTGTTTCTCCGGGATCAGCGTCATTCAGGTTTGCCTGAATGACGCTGATCCCGGAGAAACAACGCTCTTTTCAAGTTCCAAGAAATTGATGCGTCCGTATAGAGAATCTCGTTTTATTCTACATCATCTCCCACGTCTGTTTCCAACACGTGCGTGGATCAGAGTTCACTTTCGCGCCCTTACAATCGGATGTATAGTCGGTAGACCGTCGAAAAGGAGGTTCCCTTCAGCCGCTGGCGGCCATTTTGGATTGTGCCGCTACTGGTCGCCACCGGTCGGTGTCAACTTGTAGCCGATCGTTTTTGAGAACCTCATAGCCTACACTAACAGTGTGCCAAATTTCAAGAAGGTATCACCAAGTGCACAATTCACCTGTATGTGACGAATTCCTCCCCCGCTATTCTTCTCTCTCATCCGTGGCTCTTTGTCAAACTTCAGCAAGCTATCTACAGTTTTCCTCTTAACCCCACAGATCTTGTATCCGCGCTCCGTTTCGTGTGAATTCTTCGGTAGCTCTTCGTGCAAAAAGGAAGAATGACTCATCCATCAGACATCGAGATGGCCACCTTCTTTTCGGGAGTCTGTGTGAAAGACGTTTGTTAGAATAGGGATGACAGGAACACACTGTTCGGTCCATCCTCACTCACGGGTGCATACTTCCTACATCCAGCCCTTTGCAAGAAGTGGGTCGAGGTGGAATTTGAATGTGCTCTGACATCTCGTTTTTCTCCAGCTTAACCTCTTGTGAGGAAGTAGCCAAGATGAATTTCGGAATATCAGGGAACACAGGGTGAGATTGGTAAAAGATGCAATGCTCCTCTCGTCCTCTTTCTCCTCTTCCATTCTCTTTCTTTCCAAGGACTCCATCCGTAGGCGGGCATCTCGTTGTCTGGTGGATGAGTCCATCTTCCTTTACTTTTTCTTCTTCGTGGTCATCAGTCAAGTCCGCATCCAACACATCTTCGGCGTCACAGTTCAGGGATTTTTTCCCTCGCTCTCTATGATAGACCGGATTTTAGTTCAAGAAGATTTGGGCTTAGGCTTAGCAGTGTATTTTGAATCCCAGATGGTAGCTTCATCTATCCAATATAGATGTTCAAACTTCGGACTCCAAGGTGCGCATTGTGAAAAGACAAAAGATGGACGCAGGAAATGAGCGAACAGGCACTTTCATACAATTCTCAGACCACTTTCCCGCCGAACATTGTCAAATACGGGTAACTGATTGACCCATCGTTATCTCCGCGTCGAATGAAACAGTGGGAGAGTGCACGACGACTTGTATCAGAGAGATACATCGATTTATTAATAACACGGAGATTTATCGGAAACCTGAAAAAAAATTCCCACGCGAGCAGGCGAATAATGGTGATGCAAATTAGAACTATTGTCATGGTGTTGTTTTACTGAGTTTCTTTCTGTATCGTTCCGAATGTATTAACAAATCATTTCGAAAAATTGACCCAAAACAAATTTCCACAATCGTAACAAGCTTTTCCAACATTTTAAGTTATTGTGATGAATTGGCGATAACATGGTCGGAGGTTTGCGGCTCGGAGCTTATGTTCAACATACGTTCCGAGCCGCAAACCTCATAACGTCAATTCGTCATAATAACGTATATGTTCCATTAAGACCCTCTCCATAGCCCAAAACCCACATCGTGAAATGAACAAGGCCACTTGAATGTATGGCAACTTTAACGATAATAAATTTAGTAAATAAATAAATAAACCTCTGGTGTACCCCCACGACGTCTAAGTTATTCGGGAAACAACTGTGACAAAATCAAAATCGAAGTTACTCCATCTCATTTCAAATCATGAACAAGTTCATTATTTGAACTGAGATAGAGTAACCTCGACCTTTTTATAAGTGGCTTGTGGATATACATTCATAGAATCACCACTGGCCTCGAAACATGCGATTTTATAGGAAGTATGCACTTTGAATCTCCTCCCATTGCTATAATTTTTCAGATATTTTACTTGGTGACGTCAGATGGTAACATAAGCAACTGGAGCCATAAACATGGAAAAAAACTAAGCGACCTCTCGTCCAATCAGAGGGCGAGGATTTTTGTCCTACAGGAACATAGGAAATTGTGTAAAACGCACAGGGGACACTGACCAATACATCGTGATCATGATATATTACATTGAGAACGAGCCACAATCAAAGCACAATTTGTCAGCTGAAAACTGGAAATATGGCACGTCAAACAGCCGTAATGATACTGGCTGATATGCTTATAACTGGAGAATAACTGTCGAAATTCTCTTTAAGGTTGTGACAAAAAAGTTCGAAATTATCGGACTGGGAAATGATCTCCTTCGTGTATGATAGCTAACTCATACTAAAGCGCACGATGCTTGGTGTATGTTTATAAGCTCGGCGAATCGCGATTTTTAAATTTTTTTGCTTTCTAGTCGAATCTGACAAAAGACTTCACTTCGAATCGAACCTGAAACCGAATCGCATTTCCAGTGGTTGCAACTGTGATATTAATTATCGAATTACCACCCCTGTTTTCCAGACAGCATTTAGTATTGGATACGCGTACCAGTCTAGTACGTTCCGTCGCACGCCCATATGAAACCAACGTTTGTATACCAGGTGGTATTTTGTATAGAATGAGTACCAGGCTATTGCGTACCGTTACAGGAAAGAGTCCCACCTGCGGCAACCGCGTTGTGTCCTTGGGCAAGACACTTCACCCCGATAGCCTACATGGGGGCACGATGACGCTGTGTACTGAGGCGTACTGCACGTCGATGGTGCGCATGTCTTCAACCAATCTAACCCTGCCTGTGCTGCGGTGCAGAGTTCAGAGTTACGATGTTGGGGAGCTGACAGCTGCTCGTCGTTGCTCGGTGGTTCTCTCCGGGTACTCCGGCTTCCTCCACCCGTAAAACTGTCACGGGCACGATTAGCCATTGTGCATAAGTATGTGACCTTAAACACCAATAAATAAATAAATAAATAAATAAATAAATAAATAAATAAATAAATAAATAAATAAATAAATAAATAAATAAATAAATACAGGAACGAGTGACGGTATACGCAATAGCCCAGTACACAAAACCTCTACTAAATACCACCCTGTGTATAGGAGAGATGCATCACCCCTTACGGTCTTTGAAGAGGTTTGTATTCTTCCCAAATAACCCAACGGATTTCGAATCGAATCGAATGAGTTCAAGAAATTTGAATCCAATCAAGTTTCGAAACTTCCCGAACGTAAAACTTACATACTTCCGAATGTTACCTTGACCCTCCACCATTACGAATCGACGCCCGCATCCGCACACGTAATTTCAAAATTGAGCAGTTGAAAAAAAAAGTTTTTAAAATATTGCAACAAAACCATATTAGCTTCTCAGGCTCGTTCCAATGAGGAGTTTCATCTGAAATAGTTTTGTTGAAATATTTGAAAAAAAAATGGAAAAAATAATATTTAAAACAAAAAAAACTTGATTTCATGTGCGTTGGGTAAAGGGTTAACATCGTTAAACGACAACAGTTCGGATTTGTTTTGACAAGTAAACTCCCTCAATTGAATCTATGGCATGATGTTACTATTTTAATTTCAGGAACAGAGAAGTATACCAGGAAAGTGCCCTAGGCATCCGACGGATGCACAGACTTCAGACCATCATGCAAAACAAACTTCACACCCCAAAAATTATCACATTTTTAATTTGCTCTGTTAATTAATCTGTGTGAAACACACAGACGATTATGTATGGTTTGTTTTACATTTTTTCTTCAACCCTTTGAGCTCTAGTGGTATCTTCCATGCCAGTTCAATGGTAGCAATTAGAAGAGTCCATATTCATTATTTGGGGTAGACCAATCAATATTTTCATCGTGCAGCCCCGGAGCTGCACGGTGAAAATATTGATTGGTCTACCCCACCCATTTACTGAACAGCCATCCTGATTAATGACGTTATGACGTATCATGTTCCTGGCCGGAAAAAAACTGCCGCTAGGGTTCAAGGGGTTAATCCTTTGATATTGTGTCTTTTCCTCACTTCCTTTTGTCTATACGATAATTCGAATACAAATCTTCCTACATCGCTGCTTTTTGCGTACTGATAGACAGTCACTAACGTTCGTCTATCGATGTTTTCAGGTGTCGGAGGCATTGTGTCCCTAAAATTGTAGTGAAATCCCATCAAGTTCATCTGTCAAGCATGGCATGACCTGTGTATTTGTGATCAACACCAAATGTGTCGGAACTCGATGGAGGTTGAAAATATAGGTCAAGGTCGCTGAGGACACACAGGGGTCATTGAGTGTATTTTTAAAAATTCTGCAAATCTCATTTCATCACCCTTAATAAATTTCCAAAGTTTGTACATCTATTTTTACACTAAAAAATCACTTGATAAAGCGGGAGAAGCAAAACATTTTGAAAGTTGGTCACGTTGATGATTCAAGCATGGGGCGGCTGCTGGGTAAGGGACCAGCACAAAAAGAATCGAAACGTAATGGAGGTTCAAAATGTGGGTCAATGTCACTGAAATCACACAGTGGTCATTGAGTGCATTTTAAAGAATTTATAGAAATCGACTTTTATACCCCCTCCCCCCCCCCCCCACCCCGCCAATATACTCCTGAAGTTCGCACATGTATTGTTAACTCCGAAAAAGTGGGCGGGCCAAACTTTTGAAAAGTGAATCACGCTCATATCTCAAGTATAGTATAACCCACGGATCTAGGACTGATACCAAATAAGTTGAAACTCAATGGAGGTTCAAATTCAAAATATAGGTCAAGGTCACTGAAGTCATCCATTTGTCATTGAGAGCATTTTTCAGAATTTCTGGAAATCGCACTTTATGGCTCACAATGTATAACCGAGGTCCATACATTATATTTTTACACCCAAAAAGGGGAGGGGCAAACGTGTGTCAGGCGCATACCTGAAGAATGGTAGGGACCTATGGGCCTGGGGCCTACACCAATCCGGGGTCATTGAGGGCATTTTTCCATAATTGCTAGAAAATGAATTTTGTAACCTAATGCATTCCCAAAGTTCATACATTTATTTCATCCGTCAGAAAAGTTGACGGAACCAAAAAATATTCATATTCATTTCTGAGACCTTAAAAGAAGACATTAAATGCTGTACACAGAAGTTATTTCTTGAAAACTCTTATCTGATTCATGTATGAAAATCTTTAAATGATGATTACAAGAAAGAAAGAAAAAAAAACAAATAAAAAAATCCCCCCAAACATATCTGACTAAATTCTGTTTCTCTAGTTTTTGTTGCCATTGTAATTTCACCCCAAATTGTGTTATTCGTGGGTCCACTCTCATTGTAGATGTCGTATTGCTTCAATAAACTCTCTTTCTATATTTTAAAAAAATGTTTTTTTCTTATTTCTACGGCAGCACAGAAATGACAATTGTAATTTGTGCGTAGTTGTTTGCTGTTATTGCATTTTTCGTTCGATTTTCCCAAGAACTAGATAAAGGCCTGTAATTCTTTCGAAAACAAGTGCTCTTAAAATCGGTTTATGATTTCAGATCCATTGCGGACTCACGGAACCCTGCTTTATGATCCAAAACTAGCCCGCTAGTGATCTCAGTATCCATCAGTGAGAAGTGGAAGTAAAATGCTTCCCTACTTCTGTCTTGTGTTCAATGATCTTAAATTAATAAAAATTGATAATGTCATCTTGTGTGAATGCCGCCCCCGTTAGTAAACGAAAAAGAGACAAAAACAGTTAATGCATATGGGCAGATCGGGCAAACACATCCGTCTCTATTTCTTCAGTTGAGCTTCTACGAACACTTCAAAAGGACTAAACCGTTTTGAATTTGTATACTGATTTCTAATAATTTAACTCTCCAGCAGTGGCGTGACCGTGGGATGGTGAAGTCTTGACCCTCCCAATCCCCGACGCCCCCCCCCCCCCTCCCCCCACAGAACCTGAATTCTACGATATCCATGGGGTGTGAACTAATAAAATTACTGATGGCATTCCACTCTTGACGTTCTTTCGAGCCTCCAAATACCGTCATTTGGGGCATATTATTTATTTATTTATTTATTGGTGTCACATACTTATGCACCATGGCTAATAGTGACCGTGACAGTTTTACGAGTGGGGGAAGCCGGTGTACCCGGAGAGAACGAGCAACTGTCAGCTCCTCAACATTCTAACTCTGTTCAAGCTCCGCTCAAGCAGGGTTACAGCGGTTGAAGACATGAGCACCATCGACGTGCAGTACGCCTTAGTACACGGCGTCATCGCGCCCCCATGCCCAAGGACACAACGCGGGTCGTCCCAGACGGGGATCGAACTCGGGACCTCTAGCATAGAGGTCCAACAATCCACAACTGAGCTACCGCGCTCCCGTCATTTGGGGCATACTTTTCTACTTTTCAAATGTTTATACAGGGGATGCCTAGCCTTTTTAAAAAAAATATACTTCCACCTTCCCCACCAAGGAGAGAGAGAGAAAGACACCACCTTGATACTTTCCCCAACTCAAAACCGATCTTCGTGATGTGACGGCATGCAATGTTTGACCCCCCCTCCCCCCCCCCCCGAAAAAAAATCCACGTCCCCCCCCCCCCACCCTTCCACTTAATATGGCTATCTGATTACACCTCTGTTCTCCAACATTTTTCAGCTTTGGGAACATTTTTACTAATAACCTCACATAACTTCTTATTTTGGGGTTTTCTAGTTGATTATCACGTCTCACATCGTGTAAGTACGCGATAAGAACAATGTCTTCATACTGCCATTGTTATTGGTATAATTATAGAATATACTATATTGGAACCCACTTAACTGGATATCTGTTAACTCAGTAACCCTGTTAATTGAATGTAACTTCCCAACACAAAATCATTTACCACACCTCTAGTACAAATTTGACCTGTTAATTGAAAATAGGTTACAGAGTAAACTCCTGTTAATTGAATAAAAAATCTTGTAGCCTGTCAAGAAATTACCCCGACTCTCCCCAGTTTTTCTTTGTTTATAGACCTATTTGGTCTCAATACATCCAATACGGGCATTCAATCTATTACATCTTGTTTGAGCTCTGTCAAACAAGATATAATAGAATAAGTGCTAAGTTTATCTCTACAATGTGGGTCGCTGTGGCTCAGTAGGTAGAGGTGCAGTCTGCAAGCTGAGAGGCCCTTGGCTCGAATCCCACCTGCATGCGACAACAGCGTTGTGTCCTTGGGCAAGACACTTCATCCCCATTGACCACGTGGGGGCATGGTGGCGCTATGTACTAAGGCGTACTGCACGTCGATGATGACTTGTCTTCAACCAATGCTAACTCTGCTTGTGTGCAGTTAGTATGTTGGGGAGCCTGACAGTTGCTCTCCGTTGATCGGTGGTTCTCTTCGGGTACTCCGGCTTCCCCCACCCGTAAAACTGTCCGACACGAGGTGACCCTGGCTGTCGAAAGTGTCGTTAAACCCCAATAAATAAATAATTAATCTCTAGAATACAAGGAAGTGACACAATCCCTGTTAATTGAGTACTCCAGTTAATTGAATAATTTTCATTGGCAAAGTGGCTATTCAATTAACAGGGTTCCACTGTATTTTTACCATTTTCAACAGTAAACATGTTTTCGTTTTCCCCGTCGGTGCCATTCAGATTGTTTACAACGACACCCCACCTGTTTCTTCAGAAAGTGATTTAATAGAAATCTGTGTTTGCAAATAAAATCCTGACGAATCCGTTGACATAAATGTCAAAACAGCACAGATTTTAACAGGGTCTCTTTGTAGATCTAAATTAATATTCATTTGTTTATTCAGAATATAAATCTACCTTTATTTCATTTTTGCAAGCCTTGTAATTTCAACAAAAACAATTTGTTAAGTCTGGTGTTTTCGTTATTACTGTCTACCAAATATGATTGTATTCATCTCGACTAACTGAGTGAACGCATTGCACTCTGTCACGCTAATTCATTGAGAAGAAGAAAGAAAACAAAAATTCTTCCATCGACACATCGTTTCGGTGACCCTTCGTGTGGCTCACGTCTAAAACGTGAACAAAATGGACGAAACGTTATAAAATGTAAACGGCTACAGTGACGTAGGAACTGGGAGCACAGGGGGCGGGCGAGTCCTCGACTTTTTAATCTTTTTCAGATATAGTTGTAGGAAAGAGAGAGAGAGAGAGAGAGAGAGAGAGAGAGAGAGAAAATTTTGGTCAAAATTATCTTTATCAACCCGTCATTGCAGAGAATGTGATGGCATTTAACCCATTAAACCCTGATAGTATCTTCTATGTCAGTTCAAAGGTAACAATTGAGAGAGTCCATATCCATTATTTGGGGGTAGAGCAATTAATATTTTCAACGTGCAGCCTTCAGGCTGCACGTTGAAAATATTGATTGGACTTCCTCACACATTCACTTAGTAGCCATCCAACTTAATGAAATTATGACGTATCATGTGCAGGACAGACAAAGCGGCTTCTTGGGTTCAAAGGGTTAAAATCTACTGCCTTCAAAGTCGAAAAAGGTGGAATTGTGGATTCATATTTAACCAAATTTTTGCTTTTTCTGAATGTAGAGATGTGCTTTGTGTATTGTATTCCTATCACCCCACAAAGGCACATGGACCACCACTGGTATACATTAGTGTGTGTTTGCCCTTGTGTGGCAGCGCCCCTCTCCCTCCCTGATGGTCCTACGGCCCCGGTGGTCTATATAAGTGATAACCGGCGGTTCAGACACATGTGATATATAAAAGCACGTGAGAATCTGCCGTACTATAAAAAATCGGCCTCTCTCCCGACCAGGGCCAATGCTATAAAACTTTCACAATTGTATTTTCTAGAATTGTGTTTTCCAGTTATGACATTAAATGGGTTAAGGTGAACCATAAGCATTTTCAAAGATCTGGCAATTTGCCAATTTGCTAATTGAAAATGCTAATGATTCAGTTTAGTCAGTTTTTTTAGTCGGTAGAAAATACAACTCTAAAACATGCAATTCCAAACGTTTTATAGTATAGGGCTTCAGGTCGAGAACTAGTCACGACACACTTGCGCCAGTGAGTCAAGATTTCCTGAATAAAACATTGCGAAATCAAGACCGAATCAAGACAAGCGCTGGAAAATAGAAGCTTATAAACAATGTTCTTACATTCCTTTTTCGAAATATGATTATATAGAAAACACTCAGATTATGTGGAAAAAAATGCAGGATTTTTCGTGTTAGATAAAAAATACATTTCGTCGCCTGAGTGCTAGAATATTCTATGTCCCCTATGGGATATAGGACATTCTAGCACTTAGCCGGCGATTTATTTTTTGAGACAAAAGTAAAAGTTTTGTAGTTAGGTACAGTTAGAACAGTATTCAGTATAAATAATCGACCCTAAAGGATTGTTAGCTAGTGACCAAGCCAAAATGTTTTGTTTTTTGTTTGTTTCTTTTTATTGGGGTTTAACAACAATTTCAACAACCAGGATAATCTCGTGTCGGGCAGTTTTACGGGTGGAGGAAGCCTGAGTACACGGGAGAACCACCGAGCAATGGCGGGTAACTGGCAGGTGCATCGTAGACGTGCAGTACACCTTAGTTCATAGCGCCACCGTGCCCTCGATTCAATTGAGATTTAGAGTCTTGTCCAAACACACAGCGCGGTAACCGTTGGTCCGGACTGGATCGTGGGCCTTTCGTTTCACGTTCAGTGCTCTAACCACTGAACCACCGTGCTCCCAGCCAAGTCGTTAGTTAAAGAGCTAACGGAATAAGAAACCAAGTCACCCCTTAAGTGTTACAAGGCGCTTTATGCAATACAAAAGCATCGCAAATGCAGCTTTGTTTCTCGCAGCTGACAAAGTGGTGACATTTTCACCCGATCAATTACTCTCAAATACATGGCTGAAAAATTTCGTCGTTGCAACAGATTTACATGAAGGTTAGCTCCCATTAATTTTCTGAAGCTGTCAGTAAATTTAACACTAACGGTATAGGATTGGCATGTGGAAATTGAAATTTCGAAATGTTTCGCAAACTTCAGGCTAGTATAAAAATAAAGAAGCTGGATTTTTATAATTTTTTGTCCACTCTTTACACTATTATTCTCTGTTTAAACCCATTTAAAAATAAGAAAATGACGGTTTCACCATTTTGTGATGTTCTGCAACTTTTTCTGTTCATTGTATCAACAGTGTGCGCTTCGTGACATAATTATAATACAGACGCTCCTTCCCATTAACATAAAGGTTTAAATATAAATATATAAATGATGGGATGGAGTGGGCATGCAGGTCTAACAATTCTGACTGTGAACCATCAAGCTCCACATGTGGGACAGTTGCGTCGGACAGACCCAAACTAATTTACAACCTAAACTGATAATTTAGAAAGAGTACCAATTGATTCTTTTCTTCTCTTTTGTATTCGATTTTCAGCTGATTGGAAATATTTACAATATGCAGCTTTCTCGCGTTCTCACAGACTGTATGCACCTGAGTTCTTGTTCCATGAGGGGATGACAGTTAGACAGCCACTCTGGCTATGTCATCCCCTGCTGTGTGTTCTCCTTTGTTTCTGAAATATTCATTATGTACCGTATTTGTAGTTTACTGTACTGTACTGTAAATGTCTCTCGCATACTGCGAATAAAAAAATATCACTATCAATCAATATCAATATCAAGGTTTATGGGGTAAGATTTCCTATTTTTCCTGGAAAGGAGAAAAACTTCCAACCTACTGTAAAAACACTTTCCATAAATAAAGAGACAAAGTGGACGCTTACTTAGTGTTGGTAGTGTAATGCTGATAATCTTGATGACGGATTATCTGTGAAGTAGTTGCTTCTAATTAGCTGGCCATAAAAAGCCAAGTGCCCTTCTGTAACTTTTAATAAACAAAAACAACAGACAGCTCAGAGAGCTGTCTGTAGTTTTCGTTTATTAAAAGTAACAAAGGGAAACCCTGTCTCTATTGTTTACTGTTGTCACAGCTATTTTTCTCAACAATTTACATGCTTCTTAATTGGACTTTCCGTGGTCACGATTAACCGCTGTGCAGAAATATGTGACCTTGAACACCAATATATAAATAAATAATTTGAACCTCCATCGCGCGTCTTATTAATTTCAAGGGAGATAACTTTACCGAAAGTCGATTTTCACGACGAAAGAAGACAGGTGAAGCAATTTTAGAAGAATAAACAAATCTTTAGCTAAAAGCATTTGGCTGAATCTTTTCTTGCGATTCTCGTGCATTTCCATTCTGTGAGTATTTCTGTATCCAAAGTCCATATTCACGTTTCAATTTCCGTAAAACAATTAGCTCAAATGACAATGTAATTGTTATTTTTTGAAAATTAAATGGGCCCCCACCTATTTTCATTGATACGCCTCTTCCTTGTATCAGACTGCGACATTTTGTCGAAGTGTCATTTTGTCGCAGTTTTAATTTTGTCGTGTTGCACTTTGTCGTCACAACATATTGTCATCACAGTATTTTGGGTCTATGGTAAAATGGCCCCGTGGCATGGAGTCGTTCCACATAGTGTCGGGTCACTTAGGGACATAGCGCGAAAAGATTCTGTCAAATACCAAAATTATCGATAAGGGGGTTTAACGCCTTGCTTGCTGCTGTCAGATATTCCTGCCCGGGAAGTAAAATCTCTTGCCACTGAAATAAGTAACATTTTGGCATATTTAACCAAATCTCCTCAGTAAATTGAATGGACTTTTGGACCAATGATTTCCTGAGTTAAATTTAGATAGATTTTTCATCAAATCTAGCCTGGGTTGCTTGATAGCAGCCTTAACTAGATTTGATGAAAAATATTTTGAAAATACTTAATTAGGGGTCACGAGCAGTTTAAAGTGATAGTTAAACTCTATTATTAAAAACACTACACGTTTCCTAGAAGTGCCTCAGTTGAAGTGTAAAAGACCCCCATCACTGCTGGCGTACTGTTTAGCCTCATATTATAGGTGAAATCTGTGCGTGTTCCACCCTTTGGACCAGGAGCATCGCGACGCATTGATTGGCCTTGGCTGCCTTTTTAGCACTGTATTGCTCCAGTGAAAACTCCGGTAAGCGAAACAGTGCTTGTTTTTGCTGTAGACAAGTTTCGCTTACTCATATAATAGGATCCGGTAGACACGATGGTGGTGTTAGTAGTCATCTACTGGTTTTCAGTCAGTAGCATAAATATAATTGTTATAAGTATTTTGCTGAAGTTGACTTCACAAACCTATGCTCCAATAAGGCTAAAATCCTCGCCCTCTGATTGGACGAGAGCTCGATTATTTTGTTCTATGTTTACGTCTCTTGTGGCATATGTTACCGCTTGAAGTTACCAAGTGACATATTTGAAAATACGAGAACAATGAGAGGACATTCAGTATCAGTATATGTGGTCATATTTTTTAAAACTGATCTAAAACTCGAACAAATGAATATATATATATATATATATATATATATATATATATATATATATATATATATATATATATATATATATATATATATATATATATAAGTTGTCCCTTGAGTACTCACATTGCTGCGCGTAAAGTAACATTGGATGGGCATCTCGACAAATGTGTTGGGTCGAGTAATCAACATTTTAAACTACAACCGTTACGATATACAGGGAAATATTAATTGATCTATCACACATATTTATTTCACATTTTGTCCAGTCCATTATATAACTAAAGATTCATACAACATTTTGTGGATTCAAAGCCCAGCGAGTTAGATGTTAACTAGTTGAGGGCTAGATTGTTTTCGGTAGTCTGAATTAATTATTCAAAAATTGTTTTATTACAAAATTATTGGAGAGTGCCCACAGCCACTCTCCAATAATTTCTCAAGATCTAATTTTTTAAACAAAATATTATTTGCGTTTGACTGAATATGAAACATGAGCAATGAAAATGCCAGCTTTTGCTCTGGTACCCTCATTTTTATGAAAGCCCTATAGTGGCTTCTAGCACTCAGCCAGTTAACATACACACCTCTTAAAAATGAAAGGACATCAATAAAAATCGCAAGATGAGTCAAAGTACGAGCGCACTTGAATGACATCAGCTCATGATAAGGTCAGACAAGTGATATCAATAAGCTGTTATTGTCGTACCTGTATCAATACACATCAATGACATAAAAAGTGGCCTGTTGTTTATCATTGAGAATATCAATTAATGAAAACAAATATAGGCGAGACATTGTTTACATTTATGTCCGTTTTCAGAAAAAGCATAGTCAGTAAATATGTGCACAGTTGTACTCATTCGATGGTGTTCGCTGTCACTCTCTGGGACCAATACTACAAAACTTTTAGTTTCAGAATTGTTTTTTCTGGTTATGAAAATAACTAATTGAAATGACCCATTAGCATTTTCAAAGATGTGGCAATTTGCCAGTTGGCAAATTTCCATATCTTTTAAAATGCTAATGATTCATTTCCATCATTTATATTCACTTGTAGCAAATACAATCCGGGAAAATACAATTGAACAGTTTTATAGTATTGATCATCCCCAGCAAATGTTTCAACAGGCGGACATTACCCCATACATCGTGGGCTGATATATCACCAGTCGACATTTCCCGAGACTGTTTTTAAGAGAAGTAGACATTTGTTTCTGTTATATTTTAATTTGTCTGGGGTTAACTTTTTGCGTTTTTTTTCTCTATTCCAAATGTATAGCCCCAATGTTGGGAGTTACTCCGTTTATTTTCGAGCCGCCTTGTTTGCAGTGATTAGACCTGGTTGCTTTGTATACTGCCAACATAGTTATATTTATTTATTTATTTATTGGTGTTTGAGGTCACATATTTCTGCACAATGGTTAATCATGACCTCGACAGTTTTACGGGTGGAGGAAGCCGGAGTACGCGGAGAGAACCACCGAGCAACGTCGAGCAACTGTCAGCTCCCCAACATACTAAGTCCACACGAGCAGGGTTAGCATTGGTTGAAGACAGGTGCACCATCGACGTGCATTACGCCTTGGTAGTTGGGGGCACGGTGACACTGTATACTAACTTAGTACACAGTGTCACCGTGCCCCCACGTGGGCAATGGGTGTGTGTGTGGGGGGGGGGGGGGGAGTGTCTTTCCCAAGGACACAACGCGATTGCCGCAGGTGGGATTCGAACCGAGGACCTCTCGGCTTACAGCCTGCACCTCTACCTACTGAGCCACCGCGCCCCACCGACATAGTTTGTTTTTTTTTAACAAAAAAACCCAAACCATTTAGTACAGTTAAATAAATTGAAATCTAAACTTCAAGAACTTGACACGATTTGCATTATATTTCTTTTGTGTTGATAAACCCAGCTCCTCGTATCATTTCTTGGAAAGCTCTGAAAGATGGCGGGACCCGGTTTTATCAACACGGAAAAAATATAATGCAAATCGTTTCAAGTTCAACAAAGAATTGTTTCTCCTTACCGTCATGCACTCTGATAACTGTTTTAACTTTGAAAGTGTCGTTGCTATTTTGTAATGCCAACCCATCTGTGGGGAAATATCTGGGGTAAAAAACTACTGCACTGAGGAAATGTCCACCAACATTAGGGAAATATCAGCTGGGGGAATGTCCGCCTGGGGTAATGTCAGTTGGGGGAATGTCCGCTGGGGAAATATCTACGTCCCACCAGTCAGACATAATGATGGTTCAATGTGTGGTTGTTTTTGTTTTCACATACTGTCAATGAGGCGACATTTTCAAGTGGTGACATCACAATTCGTTCACACTGGGGACAAATGCTTGAATATTCTCTCGATAATTCAAAATGGCGATGCAATAGCTCGACCGAAAAAAATATTGATCCCGTTACAGTTTTGCAGTAGGCTAAACTCTGTAATTAAAGGGGAGATTACATCCGCGAAAACATCTCATTCGTACGATTGGGCAAATTCCGTGAGGTAGCTACGTTTTCGGGGTAGGTTGTGTTGTGGGACACGACACCATCTGTATTATACATCGAAAGACAAACACTGATTTTTAAAGTGAGTGTTTCAGTCATATGTATAGTTCAGTCAAATTTTTGCGATTCATGCAGGCCTCACCTCTCGACACAAACAATGTAGCAAATAAATGAGTTTATGAAAAGCAATGTTCAGCACTGTGGACGCGGGTTCCTTTTCACTAGCGAACTCTACATGAGCATACATGTACTCAAAGCATGCGATCTATTATATTGACATTTGTGGCGTTTCCTATTAGGATTTAGACTTGACCCCTTGACCACGGAGAACTTCGAAACCTTCAAGGAAAATGCTTAGGTCAAGAAGGAGAACCAATAATAACGGTGATATCCTATAACAAGGAGCTGAAAACTTTTGGGCTCCTGTTTCTTTAAGGAAAGAACCTGCAAAGTAAATGAAACAGATTCCAGGAAGGCGAAAATACTGTCACTTTCCTCTGCCACCAGGACGAAGTACAGTGAATCCATATTTGCCGTTGGGCCCAGATTAAACTAATATAGAGAAATCTTAAAAAACAGCATAGATGTGTATGTTACCAGAACTAAATTATTGGTTAGAACTATGAATCATTGTGTTTGCAGGGCAACTCAAGTTCAGAAAACACTTGTCTTAAGATACTGGTCATTCTGACAGAAACCAATGTTAATGTCGACAAATTTGTCCGCACCGCTTTGCCTTTTTAAAGGAAAAAATAACAAAAAAAAACCCCAGCCCCACCCCCCCTCCCAAAAAAAAAAAGAAACAACAAAAAAACGAAACAAAAATCTTTCGCGGTGCTCGTGTAGAGATTATGTTTTCTTGCAGTGACTTGCATTCTGTCTCAGTAAACTTTCAAGGACTCAAAACATCAATTTTCTTAAAAAAGGTCAATCAGTTTCCGAATCGCAATACAGGTCATGTACAATTATATTCATATTCCCACCACATCCACTTCATATGTAGATAACCTGTAAAATCCCCGCATTGTTATTCAAACAGAATCTGCCATCGAGACTGTGAGACTGTTGTTTTTGTGTTGTGATTGATGTACTTTGGAAAGCCCCATGTGATCTTTTATCAAAATTGCACACATGCAAATAATGAACATCGCGTATCAAATAAGAAAACAACTGTGCATATTGGTTAACCCTTTACTAAGGAATCAACAGTATCCATCAACGTGTACAAATTATGCAGTTGAAAAAAAAAATCAGCAAAATCATATCAAGTGACCTCTTATTGGAACAAGAGTAGTGTGTCAGGGGCTGGACGTCCCATGACCTCGGTGGATGTCCTCGGTGGATCACCTCGGAAGTGACGTCATGTCACGAGACCAGTGACGTCATGTTTGGTTGGCATGGTAGCCCGCGTGAGCGGCCATGTTGTGACGCCATTACCATAGTGATACGTGGTGTTAGTGCGCATGTCGCGCACGTGTTGTTAGAGTGACAGTGTTTCCGTCGTCCATTTTGTATACTGGATGCCGCCATCTTGGTTTCTATGGTAGCACGTGGTTTCTATGTTGCCCGAAACCAGCTAATAGGATGGGGGTATTTTCAGAGGGTGTGTTCCTTTGTATAAGAGTAAATCTAATTAACCAAATTGACCCAATAACTCAAATTCACCAAAAACTACAGAAACGGTCTTGGTGAAGCCCCGTTTTGATCTTATAGAAGTTAGGAGTAGCACGTAGTGCTATAAGCTGCATTCTATTAAACAGGAGTACTTTACGAGATCGAATTCCACATATTTCTCGTTAATTACCTATTACAGCTACTCTAACACAAGCAGTTCACCCAGTTAGTCCAAGCTACTCTTGACAACCCATTGTTACAAGGGGAATGAACACAGGAAATGTGCCACGAACCATAGTTGTAAAAAATGGGACAAGGGGAATAAGGAAAAGGGACCAGAAATCCAAATCAATAGGAATAGCTTCCCAAGGAAAGCACAGGTACACAAAATAGGATATACAAACATACAGGGACTAGATAATAATGGGACTAGTAGGCGGAAGCCAATGAACCTTGATACCCTGAAAGTGGGTTATAACATCATCCAGGGTCTCCACCTGAAAGTAAGTGAAATTGAAACATTGATCGAGGCAGAGGAGTTTGACGTCATGGGCTTAAGCGAAACGTGGGTAAGACACGAGGAACGGGTAGACCAAGTAAGGGGGTACGTTTGGATAGGTGTAGGGCGAACGGAAGGCCAGAAAAAAGGGGGAGGGGTAGGCATGTACATTAAAGATGATTTAAAACCGTCGCTGATCACAGACCTGGAAAACATCAGCACCCCGGCTGAGGTATCGAAAGAAATTGGATGGTTAAGAATCAGTCTTAAAAACAAAAGTATTGCCCTTGGGGTTGTGTATTGTGTAGTGGAGGGAAGCAAACCCGAATGGAATGATTCGATATACTCAACACTAAGGTCCAATATCACCGATCTACAAAACAAGGGGCTCGGTATAATTCTGATGGGTGACTTTAATGGCCACATAGGTAATGATGAAGAAGGCATAGAGGGTGGGGACAATAAAGTCAACAGGAATGGAAGGAAGCTGTTGAACTTCACAAACGAGCTCGGTCTGAAGATTCTGAACAGGGACGCGAGGTGTAAGGGGCAATGGACCTGGGAGAGGAACGACAGAAAATCAATAATCGACTACATTCTCACAGATATTAATTTATGGAGGGAGATGATAGGGGTAGAAGTGGATGATGAGGGTAAAATGGAGGTGGATAGTGATCACAACTTGATTACAGTGACGATCAAGGCCAAAAATCTAGTAAAAGGCACAGGAAGCTTTAAGGAGATTTGGGAACTCAAAAAGGATGCTGACTGGGCGAAGTTCAACGAAAAACTGAAACCATAGCTTGCAACCGTACCCAAGAGGGCCAGTGTTCAGAAGATGGCCGACGCCATAGTTGCGAGCCTGGTGGAGGCATGGAAGGAAAGTGTAGGAAAAGTCAGGGTGCCAACACGGGAACTTGGGTACAGAGTGAATGAAGAACTGAAAAGGGCCATAAAGGGAAGAAAAGCTAAATATGCTGCATACAGGAGAAGTAGAAAACTTAAGAGGGCGGAAAGCAACGAGGCCACAGTAGCAAAGGAAAAATGCAACCAAGCACGAAATAAAGTAAATAAGATTAAAGACGATAATCGGAGAGTACGAAATAGCAGTCTTATTAGGACGATGAGAAAGACAGGGGGTGGGGGGGGGGGGGGTCGAGTTCGAACGATTGTTGGAAATGGGTGAATAAACGTAACAAAGGAAGTAACCCACATAGTATTAAAGTAGATGGCAGAGTTACAAACGAGCAAGATCAAGTCGCATCAGAACTAGTCAAGCACTGGGAAAAGGTAAACGATAAGCGATAGGGCATGGGGAGCCCACCTGAGTGTCCGAATCAGGTCGAGGAAAACCTATCGAACTTCGTGTGCAGCGAAATTAAAACGGAGGAGGTGCGAAAGGTGATACCAAAATTAAGGGATGGAAAAGCGGGAGGAGTGGATGAAATTCCTAACGAGTTTATCAAAAATGGGGGAGAGGAATTCGTGGAAAGCCTAACTGCCCTATTCAATCTAGCCATAGAAAATCAAGAGGTCCTAAAGGAGTGGAGAGAAAGCAAAGTGACATTTATTCACAAAAAGGGGGAAAAAGACGTTTTGGATAACTATCGAGGGATCTCTGTCAATGTCAATAGCAACATTGGAAAGGTTTTCTGTAAAGTTCTTTATGGGAGACTAGAGGAGGTGATTGCAGAGAAGGGTTTTTTTGGGAGAAATCCAGAATGGCTTCAGGAAGGGAAGGAGAGTAACTGACCATCTTTTCACGCTATCCCAAATGATAGAATCCGCGAAAGCAAAAAAGAAAAAGATGTTTATGGCCTTTTTGGATGTCAAAAAGGCATACGATAGAGTATGGAGGGAGGGTATGTGGCGCAAGCTGGAGGCTCTGGGCTTAGGAGGCGAGTTTGTTGGAATTATGAAAGCATTATATAAAGATGTACAGAGTGAACTTAGCCTGGGAAACATTACAACAAAACGTGTGCGTATGGAGATAGGCCTAAAACAGGGGTGTATCCTTTCGCCAATCCTGTTTGCATTGTACATCAAAGGTTTAGGAGATGAACTCCTGCGTAGCGACGACGGGGTAGCAGTTGGGGACTTGAAGATCCCAGGGCTATTTTTGCAGACGATATGGTTCTATTGTCAGAAAGCGAAGAAGGGCTAACGAAAATGCTGGGAATTGTTGGGAAATATGGGAGCAAATGGAGACTCGAACTTAATGAAAGCAAGAGCAAAGTTATACCTGTGGGCCGCAAAGTGGACCCCACTTGAAGGTGGAGAGTGTGTGAGTTCTGCTTTCCGGAAGGGAGCAGCAAACTTCTCAGTGTAGGAGAGTCAGGTGATTACGAGTATTTGGGGGTAAATATAAACATTACAGGAAGAGGCATCTACCGAAACCACACAAATAAATTGACTCTGAAGGTGAAGCGAATCCTTAACCAAATGAAACTTATAGGGAGAAACAGTTTCAATAAGGTTTTCGTGGGGAAGACCATTTGGAAAATGGTGGGGCTGCCAAGTATAACATGCGGTACGGAAGTGGTACCCCTAAACCAGACGGCCGTAAAGAGCTTGGAAATCCTGCAGAACGATGCAGGCCGATGGATAACGGGGTCGAGTAATGCCGCAGCGCTAGAAGCAATCAGGGGTGAGCTTGGGTGGATGAGGATCAAGGACAGGATAGACCTGTTGAAACTCGGTTATCTTAATTATTTGGTAAATCTCCCAGACAGCCGATGGTGTAAAGTAATGTTCCTGAGAATTTTCAACTCAAATATCAAAACGGGGTGGATGGTTCAAGTGAGGGAGCTAGTAGAGAACTACTCGTGGAGATCTCAGGCCTGGACGTGGGGCAAACCAGGGTAAAAAAAATCGTCAGAGAAAGGGTCGTGGGGATTGTAACCGTAATTGGCGAGAGGGGGTCAAATCAAAGAGGTCTTTGGGTGGCCAGGTTTTGAAGAGTACCTTGATGGCACCTTTGGGGAGGTCACTGTTGTTCAAGCTGAGGTCGCGATCCCTGGAGCTGATGGGGAAAATTGGGAAAGACGGTGAAAGGGAGTACTAGATGTGTAACTTGGGCATGGTGGAGACCCTGGAACACTTTCTTCTAGAATGGCCAAAGTATCAGTCTAAAAGAATGAGATTCACTGGGAGTATAATGGGGAAGTGGGATGGGAGAATGAAGGACATGTGGTTAGGGGGAGACTCAAAGGAGAGGGTTAATATGCTAATCGGAGAGATTGGGAAGAATGGGGCAAGGGATGTGATCAAGAAGTTCGTCTCCGAGTGTTGGGAGGAGAGGAGAAGCGTGGGAATAGGGAGGCAGTTGGGAGTACAGGGGTAACCAAGGCCTTCTCGTCCGAGAACCGCGACAAATCAGCGGCTGGCCAAAGTGTTATTATTATTATTACGAACACTACAAGTCTAATAATCACCAGGATTGCTTGATCTCCCGTAATCTGTACCCACCCGTACAGAGTTATCTCCTATGTGTATAACGAAGGCATCTGTGATTCTCAAACCCGAAGGACAATCGCGCAGAGATCGGTATTAGTCGAACGACTCGAATTTTATCAAGGAAATAAACTATCCAGTTGTTACTCGAAAAAGGTATTGATCAGACGATTCAAATTCCTTCGTGCAAATGAGCTATCGAACCATTATTCGACCGAGTGACTCCACGTACTGCTCTACGACTCATCGCGACT